>VZQC01012791.1:1298070-1349072 GCA_009823505.1 Rhizomys pruinosus
TTTTTTTTTTTGTTTTTTTTTTTTTTTTTTTTTGCAGGGTGCCAGAGATCCCCATAGAGATCCTCCTACCTCTACCTGGGATTAAAGGTGTGCATCACATTCAGTAGGAGAAATACTCTTCGTGATATTTTTATTTTCCTGGAACCAACAAGGCCTGAAGTCAACTTAATTATGCAATTTTAAGCTGCCAAAGCCACAGAATTCTCTGTAATTTTACCCAGGTACCAAACTTGAATTTACTGTTTTTTTTATGAGTCCCTCAACACAGTTGAGTTGATCTCTAAGCATTTGAGATGACCAGTTCTCCCAAATTCCAACATGAGGAATATAACAATCTGTTGCCTGAAACATCTGATATTACTGGATTTTTTTTCAGTTACTTATATATAACTTACCCCAAATGCAAAACTTTTTCAACTTATAACATTATAGGCTTATTAATATGTTTTTGAAAGAGAAGAAAAATTAATATTTACAAAGATCAGTTATATAATGTTATGTATGCTGTTTATACTTAAAATTAATTTCAAAAACTAATTAAAAAAAAACCATTAAATGTTTTTTTTTTTTTTTTTTTTTTAAATAAAATAATTTAATAATTTTATTTTACATTCAATTTTATTGAGTTATTTTTCATAGACAACTATATACAGGAAGGAATATTTCACTTTCAGTGTTTGCTCCTATTATATAAGTAGAATACAACAATAAGTGGAAGGCCAAGGGAAGCAAAAATTGTGTTTTCAGAGATCACAATTATTTCAAAATTCGCATTAGAAAGCAACATATTGTTTTTACATTAATCATCTGCTTATTTTCTACAAAGGCTCACAGTATGTGTAAAGTTTGTTTAAAGACAAAAAGCCTTCATTTATCACTTACGGTTTAATTATGATTTGAAAAAGACTAATGATATTGCATATGCAACAAATAATGAAAATTATTTTTAAATATTAGTTTATATTTATTTATGTGATGAATGTTTCCTTACATGAGTGTAAGTACACCCATGCCAACAATATCTCCCAGATTAGAAACAGCATCAGATTCCCGGAAACTGGATATCAAGGATGTCTGTTCTGAGGATCATGTGGGTGTGAATTACAAACCATGGTCCCTCTGCAAGAGAACAGTCAGTGCTCTCAACCATGAGCCATTCTCAGCCTCACATAATGGAAAAATAAAAAAAAAAAAAAAGTTATATTTTTTTTTCAACATGAAACCATTTGAAAGCAAAAAATAAATCAATTTTGGGAAAGTATTTAACTTCTCAACTTTTAAAAGTCATTCAATTTAGCGGGGTGGAAGAGATGTCCTCAGCGGTGTTTAAGAGCTCCGACTGCCTTGCAGAGGGACCCTGGTTGATTCCCAGCACCCACATGGCGGCTAAGAACCACTTTGAACTCCAATGCCAGGGGAATCCTATGCCCTCTTCTAACCTCTGCAGCATTGCACAACAATGGGTGCACCAACCTACATGCAGGACAGTACACTCATACACATAAAAATAATAAAAAATAAATAAATAAATAAAATAAAATAAAAATAGAATAAAATGTTTTTTTTTAATTTTATTATTTCTGTATGTGTACGAATGTATTGTCTGCATGCAAGTTTGTGCACCCGTGTCGTGCAATGCCGCGGAGGTCAGAAGTGGCGTCGGATTCCCCTGGAGCTGGAGTTTCTCCTGGAGTTGGTTTCAGACGGTTCGCAGCCGCATGGTGGTGCGGGGATCGAACCCGGTTCCTCTTGCCAAGAGGGTGTCGGCGCTCTTAACCGCTAGGCCATCTCTCCAGCCCCTAAAAAATGTCTTAAAGGCATTAAGTTTAATTTATATTTAGAAAAAAAAATATTCTGCCGCAGGGCGTGGGTGTCGCACGCCTTTCGTCCTAGCACTTGGGAGGCAGAGGCAGGCGGATCTTTGTGAGTTCAAGGCCGGCCTGTCTACAGAGCGAAATTCCAGGACACGCGGGCTACAGGGAGACCCTGCCTCAAAAAGAACCATTTGGAGTTAGTTATCACTCCCAATGCTCTTTCCTTTTGCCCTTCCCTCCCATTCTCCAACCCATTTAGCCCCCCTAGTCTTACCTTCATCTTTCCCGCTTCCTATCATTGCATTCTATAACCCCACTCAGTAGACCTCACCCCCTATTCACCCATGGCCATTTACTTCTTTCATTGCCTTTCAGTTTTCAGGTTTTTATATTTTTTTATTTTTTATTTTTATTGATGCTTTGTGTATTTCATACATCATTTTCCAATTCAGTTCAGGCATATATCCCCTTCCCTTCCCCCCACCCTACCCCTACCCATCCCAGATCATGCATTATGCCGTAACTTTTCTGCATCTTTCTGTTTTTTTGTTTTGTTTTGTTTTCATTTTTTTTTAACAATAAGTGATAATTTGTGAGTACCAGCATCCTTCATGTAAAACCAATTTGCGAGCAGTTGTACCCAAACCCACACAGCTCATGGGTCCCACCATCCAGTAGGGGGGGGCTTGTATGTTCAATCGAGTTGATCAAATGAGTGTCCAGTCTATATTGTTGTAGTTTCACCATTCACCCCAATCGCAGCCCTTACATTCTACCGCACCCCCTCTTCCGCAGATTGTTCCCTAGGCTTAGAAAAGGGGCATAGGTGGATGAGAAGCAAAATGGTCTACTTTCTCTGAAGCTGTTGTCTTGGCCTCTAGTCAATTCTGGCTGTTTTCTTTCATGAGCTGCCAGCTTGTCCAGGCATAACCTTTCGATCCTACTAATGAAGCACATGCAATTAGATATATAGGTATTTAAACAGTACTAATTGTTATGGTAGGTTACTTAGGTATAAACACAGATGTTTGGATGGTATGTTAATCCATGAATTCCATTTTCTTCTGTTAAGTATGGCAGGGTCTTTGTGTGGTTTATAACATCTCCTAACCATTAGAGGATGTAAGCTTGTGGCATCAGCCATGGGTTATTCCTCCAAGGAGAGAGCTAATAGCCAATTAGATTTGGGATATACAGTTTTCAGTTTTAAACAGGCATATCTAGGATTTCAAAGCTAACATCCAGCTATGAGAAAGAGCATGTGATGTGTAAAACACTAATAACAAATGCTGGCTAGAATGTTGTAAAAGGGAAACTCTTCTCCACTGTTTGTTGGAGTACAAATTGGTATAGCCAGTGTGGAAATTAGCATTAAGATTCCCCCAAAGAACTTCAAATTGCATGTCATGTGACATAGCCATGAAAATTCTATACCCTACTATAGAAATACCTGTTCATCCATGCTCATTGTTCCCCTTTTTGTTATAGCCAGAAATTAGAAATAACTTAGATATCTATCAATTGATGAATGGATAATGCAGCTGTGGTACATATACACAATGGGGTATTATTCTGATATTAAGGAAACAAAACTATGAATTATTCAGGTAAGTTGATGGAATTGAAACAATAATCCTGAGTGAAGTAATCCAGAATCAGAAGGAAACCATCACATGTGCTCTTTCCTACCTTAAGTTTCATTTGTAATATTTAGATTCTCTATTTTTCCATCTCATTTCCATAAACCAAAACATATAACTCTATTGGAAATTATGAGCAGATGACTTAGGGGATGTGACCATGGCATATGTTTCACATTTCTTTCATTAAGCAAGAATTGGTAGAGACCAATAGCAGAACTGAATTAATTATAAATCTACAACATGTACATTTCTGTCTGGGCATACATAAAAAGGAGATTTATTATTCTTAGAAAATGACTCAGTATGCTCAGGCCAACCTGCTGTATTTTCATACCATTATTCAAGAAGCATCATAGCCTTCTCCACCATATTGAAAGTGATTGCATCTGGCTGGCAATGTATTTGTTAGAGAAAACCACCACACTAACTTCTGTGTAGAGGTTGGATGGGGGTTCTATTGCAACCTCAGACATCTCATTGCACTCCCATACGGTTAGTCATGGACAGTTTTTCCTGCTCATCTAGAATTATTTCCCTTTCTATTTGTAAGAATTACAAATATTATGCAGCTCAGAGCTGTTTGCTGAGACTTGCAATATCGAATGCCTATGTTCAGTTAGGCACCTTCCTCAGTGGTTAGTGCTTACGAATTGGTTAGTGTTTTCAGTAATAGTTTTTATTTTCAAAAATCAATGAAACTCGTATTCTCCGGAAACCTGTGGCCTGCAGACAATTTTATTTATTCTGGTGTCGTTCCAGATAATTACAAAAACAAAGCAAAATATGCTTTGTTTGAAAATTTCTTAATATGCAATATAAGCATTGCCCTTGCTATATTATTATTGATCATTCCAACAATGAATATAAAGATAGCTGCATTAGGATTTGCTTTCTAGATATTGAAAAATGTCTGGAAATTAGAAAGAGCAAGAGAACAGTGTAATAGTTAACTATAGCAACATTGAAATTAATTTGTAGAATCTCTAGAATATATAAAATGCCTATTTTAATATGGTTAATGATCAAGAAAGGGAAATGCACTGTATAGTGAAATAAATTTCTGTTAGTACACAACTCTTTATGTGTGTAGTGGTGCATACATATAAACACAGCACTTGAGTGGTTAAAGTTCATGAGTTCAAGTCTAGCCAGGGAAACATACTGAGTTTGTGGATAGCCAGGTGTTTATAGCAAGAATTATCCCTCTAAAAATTGTACACGAAGAAAAATTAAAATTCATATTAGTGAATCCAGGTGAAAATACTCAACAACATATAATGCTCCATTAGCAGCCATTTTGTTTTCATTTGTTGCAAAACAAAGACAAATGGAAATCATTAAACATAGTACCGTTTTAAGACTATATTATTAGCTAGCTTCCTTTAATTCTCTGAAATATTTGGTTTCATAAGTATATACAATTGTTTAATGTATAAATTAATTAAAATATTCACATGCTTCCTGCATCACCTAATTTATGATTTATATTTAAATATTATTAAATATTTAAATGCAATTTTATAATGAAAAATTTAATAGTATTGATAAACCATTCTTGATTTCCATAGTATTTATCACATTATATAACAAATATATTTGCTAGAGTTTAAAGTACCTTGCTTACTTAGAAGATCTATATTTCACATATTATTCACTCTCACAATCTACTGTGTGATATATTATCTACTGATAGGCTAAGTTTAGACTGATATAATTTCAGCATATTATATTTCTTCTAACATTTGCAAAAGAAGTCAAATCCATGAGGCTCTAGAAAATATTGAAAACATTTACTGAGGAAAATTTATGTTGGCCAAATATCAATTCAGTTGCAATATGTGAACTTCTTGATCCTCATATAACATGTAGAGAGATTAATATCTTGTCTCAGGCTAGTTTCCATTATTCTGAGTGACTCACAAAGCAGGTTATACACTGTGCATACCAGCTGACATCTGAATCAATATTTGTGACTTTTAAAATTCATCCTTGATAATCTAAATATAATCTAAATATGAGTACAATAGTAACTATATGTGATTTTATATTTTACTTCTGTACCTTCCTGGGTTTTTTTTGTGAAAAGCTCTTGAATGAGAACTGAGATGGAAGTTGGTGGAACAGAGAACATTCTTGAGATATAGAACGCAGCAGGGATGGAAAGAGCAGGATCTCATTCTGCATGGTAATAGTTACTCAAAAATTTATGCTAATTTCAATAAGTTTATCAGATGGTTTCTTAATTATTTCCTAAAAATACTTCTGATAGGACTTTTTTTATATATTTCAGGAGAGCACAATTACAAGAGCTGAAATCACATCTCACTGGCAAAAGATGCTTGCCAGGCAAGCCTACAATAAGAGTTCAATCTCTACAACCCTGGTAGGATGAAAGAATCAATTACAATTTTTTTTATTTTTTATTGTTATTAAACGTTTTCCATAAGTCATACATCATTTCTCAATCGAATCTAGAGTTGCTTCCCTTTCCATGCCCCACACCTGAGTCCCTGTACTCTGCCATATATGTCCTGCATCATTTTCTGGTCTTTCCAGTTTTTTTCAAGTTCTTATTTGTTGTTGTTCTCTCTAACTTGTTTGGCTTCAATAATGTATATACTATCTACTATACTAATATATATATATATTATATAGTATATATAATATATATTATATATTTGGAAGTACTTTTTTTTCCCTAAAGATGTCATGTTTTGCAAAGGAAGTGCTCCAAGTTCCTCCTTGGCAATCCCAAACAACTAATCAATCCTGCACTTTGCTCCACATTGGGGTCTTTTCCTCCCATGGTCCCCAAATGAAGTCCAGCTTACCTGGCAGAGGCATGATTAGGAAGATGGTTTTCCCAGAGCAAGGCTTATCCATTGTACTTAAGATGTGATGACCCCTACGATTTCCCCAAATGCCTGAAACTCTACTGCATAATTTGTAGGGGATTGTATTTGTAATCTCCCCTGATGAGAGACAGAGAGAGAGAGAGAGAGAGAGAGAGAGAGAGAGAGAGAGAAACTGATTACACAAATATACCTTGGCACACCCTCTTTCTCCCATATCATCATCATGCACACACAGACACACAGACATAGACACAGACACACAGACACACACACAATGATAATAAATAAATCAATTTTTAAAAAAGCAATTAGAAGCAAACAAGTGGTTTCAGTTTCTCTGAAAACTTTCATCAAAAGGTTATAGTGATTTAGGGCACACTGAAAGTTTAGAGAAGTGGCTTGCCTCACATGAACCAGAATCTGAATCTGATAAATCAAACCTCTGCAAAGATGTTGAGTATAGTGATGTGTGCTTACTATCCTTGTGCTCAGAGGCTGACAGGCCCGGGGCGGGGGCGGGGGGTCAACAATCCAGCATAATTGGTGTTCTTGTCATTTACCAAAGGGAATGGGTTATACTTTGGAGGATGACACCCACCCAAAGTTGTCCTCTGGCCTCCACATTCATGAGCACACATGCTCATAAACATCCATACACAAAACGCACATAAAATATCCATAAAAATAAAGGATAAAAGCAATAGCTAAAAAGGTGATTATAATTGAGATTGTGAAGTAGACCAATATTTTATAAATAGGTTGTAGAGGTGGCAGAAGGCAGCTGAACCAGTAAACTTAGTGCTCACATCTCTAAGCAGGCACAGGAAGGAGGGAGAGAGAGAGAGAGAGAGAGAGAGAGAGAGAGAGAGAGAGAGAGATGATCTACAAGTGGATAAGTTACATATACTCAAACCCCCTGCTCCCTAAGGACATGCTCTCTCCACAGATGTCACATCTCCTACACATCTTCAAACAGTGCCAACAACTGGGGACAAAAATGTCCAAATATTTGAAGCTTAAGAGGGACATTCATTTAAACCACTACTGACTTATGACCCGAAGTGACCACGAACTTCAAGCCTATATCATAAAAAGCACTGAGAATTTGGGTTGATCATGACTGCATGGTTTTATGTTTTTATTCTAGTGAATCATTTCAGTTAATAGATAATCTTGCCTATTTTGAAGCTCAGGTCAGTTCCAGAACTCCCCTTTCTTTTCTTTATCTTTTTTATTTTGTTCCCTAAAAAGAAATAACTTTTATTTTAAGTACATTTAAACTTAAATTTCATTAAGCCGTATTAGATGCTAGGAAAATTGTAGAAATTGAGATAATGCAAAATGAGCTCAAGCTGTTTAAATATTTTATTTTTTTTAATTTTATGTGTATTAGTGTTTTGCCTGCAGATTTGGAACTGTAATGTATTGTGGAAAAGCCCATAGAGGCCAGAAAAGGGTGTTGGATCCCCCTGGATCTGGAGTTAGAACAGTTGTCAACCACCATGTGGGACCGGGGAACTGAACCCAGGTCCTCTGCAAGCCCAGGCAGTGCTCTTAACCAGTGAGCTGAACTATCTCTCTAAGCTTGAAATAGTATAAAACTGAAGTACAGAGTACTTTATTCTGAACAGTAAGCTGCCCATTTTTTTTTTCTTTTGTAGATCAAATCATGTCTTTCTCCATTTTTAATCTGGTTTGAAATTTTTCTTCTTTCAGTTCTTTCCTTCCTATCCTATGGTCTAAAATGCCATTTCCTNGAGAGAGAGAGATGATCTACAAGTGGATAAGTTACATATACTCAAACCCCCTGCTCCCTAAGGACATGCTCTCTCCACAGATGTCACCATCTCCTTACCTACATCCTTCTCAAACAGTGCCAACAACTGGGGATAAAGTGTTCAAATACTTGGAACATATGAGGGACATTCATTTAAACCATACTGACTTATGACCGACGTGAGTGACCACGAATCTTACGCCGTCTATCATAAAAAGCACTGAGAATTTGGGTTGATCATGACTGCATGGTTTTATGTTTTTATTCTAGTGAATCATTTCAGTTAATAGATAATCTTGCCTATTTTGAAGCTCAGGTCAGTTCCAGAACTCCCCTTTCTTTTTCTTTATCTTTTTTATTTTGTTCCCTAAAAAGAAATAACTTTTATTTTAAGTACATTTAAACTTAAATTTCATTAAGCCGTATTAGATGCTAGGAAAATTGTAGAAATTGAGATAATGCAAAATGAGCTCAAGCTGTTTAAATATTTTATTTTTTTTAATTTTATGTGTATTAGTGTTTTGCCTGCAGATTTGGAACTGTAATGTATTGTGGAAAAGCCCATAGAGGCCAGAAAAGGGTGTTGGATCCCCCTGGATCTGGAGTTAGAACAGTTGTCAACCACCATGTGGGACCGGGGAACTGAACCCAGGTCCTCTGCAAGCCCAGGCAGTGCTCTTAACCAGTGAGCTGAACTATCTCTCTAAGCTTGAAATAGTATAAAACTGAAGTACAGAGTACTTTATTCTGAACAGTAAGCTGCCCATTTTTTTTTCTTTTGTAGATCAAATCATGTCTTTCTCCATTTTTAATCTGGTTTGAAATTTTTCTTCTTTCAGTTCTTTCCTTCCTATCCTATGGTCTAAAATGCCATTTCCTAGATTAATGCCAATTTTTCCAGTTCCTTAACATGTCCTTTTAAATTAGCTAGACAGCTCTCTTACTTCCAGTGTCTCCTGAATTCGTTTCCTAGGCTCTTTCATTTGTATGAGGTCAGAAGCAGCAGGTGGCCAGACTATGTCTCCCATCCTGTCAGGAATCAGTAGAAGAAACACATAGGCTGACTTTATCATGCTTAGACTTAAACTATTGTTTTCCTAAATATAAAATCTATGAAGCTATGTTTTTCAGAAGCAAACTTAATTTTTATTTTAAAAGGCTGACTTTATTTCTTTAAACTTAATATATAAATTTAAGTAGTATATTATACAGCACCAAAAATGAAAACCTGTGCATATTTTATTTGATCAAAATTCTTATATGGAATATCGGAGCCTATAAAATGGACTACCCCAACATTTCAATTAAAGAATGCATTTAATGTGCTAGAAATAGATTCAGTAGTAATTGTACTTTTAAGTATTTCACAATTTAAGATCCAACAAAGCTTGGCCAGGCGCCCAGATTTTTCAGCATGGATTCATTGGTAAAGCCTAAAGTTTCAGGAGGACGTAAATAAGAGCTGCCTTTTTCTTCCATTATAGTACACAAAATCTCTTCTTTGCATTGTAATGCACATTGATAAATTGCTAGGCTAACATTTATCATACTATTGCTAATTCATTGTAAAGCAAATTAATATTGTCAACAGAAATCTAGGGGAGTCTCCTCTTGGGTACTGCATGTTGCTACTGAAATTAGGGTTGTTGGATCTTGTATTCTCATTAATCAAATAATTTAGGAATGGTTCAGAATGAGTGAAACTGAAAGACAATTTTATTAGAGATTAAAAGAACTCTGGAGCAGGAAAGCTGTAAAACCCCAATGCTGTCTGGGGAATACAAATGGAAGGAGGAAAAGAAAAAGCCATGCCATTGCAGTTAGCTTGGCATGGAGGTCAGCCACATTGTGGCAGATAAGCAGCTCATGTGGAGAGTAGAGCCTCAGTCATGAAAAGAGTGAAACATCTCAAAGGAGCAGGGAAAATATCTGTAGATTCCAGCCAGCATTAAAAAAAAAAAAAAAGACATAGAAGTATCATGAAAAGTTATGCCTTTTGAGTAAATCCAGATACTGGTTATTTTGTGTGTGTGTTCGTGGGGGGGGGGGAGGTTTGTTTGTTTTTAAAAAAATTAATATTTTTTTAAATTTTATTTATTTATTTTTTTATGTGTATGAATGTACTATCTCCATGTAGGTTTGTGCACCCGTGTCATGCAATGCCACAGAGTTCGGAAGGGGGCATCAGATTCCCCTGGAACTGGAGGTCTCCTGGAATTGGAGTTACAGACGGTTCTCAGCCACCATGTGGGTAATGGGGATTGAACCCAGGTCCTCTGCAAGAGCAATCAGTGCTCTTAACCGCTAGGCTATCTCTCCAGCACTAATAGACAGCTCTTCCTTTATTGTCAAACTGTTTGATGAGCTGTCCTAAGTCTTTTAGAAGGTACATTTTGTTTCTTTCCTTTCTTTTTTTTTTTTTTTTTTTTTTTTTTTTTCTTAAAAATTTTTATTTTAAAGAAGCTTACTTTTATTGATGCTTTGTGCATTTCATAACATTCTTTCCCAATTCAGTTCAGGCTTATTTCCCTTCCCTCACCCCCCACCCCCTACCCCATCCCAGATCATGATTTCTGCCATACCTGTCCTGCATCTTTCTCTCAGATTTTTTTTTTCATTTTTAGCTAACGTGCTAATCCATAGACAAGCATCCTCTAATGCATAAACCCTATCTGAGGCTTGTTGTGCCCGAAACACCTACCGCCACCATCCAGTGTGGTGGGGGGGGTGGGTGGTGACAGGTTGTTTGTTCCATCAAGTTGATCCAAATGAGTGTCCAGACTACATTGTTGTAGTTTCACCATTCAACCCCAATCGCAGACCTTACATTATACACGCCTCCTCTTCCGCAGTTGTTCCCTAGGCTTAGAAAAGGGGCACAGGTGGATGAGGTAAAACAGTCCACTCTTTCCGGAGCTGTTGACTTGGACTCTGGTCACAATTCTTTGGCTGTTTCCTTTCGTGTGCTGACAGTTTGTCCAGGGAATAACCTTTCGATCCTACTAATGAACAAACCAACAATTTAGATATTATAGGTATTAAGCAGCCACTAATAGCTATGGTATGGTTACTTTAGCATAGGGAACATGTTGGATATGTATCCATTGATTGAATTTTACAAATGTCCCCCCTGGTAAATATGACAGGGTATTACTGTGGCTAGTTATCACCATCTTAACCTGAGCGGATTTTGTAAGCTTTTTGCATCAGCCGTGGGTTATTCTCCAAGGGGAGAGCAATAGCCAATTCGATTTGGGTTATACGCACAGGCTGCCTCTGCTGCAACGTATTTCCAGGCAGGTGAGGTGTAGCTGGTGTGACGGTGGAGTCTTGCTTGGATCTCAGGGGAGACCCATATTTCTTTATTGGCTTTTTAGTGGCCTTTGGCAACACTCTCCTGCATTCCAGAAGGCCATATGTACAATTGCATGTGTGGTCCCAATACATCCCTCCCATGTTAAGTCAGGTCTTCGACAGCCAGGAGGGTCTTATTGCCTCTCCTACTGTAGGTATCCCAACTTAGAGTCAAGGAAAACGGAACCTTTACCTTTTGTGGGGCCTGGACAACCTGGCCAACAACATCCACCTGGTAGAACCAATCCCAATTCGCTGATGTCCAGGCTCCTGAATTAATATTTTTGCTGAGTGCATAGTAGCCCTAGGATTAGTATTAATATTTGTTTTCTGAACAGAGAGTAATTCCCTTCCACAGTTTCCCATGTCTAGTAGTCAAATAAAGAACAGCAGTTATACCAGTTTTTTATAAGAGATCACCTCTACACTAGTTGTCTCCACTTTACAGTTGGGGAACAACCTCATCATAGTCATCCCATATTTCTCACTTGTTCCCTATGGGTGGGAACCCCCCCGGACAAGGACGTCTCTCATATCAGAACCTTAGTGGCACCTATAAGGTAAGTTTCATAGGACTCATTATAACTAGTTGTCTACATGTAGGATACACAGAGGGGTTCGATGTTTATGGCAATCTGAGCTTTTTTTCCCCTTTTGAATGTTCAGGAACGGGTCAACCTTATTGTTGCCACTTTTTGGTACATTCTACTCAATCTTGCCAACCTGTATCTTTTCTTTCTCAGCCCGTTAAGTTGGTGACGTTTTGTCATGTTGGAACAAACAACTTCTTTTTCCATAGTTCGTTTTAAGATTTGAATTGCAGGGTTTGATGAAAAGGTTTCATGCTTATCTGTATACCACCCCTTTTTTTTAGCGTATGTGTCTCCAGAAGACAGTTATACATAACTATAACTATAGGGTGGAATCAAGGCCATAGATTTCACCCAATTCACCCATGTTGTTTTGGGTGACTATATTGATTATAATTTGGGAAGCAAACTTAACGATATCAGACAATTGATACTTAACAGCGATGACTTCATTAATACTCTAACACCGCATGGTCCCCGATTAACTCAAAGATACGCATTCATCCAAGATGAGAGGTAGACAGACCCACCGCGTGGGCAGGCAAACCTTCCAGCAGACTACATCTGACAAAGCATCTTAACTTTCCAGCTATTACAAGCACTCAAAAAATTTAGAAAAAAAAGAAGAAAGAAAAAATATGAATCATTCAAAAGATGGCAGCAAGCATTTGAATAGAGATATCACAGAGAGGAGTTAGAGATGGCCGAGAAACATCTTAAGAAGTGTTTCAACATCTCTATTAATTAAGGAGGCAAAATAACTTAAAACCACTCTTAGCATACCACCTTACTCCAATAACTGGCTTAGATCAGAACATGATATGACACCAGTGTGAGCAGTTGGTTGTGGGGAAAGGGGGAAACACTCCATCAATTTGCTGGTGGAATGGGAATGTACACTGTCACAGCCCACAATGGAAAGCGGTGTGGAGTACCCTTAGAAGACTCAAAATGAGCCTTCCATTTGACCCAGTCATACCACTCCTGGGTATATACCCACAAGACACAACTTACTGCAAAGATACATGCACAGCTATGTTTATTGCAGCTCTGTTCACAATAGCAAAAAGCTGGAACCAGCCCAGGTGCCCTTCAACTGACGAGTGGATAGAGAAAATGTGGTACATGTATACAATGGAATACTATGCAGCAGTAAAGAGGGACAACATCATGAAATTTGCAGGTAAATGGATGGAGCTGGAAGACATTATGTTAAGTGAAGTAACACAGTCCCAGAAAAACAAACGACAAATGGTGTCCCTCATATGTGGATGCTAGTACCAACAACCCAGATATAAATATTTCTCATGGAGAGGGATGCATAGTAAAAGAACAACAGAAAGACTGCATCAGAAAATGGACTGAAATGGTGAATTGGAAAGGGGGGATGGGTGGGAGAGGGACACGGGTGTATATTCGATTAAGGCATATTTAATTGACGTGAGCTCAGCAAGTACCCAGTTTCGCCTAGACACTGTCTACAGGACACATGGTGTTTTAGGACTTAGTAAAAGTAAAAGTAAACATGTGTATATTAAACAACATTGGTTTACAGAATCTGATAAAAATGGTAATGCATCTGAATTAAATGGAGATATAATTCGCTGTTGCCCACATTTGCTTTACATAAAATCTGGAGAGCAAGAACTTTGGGATTGACACATACAAATGTTCTCTATAATTTCTCTGTTGTACAGTATCACCTTGTAGCATTCTCTTTCCTTTCTTACTCTTGGGTACAGATCCATGGGTAGAGCTAAAGCAGCATGCCAATTGTATTATAAGGAGTCATTCTTAGTGGCCATTGAACACGTTGTCTCTCTACAATATAGTTCTTTGATGGGATGTAATAGTTCAACAAGTACATTATAAGGACAAGGAGAACAAAAACAGAATTTCTAGAATTCTGAAGAAAACAAAGGTAAACATTAAATTATGCATAAAAATATATATGACTAGTACTTTCTTTGTAGGGTCAATTAATGAAAAAGTAGAAAATCTTAAATTATTTAGGTAGATAACAGCTAAATGAAAGACTGAGAAACATATCTAACGTGGTTAACCTCAGTGGTCTCACACAAGGTAGATTCTTAAGAATAACAGGAAATATAAATCTAAAAATTCACATACCCTCCTTTTTTTTGGTCTTTTCCAGACAGGGTCTCCCTGTAGCTCCAGCTGTCCTGGAATTCACTCTGTAGACCAGGCCGGCCTTGAACTCAGAAAGATCCACCTGCCTTTGCCTCCCAAGTGCTAGGATTAAAGGCATTCGCCACCATGCCTGGCTTAATACACCCTCCATTCTTACAGGCAAGTATTTGACTCTTCACTAAGCATAAGTAGAGTGCATAATGCAACAAATTTACTATTAAAACAAGAGTCTTATTGAGGTTTTATCTAGATGAACAATTTTTAAGGAACTTCACTCATTATATTGGGATAAATATTAAATTTATTTTAACTTGTTGGCTATTTCAAGATATAAGCAAATAGCTCTTTTACACTTCTCCATTTCTCAAAAATAAAACTGTCTCTGAAAAAGTCAGTTTTCCAGGAGACATAGTGGCTAAGGTGAATTAATTAACTAATTATTAATTAATCAATCAATAGTAGTGTCTTTGATAGTAGTACGTCCTTGGATAGCAAACAGTTCACATGCTTTCTGAAATTCATGAGTATTTTAAAAGTAACTTGCTTAGCAGTTTCAAGTAGCATTACATGACTCATATATTCTCTCCTCAAGCAATAATTTTTAGCAACATCATAGCAAGGATATCCTCAAGTTTAACTCAAGTTGCAGATTTGTTCTATATGTAAGATATTTGTTCTAATACATATTTTGAATATCACATTAATGTCTTATTTACTGTTATGGCAATGAATATGATAACTATATGTCTATGACCTTCAAAATAGACTTAAATGTACATAGCCACAATATGGAAATTAATTTCCAATATGATTTCCCCAAATGTTGGAAGGATAGGGGAAATGCATTTTTTTAATATTTAGTAGTTGATAGTGTCTTATCTGTATTCTTCCTTCTAAAATGTCCTGTTGCTTTAAATCTTGAACATATCATCCCAAAAAGTTCCCAAAACTTTACTGTTTGAAGGAAGAATAAAGTTTTATTCAGAAGATTGAATTTTTATGTCATGCGAAGCTATAAAATGCTGGTAGTTCCTTTTCTTCCTAGTTTATCACTGAAATAAACTCTGCTTTGTGTAAATCCATCTAAAATGTTAGCTAGATAATAACTTTTCAATATTCTAACCTTGAAAAATTACTGGATTTGCATTTATAATTTATAGTATAAAAAAGAAATAATTTATATCATATAGCTCTACATTCCTTATTTGAAGAAGTAAAATGTTGGGCATTTGTGATTGCAGAACTTATAGGCAGTATTGTATAAAAATATTACCTCATAAAAGTAGAAATATTCGATGCCAGAGACTCTAATAGAGTAATATACATATATACTGGTAGGCAACTAGAATCTGACTTTTATAAAAATACAGCAAAATATTCTCAACATGACTTCATTTGTGCTTCACTTTTCACAGAAGCACATCCATATCTCAAGTGTGGGGGAAGCTGTGGAGAAGTAGCAAGAGGTACAATCCTTTACCTGTTGCCAGCCCTCTGCCTTTCCCCACAGGATTGCTCTCAGTATTAAATAAGGCACCAGTGTCTGCTATGAGCAAAGGCTGCTCTTTAACTTCCAGTTTCTTTCCCTTTTATGTTAATATTCATTTATTCAACAAATAATTCTTAGACTTCCATTTAGTAATTTGCAATCAAAGGAAACCAGCAAATTTTTTTTTTTTCATTTACAAGACCTGGGTGTGTTGGTGTATGAATTTAATCCCATCACTCAGGAGGCAATAAAATAAGCATGTAATAATGCATGTTTAATGAACCAAATTTGGGGGTTTTATGTTTGTGTGTGCGTGGTGTGTGTGTGTGTGTGTGTGTGTGTGTGTATAGTCTCGCTGACATATGTGTTCACTTTAAATTTAGAGGATTATTCAGGATTACATAAAAGAAAACCCACTCTAAATCAGTGTCTATTTGTACACAGAAGTAAGTTTATACAGCTTGACTTATACTTTGAAAGAGAAAATACTGTTGTTAGTTTCTTTGTTATTTAAGTAAGATAAAAACACAGGTGTATAGGCAAATATATATATATATATGTATATATATATATAGATGGATATAGATATATATATATATTTGAAATTAGGTAAGTTTTTGTCCTAATAACTCTCCTACAAAATGTGTTAAAAATAGTATATTTTGGGGGCTGGAGGGATGGCTCAGTCTTTAAGAGCACTGGCTGCTCTTGCCAAGGGCCTCCGCTCAATTTCCAGCACCCACACACGTGGCTGCTGACAACCATCCCTAACTTCAATTCCAGAGACTCTGACACCCTTTTCTGACCTCTGCAGTCATTACACCCCATGAGTGAACTTACATACATGCATGAAATACACTCATATACATAAAATGAAAATAATAAATATACTGTATGTAAGTGGTGATTAACATGGCTTTGCCATTTAAAGTTTTTATGTAAATAAGCAGCGTAGAGTCTTCTATTTTCTCCTATGTTGTACCAAGAACTGATTTTTTTTCAGAAACGTTTGATATCAAATCTGTGGAATGCAGCCAGAAAGTAAAATAGAGGTCTCCTTGGGTAGTCTCATTCTGTTGTAGAACAACTCCTAAAACTGAGTCATTTATAAAATGAATTTAGTATTCACAACTATAGAGGTTCCTAAGTCCAATATTAAGGTGTTCACATTAGTGGGTCACCTTCTGTTAGGTCATAGCACGGCAGAAGGCTGGAGTTAAGAGGTATCAGCATGGGCCTGGAGAGGTGGCCTAGAGGTTAAGAGTGCCAACTGCTCTTTCAGTGGACCCGGGTTCAATCCCCAGCACCCACATGGCATCTGAGAACCGTCTTTAACTCCAGTTTTGTTGTTGTTGTTGTTTTTTGTTGTTTTTTTTTTTTTAACTCCAGTTCCAGAGAAATCTGACACCCTCTTCTGACCTCCACGGCATTGCAGGACATGGGTGCAGAAACTTACATGCTGACAGTACATTCATACACATAAAAACAATAATAATAAAATATATTATAAAAAGAGTTATCAGCAAAAGCAAACAGGGAACTCAATTGTCCTTTTAAAGAAAACTACTCCCATAATAATGGAATTATTTCTTTCATCAAAATAGAGGCCACACTGAGCATAGTTCCCAGTAGTGTTGAACTGGTGATCCATACTGGAGCACATGGGTTGAGGGCAGAGGCACATTTTAAAGGCAGTGCTTCTAAATTCTGCCAGTATAAAAAAATACGAAGTTGGGAGGAAGACATGGAGAGGCACTTTGGGAGAAGTCTAGGGGGAAGAGATGGAGGTCCCATTCTACCCATGTATAGAATTATGAAGAAATAAATAAAAATATATTGAACATACCAACCTTGTTCACTATTACTCTCTGTTCCATTGTGTTTTTTTTCCTTATAACAGTATTTCAGTATATTTGATTCTCACCCCCCACACACACCATGGTACATATGTATGGAAAGGAGTGACCATCTTGCCTGCTGGTCTATCTTTGAGGCCTAAAACTATGTTTAGCACAAAGTTGGTAGTTAACAAATATTTGTAAACTAATTTCACAAACAAATCCCTGGCATAAATTACAGTCTGTTAGGGTATAATTTTAATTAAAAAAAGCATACCTGGGCTATAACTGTATGGAAAATTTAGGGTATATTATAGACAGTGGAAATATTTATCTTTTAAATATATATTTTAAATTATTTTATTATTTTATGTGTATCGCCTACATGTATGTAAGTGCACCCATATCATGCAATGAATGTGGAGGTTAGAAAATATTGTTAGATCCCCTGGAATTAGAGATACAGATGATTGTTAGCCATCATGTGGGTGCTGAGAATCATGTTTGGGTCTTCTGTAAGAGGAGCCAATGCTCTTAATAGCTGAGACACTTCTCCAACCCATAAAATGTATATTTTAAAATTAGTTTTTATGATTCCTGTTTTTTTCAAATACATGATATATTTGTGTTCACAAGTTATTGTGTGATATTAGATACATTAGTACAATGAATATACAGACTAAATTTTTTCAGCGATGGACCAAAGATAACCCAATTAGCATGTATATTATCCTATCAGCTTGTGAAGATTTAAGGACAGACACTGGGCTGTTTATTTCTCAGTATTAATTTCTTAACACAGTATTTCTCAGACAATTTAAATAAATTGATCAATTAAGTTAAAATTATTGCAGGTATAATCTTGGCATTTGTGGTATAATTTCTTCATAATTTTAATTCAGTTTGAGAATCTTAAGATGGTCATTTAAAGACAATATTACCCTGGTAAATATCTTCCTTTTCACTGTTGTTCTTTGTGATTTTCACATTGTTAGCTCATTTATGTCTTTATTTCATTTTGGTGGTATTGGTATAAAATAATAAAATCAACGTACACAATTTTATTTTTAAAATTATAGTCAACATCCTACTCATCTCAATCTGCCAACAAAGTTTTTTCTAAAGGAAAAAAATGAAATGGGAATTTATAACAGCTTATAGTTTATAAGTTGACTTAAGTTCATGTATCCACTTTGTACTAAATTTAAAAGCCCATTTTATATTTTATTTTTGATTCAAATGTTTCCTTTTGTTCTCTTTCAAAAATTATTAAACACATTAGCGTATATTATATATATAATATATATGAGGTTTTCATACATATACATAATGCATTTTTATCTTTTTTCCATTTTTTTATTGAAGTTTTGTGTATTTCATACATTTCTTAATCACATTTAGACCTAGGCTGGGTGTGGTGGCAGATGCCTTTAATCCTAGTACTTGGGAGGCAGAGGCCAGCCTGGTCTACATAGTGAGGTCCAAGACAGCCGGAGCTAGAGGAAGACTCTGTCTCAAAATGACCAAAAAGAAAAAAAAAATAGACCTAATTCTCCTTCCTTGCCCCTTTATTAACTGGACTCAGTCATCAAAACAAAAGTTGGTACATTGATGCAGTAGTCTAGTAAAGTGATATTAGATTAAAATGCTGATGGATATAAGGGGTTAAGCTCTAAGGATACCTGGAGAAATAGTAGTACATAAGTAAAGAACAATAAGGGGTAGGCCTGATGTATAATGTATTCAAAAATGTCTGATGTATTCAAGAAAGTAAGTGTACCCGTAGCTGAGGCCATCAGGAGAAAATTCCAAACTGTGCAACAGATTGTTTAGGTTCCAGATGATGTGTGGAATTATAAACCCCATCCTAACTACTGTCCATTATTCAATCTTCAAGGGCTAAGGCATACTAGGAATATTGGATTAATATTTGGGAATATTCCATCCAGGTCTTTATTTATTTATTTATTTATTTATTTTATTTTATTTTTTTTTTGGTCTTTTCAAGACAGGGTCTCCCTGTAGCCCCAGCTGTCCTGGAATTCACTCTGTAGACCAATTTGGCCTTGAACTCACAAAGATCCACCTGCCTCTGTCTCCCGAGTGCTAGGATTAAAGGCGTGTGCCACCATGCCCAGCTATCCATCCAGGTCTTTTACTAGGAATTTAATCATGATTTTCTGCAATTATTGTGGCCATATTTTAAATACAAACTCAAGCTTTGTTTTGATATTTATTATCTTTTGCATAAATTTACATTTCGATATGGATATTCAGTGAATGTTTGATATATCACTCACTACGTTAGGGTACTACAGGTTATTAATAGTCCTTGATTTTAGATGTTTCTTACACTTCACTATTATACATAGTGGAAGAATTGGAATAGGATGCTGGAAAATATACGGAGTTATGTAATGCAGGTCCAGAAAAAAAAAACAGTATGTTTTCTCTTATTTTGGGGGAATCTATATTTGAATATTGGTTTGAAATTATAACCTGGAATAACCAGAAAAGCCAAGGAAAGCAGAAAGGGAGCATTGGAGAAGTGAAGAGAAGGAGCTGTAGAGAGAAGGATAGCACAAAACAGGTGCTTTGAAAGGGTAGGTAATGATAAAAAATGATGGGAACTTAATTGGGCATGGAGCGGTAGGGTAAAACAGGGAGAAAGATGGAGGAGAAATAGTACTGAGGATGTTTAGAAAACACGCAGAGAAACCTATTATTTCATAAGCTTACTTAAAAATACATACATATTCCCACCAGCAGGAAAGCAGTGTGGAGAACCCTTAAAAAAACTCAAAATGAGCCTACCACATCTGGATGCCACTCAGGTGCCCCTCAACCTATGAGTGGTTAAAGAAAATATGGTACATCTTCACAATGGAGTTCTATGCAGCAGTAAAGAAAGATACATCATGAACTTTGCAGGCAAATGAAGGGAACTAGAAGCCATTATGCTAAATGAAGTAACAAAGGGCCAGAAAAACAAACAACAAATGGTATTCCTTATATGTGGATGGTAGCACCAAATTCCTAGTTGTAAAGCAAACTGAGCAAGGTTAATATTATACTTCTTTTTATATGAAAGCAACCACGCCATCATAATATGAATCCCTTAACAGGTACTAGAATAAACCTACCACTTACTTTCAAACTTTGTAATTTTAGGATATGTATGCATATTTTAGAGTAATACAAGATTAAAAAGAAAAATGTGAATTCCTATACATGTTTTGGAATTAACATACAGTTTATTTTCAGGCATCATAATTTTGGTATATACGTGATATGTATATAGACATACTTTGGAGCCACACAAATTGGAGGGAATAACAACAACAAAAGGAACGGATCAAAGAACTGACTGAAGCAGTAAACTTCCCCAAACAATAAACCACTGCTTAGAAAAACTTTAAAAAGACTGAGAAAAAGATGCAAGACATGCATGGCAGAATGCACAATTCAGGTGGGGTGTGGGTCATGGAAAGGGGAATGAATCTAAATTGGACTGAGAAATGTATGAAATGCACAAAGCTTCAACAAAAATCTTAAAAATATTAAATAAATAAATAAATAAATAAATAGGCAGTGGCCTCTGCCTTCTAATCTCTTAATCAGTTTAGAAGCATAAGTTTCACAGTTTAAGGGAGTTTCAAGCATTTTAAAACACATTTATAAATCTTATTGTCTACTTTCTTCCATGTCTCCCCAGAAATGACCTGATAACCCAACTCATCTAGTGAGTGTTTGGGTAGACAAGTACTCTATGATTAAGTTATACTCCCAGGTCTTTCTTTTCAAGCTATATAAGAAGTTAGAAGTTTGTTTTGCTTTCACAATGTTTGGAGAAAAATATTTTGACTATTCTATTGATGATATGATTGATGTTTGGCAATCTTTTTTTTTTAAACATTTAAAAAAATTTTTTTTTAATTTTATTTTTTTATGTATGTGTATCAATGTACTGTCTGCATGCAGGTCTGTGCACCCGTGTCGTGCAATGCCGCGAAGGTCAGAAGAGGGTGTCGGATTCCCCTGGAACTGGAGGTCTCCTGGAATTGGAGTTTCAGACGGTTCTCAGCCACCATGTGCGTGCTGGGGATCGAACCCGGGTCCTCTGTAAGAGCAGTCGGCGCTCTTAACCGCTAGGCCATCTCTCCAGCCCGATGTTTGGCAATCTTATAGGAATTAATGTTACTCCTTTAACGGGGATGTGTTTTAACGATTGTTTCTCTTACCATGGAGGTCATGATAAAGAAGTAATATCTGATATCCAACAATTTTTCACAAGCAGATACTTACATTCATGAATGCTAAGTTCCTTTGCAGTCTTCAATTCAACAGTAGCAATATACATACACTTTTAAATTTATGCCTCTGTGTTTTTCATTACTTCATGCCTAATTTCAACTTTTGTTTACTTTTGAGTTCATTTTCTCTGAACTAAAAAATGTCTTCAAGAAAGTCAACTTTTATTTTTAAATTGCTAAGTATAATTTTTCTTTGACAGAGGTGGAAAGTTAACCAGCGGTAAGTAGACAATCTGAGAAAGAAAGAATGACATCTTTGAAGTACTTACTATTTCAATTTATTGTTCATATATGGAAATACTTTCCAAACTACAAATGACCTTTCCTGTAGGGATTTTGTTGGATAATGGCTTAAACATTTTAATTTTACTGAAGGAAAAACAAAGTGATTTTGAGTTTTGAAAACCACAATGCTTAGTTCCACCTAAGTGCCTTTACTCAATCAAGATAATATTTTCATTTTAAAAAGTACCTTGCAAAAACCACAAACAAAACAAAAGAAAACAAACAAACAACTTGCCAGGCATGGTGGTGCACAGCTTTAATCCCAGAACTTGGGAGGAAGAGGCAGGCAGATCTTTGGGATTTCAAGGCCAGCATGGTCTACAGAGTAAGTTCAAGGTCAGTTGGGGCTACAGAGACACCCTGCCTCAAAAACACCAAAAAAAGAATAAAAGTACCTTATGCTAGAGGTGGTGGCAGCACACCTTTAATCCCAACACTCAGGAGGCAGAGGCAGATGAATCACTGTTGAGTTCAAGGCCAGCCTGGTCTACATAATGACTTCTATGTCTCACTATGTAGACAACTGGGCCTACAGGGAAACCTTGTAACAAAAAGACCAAAAGAATAAAAAGAGAGAGATATTCATGACCAAGTCTATTGATAGAAGTCTTGTCTATATCATAGAAACTACTTTCGTGTATAGATATTACACACATTATAAAGAAGAATATTTACATATAAATGGTTATACCATTCCTACAGATTAGATAGAAGCTAGGAATGATTATTAAAGCTAATTAATTTGTAAGGAAATATCCTAAGTAGAGAAAACCTAAAAGTGACGCAATCACTATCTCAGAGAGTCAGTAGTTGATTTCATGGTTAAATGAAAAGATCCTCAAGGCAAATAACAATAGATCAAAAAAATTTTACCTAAATTTTTTCTTAGGTAAACATTTATAAGAACTACCTGAAATCAATGAAAGGAATGGAAACAATGTTAAGAAGGCAGTATCAAAACACTTAACAAGATGGCATTGCTAGTCAGGAGGACGATGGAGATAGGAAGGCATCCTCTGGAGCCTCCTTAATATAAGCAGAAAAATGTAAAGTCAGCATCCAGCAGAAACCAAGCAGAATCATGTGATCAGGAAAGCTTTACTCATTCTCTCTCCCACAGCCATAACTTATCAATTGCCATGTGCTCTTTTACATCTGCCAATAAAAGTTCAAGGAAATGCTTATGGTTCAATGGTTCAGTATAAGGAGTGAACAGTATTTATAAAAAGAGATGGAGTTTTACATATTCTGTCTCTTAAAATAACCAGCAAAATGCGAATTATGAAAAATTCATTTTTTAAACAAATGAAGGTTCAAAATACAGAATAAAATTGGGGGGGAAAAATGCCTGACTAAATTTAGGAAAGAAATCGAGACGTTTGTCTATGAGCAGAGCTGCAAGTATATTTAGAAATGAGAATAAATTTAAGTGTACACAGAAGAGCAGTTTCCATTAGAAATGAAACTCAAAGTAGGTTATTGATGGAATTGAGTTTAAAAGGTAATAGGGCTATTTTATTTACACAGTGGGCATGAGACATATAAAGTTATATCTCTGCAAAAGAAAAAGCAATAAAATTCGAGTGATATTTAAAGTATAATCTGAAAAATAGAGAAAATATATGACACCTAAATCTATGAAAGAAATAGCATTATCTCGCAACCGAAAAACACTTATCCCAATGACAGATTGTAAGATAAGAAGTGATTGTGTTCCTTGAGTCCAAGCAAATGATCAAGTGCCATCTTTTAACTAAAGACTTGGATGGAAGACATTATAAACCACAAAACATGCCCCCATGATAAACATAAAGGCACCTAGCCCAACATTGCAAGCTCTTGAGATTTCTAGTGAATTTTTTGGTCTTTCTGAAACAAGGTCTCCATGAAACACCACTGGCCCAGGACTCCCTATGCAGACCAGCTTGACCTTCATCTTATAGTGATCCCCTTGCCTCAGACCCTGGAGTGTGGGATTAAAGGTATGTGCCCACATGTCTAACTCTTTTACTTTAAATAATTTGTGAAGTTACCAAATGTGAACTTTGTAGAAGACAAAATCTTGTCACAATGGCCAACGTTTGGACAAATTAAACTTTTCAAACATTAAATGCAATGTCATAAAACTGAGCTCTAATTAACCATTATATGAATAAATGTCAGTACATATAATTCTACTATAACACATTTTTCCATAACAGAAAACATGCAACTAGAGATTATGTAAAAATAGACAACCAACAACAAGAACAAAGTTGCTTAAAAAGCCAATAAGCAAGTGAGGAGTGAAAGTATACCAGCAAGGCTCTGTGGAATGGTGCAGAAGTTGAGGACGTCTGTTCTTGTGATAAAGTGATTCCTAATATCCATGTGAGTTGGCTTGCAAATTAATACACAGATTCAATGCAATCCCAATTAAAATCCCATGAGTTTCTTCACAGATGTGGAAAAAATTCCTCAAATTCATATGGAAATACAAAAGACCTCAAATAGCTAAAGCAAACCTGAGTGAAAAATGCAATACAGGGAGATCATCTTACCATATTTCAAGCTATAATACAAGGCTATAGTAATAAAGACAGTTGGTATTGGCATAAAAAGAGACCCGTTGACCAATGGAACAAAAATTGAAGATCCAAACTGAGTTCATACAATTTCAGCCACCTCATATTCGATAAAGGGGCCGAAAAAGCTCATTGGAAGAAAAATAGCATCTTCAGAAAGTGGTGCTGGCAAAACTGGATCACAATATGTAGAAAACCAAAATTAAACCCCTACCTCTCACCATGTACAAAAATCAGCTCCAAATGGATCAAAGACCTCGATGTGAAACCTGAAACTCTGAAGGTGATAGAAGAAAAAGTTGGCAGCAACCTACAAGACAGGCGAAGGAAAAGACTTTCTAAATCAGACAGCAGCTGCATAGGAAATAAAGTCGACAATTGATAAGTGGGACTTCATTAAACTCAAAAGCTTCTGTACAGTGAAAGAAACAATCCAGGAAGTGAAGAGAAAACCCACAGAGTGGGAGGAAACCTTCACCAGTGATATATCTGACAGAGCAGTAGCATCCAGAATATATAAATTACTCAAGAAACAAAGAAATAAGAAAACAAATGACTCACTCAAAACACGGAGTACATACAAATCTTTTCCCATAGTTAGTTTTAAGATTTGAATTGCAGTTTTTGACCAAATGGTCCCATGTATATCCGTATCCCCCCTTTTTATTTTAGGTTTTTGTTTTTTGACCCATGAGTCTCAAAAAGGCAATTGTAGTACACGTACTTATAGGCAGGAATCAAGGCACAGATTTCATCAAATTCACCCAAGCTGTTTTGGGTGACTGTATGTCATTAACTTGGGAAGAAAACTTAATTTGTTAAGTTAAATCATCCTACAGGTAAAAGAGAATGCTACAAGATGATACTGTACAACAGAAAAATTCTAGAGAACATTTGTATGTGCCAATCCCAAAGTTATTGTTATACAGATTTTAAGTAAAACAAATGTGGATGACAACAATTTATATTTCCAATTAACTAAGGTGCATTACCAATTTTATCAGAACCTTTAAACCAATGTTGTTTAACATACACATATTTACTTTTACTAAATCCTAAAACACCATGTAACCTGTAGGCAGAGTCTGGGCAAAATTGGATACTTGTTGAACTCACGTCAATTAAATATACATTAATTGAATATAGACACTTGTCCCTCTCCCACCCATCCCACCCCTCCCAATTCACCATTTCAGTCAGTTTTCTGCTTCAGTCTTTCTGTTGTTTGTATGTTCCCACAGGTCAAATCATCACCAACTTTATGGCTGAAAAAGAAAAGACACAGCTTTGCATTGTGTAGGATGCACCAGGAAGTGCCAGCAGAAAGGTTGGACAGTCTGAACATTGAAAGGAAGAAAAGCTTCAGACTGCTACAGGCAGCAAACCCCTCTGTGGATCCTACTTGTAACAACTATTTATAATGAGTCCTAATGAAACTTACCTTCTAGGTGCCACAAAGTTTTAATATGAGAGATTTTCTTACCTCTCCTTCATAGAACAAGGAGGAATATGATGACGATGATGCTGTTCTCTAACTGTAAATTGGAGCCAACTGTTAAAGAGGTAATCTCATAAAACAAGTAAAACAGCCTTCTTTAATTGACTAATAGACATAGTAACTGTGAAAAGGATTATTCTCTATTCAGAACCAAATATAATACTAAAGTCTCCTTAAACTGTGCACTTAAGCAAAATATATTAATACAGGAGAGCTCTGATATCAGCAATGGATTATTCTACCAAGGAGATGTTGGCCAGGGGATCCAAGCCCCACCAAAAGGTAAAGGCTTCTTGCCTGTAAAGTGGTATACCTTCAAGAAGAGAGGTGATAAGGCCCTGCTGTCGAAGACCTGATGTAAGCATGGGAAAGATGTATAGAGACCACACTTGCAAGTGTACAGTTGGTCTCTGGAATACAAGCAAGTGTTACCAAAGGTCACTAAACCAATAAAGCAAATATAGGTCTCCTTGTGTCAAGCAAGACTCCTCCATCAGCACCAGCTACACCTCACCTGCCTGGTAATACTATGCAGCAGTGGCAGCCATATGCCCGTATATCCCAAATCTAATTGGCTATTAGCTCTCTTCTTGGAGGAATAACCCATGGCTGATGCCACAAGCTTACATCCTCTAGCAGTTAGGAGATGTTACAAGCCACAGTAAGACCCTGTCATATTTTACAGAGAAAAATGTAATTCGTGGATTAACATACCATCCAAATATCTGTATCTATACCAAAGTAACCTACCATAATAATTACTACTGTTTAAATACCTATATATCTAATTGCTTGTGCTTCATTAGTAGGATTGAAAGGTTATTCCTGGACAAACTGTCAGCCCATGAAAGGAAACAGCCAGAATTGACCAGAGTCCAAAATGACAGCTCCAGAGAAAGTAGACTGTTTTGGTTCGCATCCACCCGTGCCCGTTTTCTAAGCCCAGGGAACAATCTGTGGAAGACGGGGTGTGATAGAATGTAAGGGCTGCAATTGGAGTGAATGGTGGAACTACAGCAATATAGTCTGGACACTCATTGGATCAACTTGATTGAACATACAAGCCCCCCCCCCATTGGATGGTGGGACCCTTGGACTGTGTGAGTTTGGGCACAACTGCTTGCAAATTGGTTTTACATGAAAGATGCTTGTACTCATAAATTATTATTTATTGTTAAAAAAGGAAAAAAAATAATAAGTAAAAAAAAAAGGTGGAGTAAAGAGCTGAACAGAGCCTTCATCTGTGAGGAAGTAAAGATGGCTGAGAAACATCTCAAAAAGTGTTCAACCTCATTAATAATTAAGGAAATGCAAATTAAAACCACTCTAAGATATCTCACTCCAATAAGACTGGCTAAGATAAAGAAGAAAAAAAAGGACACCGAATGCTGGAGAGGTTGTGGGAAAAGGGGAACACTCATACACTGCTGGTGGGAATGTATACTCACACAACCACTGTGGAAAGCAGCATGGAGAACACTTAAAAAACTCAAAATGAGCCTACTGCCTGACCTAGCCATACCACTCCTGTGTATAAACCCACAAGACTCATCATACTGCAAAGATACATGCACAACTATGTTTATTGCAGCCCTCTTCACAATAGAAAGAAGCTGGAAGCAACCCAGGTACACCTTAACCAATGAGTGGATAACAAAAATGCAGTACATCTACACATGGGTGAAAAGTATGTATCCCTATTTTAGAGTAATACAGAATTAAAGGGAAAAATGTGAACTCATAAACATATATTGGAGTTAACAGTTTATTCCTGGAGGACATAACTCTGGTACAAGTATGACATTTATGTAGACATATTTTGGAGCAATACAATGGGGAGGGAACCACAACAACATAGGGACTGGGTCAAAGATCAGACTGATAAAGTTAAATTCTCCCCAAAACAATAGATCTTTACAGAGAAAAGCTTTAAAAAGACTGAGAGAAAGATGAAAGACATGTTTGGCAGAATGCATGATCTGGGGTGGGGTGAGAGGAAGGGAAGGGGAAATGTGTTTTATGGAACTGAGAAATGATGTCTGAAGTACACAAAATATCAATAAAAGTATTATTTTAAAAAGCCCTGAGATTTTTACCCAACTTGAAAATTGATTGAGTGTCTTATCATGGCTATAATTCTGCTGGCTAAACACATCCAAGATCTGAAAGAAAGGGTGCTGTCATACAAGCCAGCAGAGTTAACTTGAAGTGGACATTGCTGCTTTGGCCCCTCAGGGTTTTCTGGAGCTGGGGTAGAGAATACAGGTGAATGCTAAGCATACACTGGGTTTACTTCTCTGTTGGGATTCCTACATTTAAACGCTTCTATAATGAATCACAAGGAAGAGTTCTTGGCTTTTGATTTTGAAGAAGACAGATACATTTTATTAGTAATAAATAAACCAGCTCTTTGATCCCAAAGGGACCTATTTTCTATCATTCAAAGGTATTTACAAACACACTTTATATTGTCTCATATCCATCCTTTTGATGAGGGAAGACTTTCTATTCCAAGGATAAAGTGATATCCAATAAATGATAGGCAACATGGACAGTCAGCAGAAATAATTAAAGACATTTCATAAATAATGCCTACAAACCAGCATGCAGGCCCCCTAAAGGTTACAGTTGGGAGGTAATGAGTTGGTCCCTTACTTGTTGGAAGTAGAGTAGGGAGGAGACCATAGTCAGGCCATTGGATACCTCATCTGTTCTAGGCGTCAGCATAGCATATAATATTCATCTTTAATTTTAGATTCTAGAGTGTGTAATAACAGCCATAGGAAAGGGGATTAGGTAAAGAGTCTGGAATACCCAAATCATGGTTCCTTTTCACTTAACTACATAGGCATCATTTTTATGTGCAATGATAAAGAGAAACTGCAGAAACATGATTAAAGAAGACAGGTTAAACAGACTATCCTGTAATCTAAATAGTTTAATTAAACAAACACAAAAAGTAACTGAGGGTCAGAAAACAATAAGCTCTAGGGTTACAGCATTTTTTGACATATGTCATGGGTTATCTATGAGGGCTTGATTCAAAAACTAGTGATGTATTTTATAATAGTGAAAAGCATTAACTAAATCAGCCAGATGTATGGCCACTTATTTTATAAAGAAAAAGAACCTAAAATATTTCTATTTTATATATAAATTGTATAATTATTTTGTATATAATTATATATTATATAATTATATATTTTATATATAAAATAGAAATATTTTAGGTTCTTTTTCTTTATAAAATTTTGACAATTTCAGGTATGTACATAACATGTTTATAACAAATCTATTCCTTCATTTCCAGTACCTTCTTAGCTAGTAGTGGGACTTTGGAAACCTATCCCTGATCCATGCTGGATTTTGCACTGGCTTGCTATTGTGCAAGCCTAGTACATGGTGTCATAGCAACTGTGAGTTCATGTCCACTATAGCCCTGTCATGCCCAACAAACATTGTTTTGCTGCTGGAATGTTCTCTGTCTAGCTCTTGCAATCTTTCCATTCCTATTCCGTAATGATCTCTAATCTCTGGGAAAGTATTGGACTTAGATGTTGTGTTTATGTGTTTAGATGCAACAATTTTTAACACTATAATAATAGACCATAGACTTACTCTCATGCTCATAGAATACACAAGGAAACTGACACCAAATATACACATGAAAACACACAGTATTTCAAAAGGCTGAGATGCTATAAAAGTTCATATTAGTAAGGCAATACTGCTAGAAAAACTGGGAAAAGCAACAAAAAAGCCTTTAAATCTAGTCTTGAAAATTGCTTTATTAAGTTAATAATTTGTGGATCTGAGAGACCTGAAATAAAAGAAGTTAAATTTATTACGTAAAAGATTCAAATAACTCTAGGAATATTGTACAAAATACTGTTGAAGCTTTTGTTTTATGTTCTGTAAATTTAGTTCATTTTCTTAATTTATGCTTGAAAAATGAATATGCTATCTTTGAAATCTTATTGAAAATAAATTACAAACACCCATATATGTGTATGCATACATACATATATATGTAGAGAGATGATAGATGATATAGATAGATGATAGATGATAGACAGATAGACAGACAGACAGATAGATAGATAGATAGATAGATAGATAGATAGATAGATAGATAGATAGATAGAGTTAGAGGTCTTTCTGTAGCTCTAGATGGTCTGGAACTCACTGTGTTGACCAGGCTGGCTTGGATCTCACAAAGGTCTGTCTGCCTCTGCTTCCTGAGTGATAGGTATTATAGGAGTACACCACCACCCTCAGCTCCAATAACATTGTTTTAATGAAAGATCTAACTCATTTTGAGGCAGTTGATCTCAAAATATCTCTGCAGCCTATGATCATAGGCCTTGAAAAAGTCAAACTTCTGCCTCACACATCTGATTACCTCTTACTTGATTAAAATAATTTTTTTTTAGCTATAAGTCCATTTTCTGATGCAGTCTTTCTGTTGTTCTTTTACTATGCCTTAAAAATGAAAAAAAAAACTGAGAGAAAGATGCAGGACAGTTATGGCAGAATGCATGATCTGGGATGGGGTGGGGGTGGGGGGGAGGGAAAGGGAAATAAGCCTGAACTGAATTGGAAAAATGTATGAAATGCACAAAGCATCAATAAACCTAATTTTAAAAAAAAATAATAATTTTTTTTAATTTTATTTATTTTTGTTTGTGTATGAATGTACTGTCTGCATGTAGGTTTGTGCACCTGTGTCGTGCAATGCCGCGGAGGTCAGAAGAGGGTGTCGGATTCCCCTGGAACTGTAGTCCTCCTGGAATTGGAGTTTCAGATGGTTCTCAGCCGCCATGAGGTTGCTGGGGATCGAACCCGGGTCCTCTGTAAGAGCGGTCGGCGCTCTTAACCGCTAGGCCATCTCTCCAGCCCCTAAAATAATTTTTAAAGCCGGGCGTGGTGGCACACGCCTTTAATCCTAGCACTTGGGAGGCAGAGGCAGGCAGATATTTGTGAGTTCAAGGCCAGCCTGGTATACGGAGTGAGTTCCAGGACAGCTGGGGCTACAGGGAGACCCTGTCTCGAAAAGACAAAAATAAAATAAAGTAAAATAATTTTAAAAAAAGATTTTTTTACATGTATCAATTATAAACTTTCTACATATAAAATTTCTACCTATAAACTTACTTACTGATAAGTTATTATTCCAACTGCTTTCCATACAGAAGAAAATTAAAAACTTTGGTTTTGTAATGTTTTCAGTGATATAACTAAAGAAATCATATATGATACATTTTCCATAACTAAAAATTAATATATAATTACTAGAAAAATATGTTAAAGACAAATTTATTGTAGGAGATGAGAATATAAAAGGGTTCATGATGTTAAAATAGCATTTAAAGAAATGAAATATATATTTGTTTCACAACTGATAGGAACTGAATATGTTTACTAAGTGAAAGCAAGTAGTCTGAAAAACATACTATGTTTATGAAGAGTGTTTATGGTGCTTTATTACTGAGACAAAGAAAGTAGACAGTTGTCTTGGAATATGGAGAAAGAGTCGAACAGATCAACTGTCAAAGGATGCAGGTTTTGTTTTTCTTTATGGAATGATGAAAGTATTTTGAAATTAGTTAATGGTCATAGTGCTTATACAACAATGTAGGTTTTCTGTAAACTGATGCACATTGAAAGGAGACAGTATACAGTGTACAAATCATACCAATTTTATCTCAGTAACAGTGTGTGTAGGATATTTGATATATGGGATGACCAAACTAAGGGAATTATTTAGTCATTTCTGCAGTGCAAATGGAATTTACTTCAATGTGGTCCAGGCTGCATCTCTTTGTGGAAGGATGGTGCAGTCCTACACAAAATGCATGCATCCAATAAGTGTCTTCTTGTTATTAAAAATAAATCAGTAAATGTCTTACACCCATGGCACAAAGTATTTATACTGTGCACAATAAACTTATTGAGGGATATTACAAATGTATTTGTGCAGTCATTATTCCCAAGCGACCTCCTTGTTAGAATATTACAGATATTTAGTGCTGGACTAAGTCTATTTTATAGTGAAGCTGCTTAGATCATGGTCCGCCTCCTCATTATTTCCTTGAACAAATATTAAAGTAAGATACTCAAGAGATGGCACAGTCAACTTGCTACGGGATGGCCATTTAATTATGTTAATATTCCTTATACTTAAAAAGTTATGATAAACCCTTAGTTCCTATACTTTTGAACATTTTGAGATTATAAATTGGAAACAGAACTGCATCCATACTAGAATTACACAGAATAACAGTATCTTCAAAGGACAAAGGAGAGATGGCTTGAAACCTGATGCATTAATTCATGTTGCAGATATCCAGTGAAATTTTCATCATGAGGATTCCTTATCTTTGTATTATGCTCTATCTGTGGCAAAACAAGTCCCTTCTGACACTAAATGTGAAGTTCCTGAGATATAAAAGGTATCTCACTTCTCATCACTAAAGAGGATTGATGGAAGAACCACAATACAGACATAACTTCCTCCTATCATTATCATTACATGGCCATTTTCTAAAATAACAGGAACCATTGCTCTTGATCACATTATTCATTGGGTTTCCACAGATCTCAAACTCATTACATCATGGTATCTAATCATGAAAAACAGGAAGTAGATTCATGTGCTATGTGTCCTTGGAATTATGTTCCTGTGACATTGCATCAAGCATAAAAATTCAGTAAGAATAAGTCTCCAGAACCAGCAACCATGCCACCTGCTTACTTTCAGCTTCTCCTGTTAGTACAAGGACCTCTGATATATCAGGAAATAACATGTGGAGTGGGTATTAGATCATTTTCTTTTTGAAGATGTAGGTTTCTTCGTTGCAATGGAGTAAAAAAGTAGTACCTTAAACTCAGAGTCTGGATTATGGTATTTTGCTTCATAGTCTTTGTAAAATGAATGGGAAATCAGCAGAAATGGTTGTCAATGGAAGGAATGAAGCCAGGCACTTGGCTCTTGCATGTGGGCAGCCTGGATCACTGCAGAAGACCAACTTCTTAGATCAGCTCAAGTTTTAGCTAAGAATGAACAAGGTTCATTAAATGGGGTGGTGAGAGGATAGGAGTGGATCCAGGGGGAAATGTAATTTTGTTAACAACCTCCCTACTTAAAGTATTTCATAGACACTTGCCTGAATGCTAGTTCTAAATATCCCCAGAATAGGTTTAACTATAGTCACAAGAGATGGGAATGATGAATGGTGTGTATGGTCCTTGGTGTTTTGGACCGCATGATATCAGTTATTTAGCCTGTAGTAACTTTAGCCTTCAGTGCTTTGGGAAAGTCTCACGAGAACATCAATGGAAGTTGGAAGCATCTGCAATGGTTATTTTTCTCAGCTGTTTTCTGCCATAGAACTTTTTCTGAATCAATGGGAACAGAGAAGAAAGGACGGGAGAACTGTGAGCCCTATGGGCTCAACTTGTGTCACCCAGGACAACTTCTACTACTGCAGATGAAAGCTGGTAGATAAATGTTCCCCCTCTATCATCTCAATGGACAACCACAGGAGTCTTTTCTATCTTTTGAGGTCCAGTGCAATGGAGATTGAAGTTTTAACAGGGACATCAACAGAGTACCTCTGTTTTTAGTCTTTTTTTATTCTCTTGTCCCCATCTTCTAGGTCCCTGGGACCTGCTCCCCAGTATCTATGCCAAATATTCCACCTGCATCCATGTATCCTCATAAGCACTTCTTAAATTTAATTAGCACCTAAACCAAACAGTTGGTATTAATATTTGATGATGGTTTTAATGTGTACTTGTATTTTGTACAGCTTCCTGAAATGGGCTTTATTTATAAAAGAATATCTTTAATGTGCAGTAATTAATTGAAATTAATTACAAGATAGCATCATTGGTTCACATGGTCAAATTGACAGTTCAGTTGCTGTCTGAATAGCATGAATGGGAAAGACTCAAATGAAGGACAAAACATTTTTGAAAGATGTGAGAAGACAACTACTCATTCAGATACCATGAATATGGAAGGGGTGAGTCAATTACTTCTAGTCCTGTGGAGTTAGATTTCTTATGGCTTAGTATTAGACTGACTCTATTTACAGGCAAGATAGACTGATGCACAGTTTATGTGAGTGAAAAAGTTCCCCCCAAAAATCCAGCATCTTGGACTAAACTTCCTGCAAGACTGACTGCCTGATTAGCACTTCAATGACTATAGAAAGTTTGGAATGTTGCAAATCCAGAGCCTATGTGCATTTAATATAAGGACATGATTAGCAATAAACAGGCACCCATTTCCCACCTTTGTCTAAACTAGTTATTGCCTTAAACAAAAAAAAAAAAAAAGAAAGAAAGAAAAAGAAAAAAGAAAAGAAAAAAGAAAAACAGTCCCCAACAATTAAAAGGCAGAGAACATCAGTTAACATCTGAGACCAATAGTAGAATCCCCTCTCTTTGCTTTGACCTGCCGACTGCATGTATTCATCAATGAATTTGAAGTGTCTTGATTTGTGACTTTTCCTTTTTCTGTTACTATAAAAATAAAAATGCTGGGGCTGGAGAGATAGCCTAGCAGTTAAGAGCACCGACTGCTCTTGCAGAGGACCTGGGTTCGATCCCCAGCACCCACATGGCGGCTAAGAACCGTCTATAACTCCAATTCCAGGAGAACTCCAGTTCCAGGGGAATCCTACACCCTCTTCTGACCTCCGCGGCATTGTACGACACGGGTGCACAAACCTGCATGCAGACAGTACACTCATACACATACAAAAATAAATAAAATTAAAAATAAATAAATAAATACATAAATAAAATGCTGTGAAAAATGTTTCCTCACTGGAAGAAGGAATTTGGAATAACCTGAATCTATGTTCCTGGGCTGTGGTCACTCATATTTGGCCTCAGAATAAACCATCTCTCATTCCCTTTGAGGTAAGAGGTATGCTTTTGTGTCAACATTTATGTGTTCAGTATTTTGTTACTTAATAATGGTTAAGAAATGAAAAATTATTTCAAATACTGTCAATATTAATAATAAACCAGAAAATGTTATGCAGTTTGTTCTACATCTATTTATGGAATTTGAAAAGAAGATAAATTCAATGTAATATACTTGAAGTGGTAATCCTGCCGAGAAGAATGAATAACAGCAAGGAAGACACACAAATTGAAATTTACAGTGTTACTAAAGTCAAGGGACCATCAGCCAAAGTCAGGTGAAGAATGAGCTTAATTCACATGGTGCTAGTCCTAACCCAAATTTTGGGAGACATTTATAGTCAGTTAATATGTGAGGAATGTAAGCAAAAGCTTATGTAATAATTATGTAATAATTAAGCAAGTAGTTACAGGTATCATATGGTCACAAAGGTTACAGTTTCGTAAAGACTTCAAACTTGGGTAATCTCAGTGGGCAGGGGAAGATTTCTGTTTACCTTGCCCTGTTCTTCTTATTTTATCTTTGGGCCTTTCTCATCCAGAGTTCCTAGCAACCATTCAAAGTCCTTAGCAACCATCCTAAGGGTTCCATTACTATCACACTTCAAGAGCTTTTAGCAACTGTTTTGTTTTCCATCACAAGAGCACCTGGTCCAGTGTCCTTGCAGAAGTGCAAAGGAGAGAAAGAAGTGTGTATAAGGTTACCATCTAGCAGTCTTTAGGCACCTGTTGTCCTGACATTACCTATGAGAAAAACCTTTAAGAAACACTAGGACTTATTTATTTACTTTTGTATTAAGGTTGACTCAAGTGATTCTGTTTTCTCTCTGAATATTTTCACAACTGGAGTGGATCGGTTGTGAGCCAGATGTGGTAGCATACAGCTGCAATCTCAACACTTGAGTGGCAGAGGCAGGAGGATTGACACAAGTTCATAAGCGTATGAGTGTTATGCCTACACCTATGTGTGTGTAACCTGTATCATGTAATGCCCACAGAGATTAGAATAAGGCATCATATTTCCTGGAACTGGAATTAAGGATGGTTGCTAGCTGCCATGTGGGTGCTGGGAATCAAATCAAGGATAGATATTAGCCACCATGCCGGTACTGGTAATCAAACCCTGGTCTTCTGCAAGAATAGCCATTGACTTTAAACACGGAGCCATTTCTCCAGTCCTATGCACAATAAGCCCATGCTCTTATCCTCTGAGCTATCTTTCCAACAAGGTGTTTTTCTTTTTTATTTTATTCATTATTTATATTTTATCTGTATGAGAGTATTGCCTACATATAAGTGCATCCATATTATGCAATGGGCACAGAGGCCAGAAGAGAGCATCAGATCCCCTGGAACTGGTGTTATAGTTAAAATTTGTTATCTGCAATGTGAGTGTCAGGATTTGAGCCCAGGTCCTCTGTAAGAGCAGCTAATGCTCTTAAGCAGAGAACAAACTCTGCAGGCCCCCAATAGATGTTTTTCAATTTCATTGTCTAACCCAACAGTAGTTTAGGGACCCTTTTCACAAATTCATAATAACGTTGATAAGAATGGAGGGAGCACTGAGCTCTCACTAAGCCTTGTCTTATCACTTAGTCCATTATGGCTCATTTTTCCTTCAACTCATCTTAGTCAGAACCATTTTTTTCTTCATTTAATAGATGAACAAGAAACAAAGAGGTTAAGTAATATTTGAAGGCCAGAATGTGAAAGCCTATTGTTAGAGCCCAAATTTTAAAGTTAAAACTATAAGATGTTTAATTGTAATTACAATTAACTTACTGTTAAAGGAAATTATCTTATTTCTTCAAGATTGGATTCACATTTACTCATTTTATAAATGTGAAAATTGTAATATATTAAGATGCCTGTAGATATTATAGTAGTCTTTGTTTCTTTAAAATCGTTTCTGTTTCTACAGTAGATAAGACTTTGCAATTTTGAACAGACATTTGTATTTCCTTGTTTTGATAATAGTTGGAACTGATGATAAATACACTGAATATAAATTCCCTGATAATATCAGTATTTAAATAAATAAAGTATTCCATCTCTAAAGAACTTATAAATTAAAAAATACTGTCTTTTTAAAATTTATTGTTTATTTTCGTTTTTGTGCATGAGTGCTATGCCAATAGGGATGTAAGGACACCCATGTCGTGCAGTGTCCACAGAGGACAATGAAGGTGTCAGATTCCCTGGAACCACATGGGTACTGTGATTCAAACCTGGGTTCACTGCAAGAGAAGCCAGTGCTCTTAAACATGGGGCCATCTCTCCAGACACCTAAAATATCTTCATATGGATATTTTATGCTTACAGTGAAGTATCTGTATACCTATTGCTAAAATTAAAAACCTAATGTTCCAAATTAAAATTCGATCATAACTGTGAAATATTTTATTATACATTTGCTGCATCCCTTTCCTCTCATTTGTTTCATAGGACTAACATACTCTATATTTCAATGACTTCTATATCCTGACTATAATTTGCCTATAAAATGCACAAATCCTGTTTCTTCAGTCTTGTTAATCTTTGTTCTATATGCAAGAATCAAAGGAATTCTGGGAGACTACACAAATCCCTACTTTTGACTGCCTTCCTGGTAAGGTGAGCCATGGAATTCCACAGTAATCTTCAGAGAATCTGAATTTTACTGTACTTTGTCAATAATTGTGTGAAATAGTTGGAAGTGACATTTCAGAAAAAAAAATTGGTCTTTTTTGAGACAGAGTCTCCCTGTAACCCCAGCTGTCTTGGAACTCACTCTGTAGACCAGGCTGGCCTTGAGCTCACAAAGATCCGCCTGCTTTTGCCTCCTAAGTGCTAGGAATAATGGCATATGTCACCACGCCCAGCTTCATAAAATCTTTTAATACTAACTAATAACCATGTTTTTAAAGTGAATAGATCAGTGTAGGTAAAAACTGTCAGCATGGTCATCTCTAATCAATACCCTGTTCTGGAGTACAGGATCCTTAATTTCATCAGAAAGAAATTGGGATGAATAAGACACCTTTTATATGCTTCTGAAATAATAAATATGTTAAATAATTTGAATTCAGAGAACATTTGGCACTATAAATTGCTTGACTACTGTATATAGCAATTTAAATATAAGCAACAAAAATGATGTCCTTCAACTCTGAGAAATTAATTTTACTTTCATTCTAAAAATTAAGTCAGAACATTGAAAATTGTGACTAGGTGCTCTCTCCACAAGAAGTAAATGCATAACAAAAGTTTATTTAACATGATAAAATGTGATATAATATATCCAATGTCCAGGTTATTGCCACAACACTATTATTATCTTATTTAAGTAGAAATTCTGATGACTCCTCACACTGCTTTATACATTTACTTATGTCTAGCATTTAACTTCAGCAGTGCTATTTTGTGTACCTTAATCTCCACTGAGATCATTTACACTATGTCACCCTATTGTTTCAATGACTTCACTGGTCTCCCTGCTGACATAGTCCTGAAGGTTGTTTACAATGATCTCTGCCACCTTTCAAAACTTCAGAACCTGCATTCACAGTATGTCAATGCAAGTTCTTAGTTTCACTCAACCCTTCTTTATTTGCATGATGAAGGATGAGGAAACTATACATCCCAATTGTGTAACTACATATGTTAATAAATAACCAATTCGAATGTTAAAAAGAAAGGATAAAGAATTCAATCTAAATACAAAGTATTCCATTAAAATAGCAAATGTATTTTATTTTAAGCATAGTTTTTGCCTTTGACTCTGGGATGAAACTGTAACACATTGCACACACATTGTTCCACTGCCGCTTTCAGAAGGAGGAGTCAATGATGTTGACAGTCAATGATGTCAGCAAAGATAAAAATAGATAGCAAAATAGATTACAGGACCACAAGCAGGATAGAGATTTTACTCAGCTCAGATGACTAGGGAAATTTTATAATTAGACTTCAAATTGTTTACATTATTGCTCTGACCATTTTTTCCTCAATCACTTTTTTAATATATTTGGAAAATGGGGCTACTTAAAGATCTCAATTATCTTACATTTATGGCTTATAAACTTAATGCTAATATAGATCTTAATCTAATGAATTTCTGTGTACGTAGATGATATACACATATTAGTGATGGAAACGATGAGTTGGACTTTGCCTCTGAAACAATCAGTAGAGAGGAATTGCAATGATAAAAATATATGACAAGGATTATATGTAGGGGAAGACAGTGCATTTATATAACACACCATAAGGCAAGTAACATATTTATTCAAATATTCTATTATTGTCATTTGTCCTTTGACCTAACTAGGGAATATAACCTTATATTGTTAAACACCTTACACATTGATGAGATACAGAATATAAGCCCAGATGGAAGTAATCACTGGGAAATTTAAAGTGTGTATTTTTCTCTCTCTTTTTCTTAAAGATCAAGACATAGCAGCATTATCCCAACAAGATCTGTAAAAGTAAGCACTACATAATGATGTTTACGCTTTCGACCACGTAGTTAACAAAAGTCAGGGCCAGGGTTTCCCTGAAGGCATAATTAGCAAGTGCAAATATGGTTCTCTGGATGTTGCTTTGCTAATAGTCTCTAAAAATCCATATTTTTATAATATTCTCCCTAGCAATCAGTCAGTAAAACCCCCAACTGCACACACACACAGAGCACATGTGCACAGGGAGCTGATACAGTTACCGTCAACTGAAACAGCTCTTATTTTCAATTTAAAATCTTCTAAAAATAGAAAAGTCATTCTAGTTAGGGGCAAGATGTTCTCAACTATTTCCCCATGAAACCAATTTAGCTTTAAGAATATCCATAAAAATAGAGAATTCGAACTTGTTGTTTTGTTTGTCTTTGCTTTTATACTGAAAAATGTAATAGAGATTTGAGGTCAATAATCAGATAACTTTTAGAACTCTATTTTTTAGATTATTTTATTTGCTGTATCTGCCTGTCCTCCCTGCATGTATGCAAGAAACATGAAGAAGGAGCTGAGTCTCTTAGAATTGGAGTTCTGGATGGTTGATAGCTGCCATGTGGATATTAGGAACTAAACCCAAGTCCTCTGCAAGAGCAGCCAGGGCTCTTAATTGCTGAGCAATTTCCAGTCCCTATGGAAGTGTTTGAATGAAGAGCAAAGCTATAGCTTTAGTGATCATATGACTTTAAATATTCTTGACATTATTTCACAAGGCCATTATTTACGTTTTGAAGTCAAATTTGAACAAAATATATTCATTTACTGGGTAAATTAATGGTGCTTTTATTTTTAAATTATCTATCATATTTTTCATTGAAGTTGAATTATCAGCATTCTTATTTCTTATGTTATCTTAAATTTTATCAATTATATTAGAAATTAATTGCATACTAGTAAACAAGAGTCACTGTCAATTTCTGTTAAGATCTATGACTCAATTTACTTCTCATGCTGTCATAAATTACTGACCAACAGACAGAGAGAATAAGAGTCTGTGAGACCCTTAGCCTTAAGTGATGCATCTTCAGTGCAAACTACACATACAATGTTCCATCTCTCAACTCTCACCAAAGGTGTTTCCTTATGTAGCAGATAGTGATTAACGCAGAATCCCACCCATAACTGGCCAATGTGAAAGAGAACAAGAAACTGCTGAGTCCTTGCTTATCCCTGAAAAGAACTCCTCTTTGCAACCTCTTCTTTCCATGGCTCAGGAATCTTTGGGGAGGAGAGAGGGGAGAGATCCTCAGTCAGAGGTGGTGGGTGACTACAAGAAAATAGAGTTTTTCAGACAGCTGGTCAGTTGTAAATATAAACTCACAGCAATGGTGACAGCATGAACAAGTCCCATGCAATCTCAAACCAAACAAATAGGAATAGTCATGGAGAAGTAAGAAATCCCAAGCCACCCTAAGGAACTTTTGGCAGCTGATGGCTACTGGGAAGGGGGAGAGCCAGTCTCTGACAAGAAAGAGAAAGAGGCTCTTAGCTGTGTGTGGTGGCCCTCGCCTTTAATCCTATCACTCCAGAGGCAGAGGCAGGCACATCTTTGTGAGTTCAAGGCAAGCCTGGTCTACAGAGTGAGTTCCAGGACAGCTCAGGCTGCAAGGAGACCCTGTATTGAAAAGACAAAAATATAAAAAATAAAAGAAAGAGGCTCTTGTTTAGGTTGATCAGGCTCCAGGGGATGACCCCACATTGAAAGACAGAAGTCAGACTCTATAGGCAATAGTATTTATAGAACAGATTAAATTGGGTAGGGAGGTAGTAAGTAGAGTGATGAATAGGAGAGAGGATCAAAAAACCATCAAATTGGGCTGGAGAGATGGCCTAGTGGTTATGAGCGCTGAACGCTCTTACAGAAGACCCGGGTTTGAGCCCCAGCACCCACATGGTGGCTGAGAACCGTCTGAAACTGCAATTCCAGGAGAACTCCAGTTCCAGGGGAATCTGAGACCCTCTTCTGACCTCCGCGGCACTGCACGACACGGTGCACAAACTTGCATGCAGACAGCACATTCATACACATACAGAAATTTAAAAAAAAAACCTTCAAATTGTATTGTATGAAGATAGAAAAATTCAAAAATAAATAAATAGACAAGTAAATAAATAAATACTGACCAAAATCAACTTGTGGGAGAAAGGGTTTATCTGGCTTGTTCATCTTTGAAGGAAGCCAGGTCAGGAACCTAGGACGAGGACCTGGAGACAGGAACTGAATTCAATACTATGGAGCAATGCTGCTTACTGGCCTCTCACAATTCTCAGCCTGCTTTCTTATACAGTGCAGGATCTTGTGCCCACTGGTTGCACCACCCACTGTGGGGTGGTTCCTCTCACTTAATTCAACAGTCAAGAAAACACTTCACAGACATTGCCACAGGCCAATCAGATAGAGGAAATTCCCTAATTGTGGTTCCTTATTCAAATATATGTCAAGTTGACAATTAAAGGTGTGTATCATAACTGATTTGTCAACGTGACACAGAAAACCATCACTATTAAATGATAACTCTTCCAATTCTTGTTCCCAAGATATGTTAATAATAATATCACAATATAAAACATAGTACAGCATTAAAGTCCTCATAGGCCTGGTGTGGTGATGCATGCCTTTAATTCTAGCACTTGGGAGGCAGAGGCAGGTGAGGTCTTTGTGAGTTCAAGGCCAGCCTGGTCTACAGAGTGAGTTCCAGGAGAGCTGGGGCTACAGGGAGACCCTGCCTCGAAACAAAGACAAAAAATAAATAAAAAATAAAAAAATAAAGGCCCCACAGTCCTTAAAAATCCAATACTTGGTAAAAATTGCAAGATCTCTAAACATCTATAATCCTTTGTGAGAAGGCTTATGATGCCAGAATTCAAAATTTTAAGAAATTTAATACAGAATGAATATTAACTAAAATTATTTACCTTTTTTTCTTCTCATCTTCACACATTTGCATGCCACAGTGTGGTGGTTTGCATGAGTGTCCCCCATAGGCTGTAAGAATTCAGACATTTGTCTCCAGTTGGTGGCACTGTTTTTGGAGGTCTTAGAAGGTGTGGCCATGCTAGGGGAAGTGTGTCACTGGGGGCAGGCTTAGTGAGTTTAACCAGCCTCGTGGTCTACAGTCGCCCTCTCTCTGTTTCCTGTGCTCTTTGCGAGATGTGACCCTTGGCCTGCTGCTCCAGCTCCACCCCCAGCCACCACGCCTCCCACCACAATGGACTCTAATTCCCTGGCACCGTCCATCATAAACTCAAATAAACTCTTCCTTTTATAAGTTCCTAGGTCATGGTGTTTTATCACAGCAATAGAAAAGTGACTAATACAGTTATTGGTACCAGAGAGTGGGCTGTTGGCTGTGAAGAACCTGACCATGTGGATGTTTGGAGAAGTGTGGAAGATTTTGGAACTTTGGGCTGGAAAGGCTATTGACTATTGTAAGCAGAGCTTAAAGGGCCATTCTAGTGGAGGCCTGGAAGAAAGCATGGCTGCAAAAGATGTGGTTCTAGGGGAAAATAAAGACTTAGGCAGCAACCGGGATATTTTGATAAAGAGTCTGGCAGCAGTTTGCCCACAGCCCAGATGCTTGCCTGGTGCTAGCTAAGTTGAAAAACAGTGGACTGATGTCTTTGGCGGAGGTTATCTCAAGACAGCCTAATGTAGAAATGGTGGCATGGCTTTTAATGGTGAATATTGTGCAGCTCTACAGTGAAGAAGAGCAAATGGGGCAGAAAGAAATGCAGAATGTACAGTTTGGATCTGATAACTGCACTAGGAAGATTAAAGGTGGGGCCAAGGCTTCTGAAGGAGAGTTTCCTTTTGATAAGGAGATTAAAGTGATTAAGGAAGGGCCTCGAGATTTACAAGCAAAGAAAAGAATCAGTACCTTCAGGGCAAGACCACACCCAGCTAATCCTCCAGCAAGTCCAGGGCACAGAAAAGTTGCAAAATTGTAAATTTGGTTGAAATAGGCCAGGGTCCATCCCAAATTGCAGCCAAACTCGGCAGTTTCATTCACGTGGTGCTGGCTTTAGAGGCATGAAGTTTGCAAGAGTGAAGGGGTCATCAGTTCTTCCTCCACGGTTTCAGAGAGCTGCCAAGGTCAGAGTGCATCAGGGGTGACCCTGCATAAAGTAGGCCCTGATAGGCCATTGTGTGACTGTGAATGTGAAGACTGGTTGGAAGCAGAGACCCCAAGAATATATTCGAGATGACAGACCTGTGAGATATTTGCCAAGGAGAGCTGCATATAGGGAGTGGTACTGGACTACGAAAGAGATGTATATTGCAAGCAAATCTGGAAGATCTGAGCCATCTAAGCCCTTTGGAAGTCAAGTCCCAGAGGTTGCATGTGGAGCTACTGGACTTGGCATTTGCCCTCCTGGTTTTTGGTCTTGTTTTGGTCCAGTATTTCCTCACTATGCCTCTATTCCTCCCTTTTGGGATGGGAATGTGTATTCAGTTCGACTGTATGTTGGGAGTATGTAATTTGTCTTTTGATTTTACAGGAGCTTACAGTTTGGGAGACTGGCTTGAGTCTCAGAGGAGACTTTGGACTGTGGACTTTTGAATGGCATTGAGACTGGTAAAGACTGTGGAGACTTTTGAGGTTGAACTAAATGCATTTTGCATTTTATATGGTCGGGAGCCTATGGGAGCCAGGGAGTGGAATGTGGTTTGCATGAGTGTCCCCCTAGCTGTAAGTATTCAGACATTTGTCTCCAGTTGTGGGTCTTTTCCGGAGGATGCTTGGGGGTGTGGCCTTGCTGAGGCACGGGCTTTTGGTGGGTTTGAGAGCTATATAGTTTCTTGCTTTCAGTTTTCTCTCTGTTTCCTGTGCTCTTTGCAGAGATGTGACCCTCAGCCTGCCGCTCCAGCTCCAGCCGCCATGCCTCCTGCCACAATGGACTCTAATTCCCTGGAACCGTCAATAGTAAGCTCAAATAAACTCTTCCTTTTATAAGTTCCTTGGTATGGTGTTTTATCACAGCAACAGAAAAGTGACTAATACACATAGTATGGAGATCACAGAATAAATTGGAGATGTCTGTTCTCTCATTCCACTTTATGGGCTCTGGGTGGAAAATTCAATTCCTTAGTCTTGGTACCAAGAACCCTTATTTGTCAACCCACTTCCCTGGACCCAGCGTACTACCACTGTTTATATTTTTTTTATTATTATTATTATTATTATTATTATTAGTTGTGTGTGTATGAGTGTACTGTCTGCATGTAGGTTGGTGCACCTGGGTTTGATCCCCAGCACCCATATGGTGGCTAAGAACCATCTTTAACTCGAGTACTAGCATTCTTAAACAATAACCTTTTAAATATTTTTAATTTTATTTATTTTTATGTGTAAGAATGTACTGCCTGCATGTAGGTTGGTGCACCTGTGTCATGCAATTCCTTGGAGGTCAGAAGAGGTTGTCTGATTCCCCTGGAACTGGAGTTAAAGATGGTTCTCAGCTGCCATGTGGGTGCTGAGGATTGAACCCAGGTCCTCTGTAAGAGCAGTTGGAGCTCTAAACCACTAGGCCATCTCTCCAGCCTAACAATGACTTTTGATCTCTCACAGCATTAGAAGCATGCAGGTGAAACAATCATTTTTAAATTTTATCTTCTGTCTGTTGATAGAAAATATTTGTGCATATTTTTGTTATTAGGTAGTGGTGAAATCAGGTAGAATAGTACACATAGAGACATGTATTTTCTTAAAACTTTTATCATTTCTTTATTTTGAGGATTCATATTCCTCTTTTCTGGTTATTTGTTTTATATAATCCATTATCATTAATTTTATTCACTCTATTTTGGCATATAATATCAGAGATTATTTTTACAACATAGTAATAATATTGGACCTAGTGTTGAACATATTCCCTTACCCTGTGTGATAGTTAATCCTGTGTGTCAACTTGACTGGACTAAGGAACAAATAAGAGAAAAGGGATGTTTGGATTGGACCACCTTAACCTGGATGGCCCACCTCAAATGTGGGTGTTGCCTTCTGCTGGCAAGCAGTATAAAAGGCCACAGCAGAAAGAGCTGGTCCCTTTTTCTCCTGCGGCTTGCCTCTCTCATCTGGTGAGTTTGTCTTGCTGCTGTGATCAACCTTTCAGATCCCAGTGTGTACTGAGACAGCAGATCTCCTGGAATCATTCAGGCCTTCAGCACTAGATTGGGACTACTGAGACATCCAGCTTGCAGACTGAGCAGTTCCCTGATTCTCTCTGCCTTTCCAGTGTGGTGCAGCTACTGTTGGACACATTGAACTCTGTCACGTGAGCAAATTAATAAATTGTATATAGCTATATATTCGTCCTGTTACTTCTTTCTTTAGAACCCTGACTAATACAGATTTGGTTACCAGGACAGTTCTACAGAAACAGTAATTGAAAAGATGAATTTCTTTTAGTGGGCTTGGGGGTCTCTGGAGCCAGCTCTCAAACTCAATGAAGCTTAGAGCTACTGAAGGTCTTTCCTGGTGGCATGAAGATGAATGATAATCCTTGGTACAGACTATTTGATGTAATTATGAAGATAGATCCATTTGACTCACCTAACTACCTCTTGTGAGAAGCAGGAATTTAGCGACTCTATATATAATGTTTGAGAAATTGTGGAAAAATAAGGAAATTAATGATGTTTGGCCTTGTTGCTCTAGCCAGTGTCTGGATAAAGTGATAGAGGACAAAATTGATCGGAGCTCAGTGATAAAAAGACCAGCTCCGATGTCAGAAACAAGAGTTTAAAGGTTTCCAGAGTGCTGCATCGAGAACACTTCAAGTCTAGACAAGGCTCAAAGACTAAACTCAAGCTTGGAAGCCCTTATTAAACGTTTGGCTGATTATACAACGCAAATTTAATTCCAAGCCACGAAGAGTCTAGCAGTTAAAGTGAGAGTACTGGTGGGGAAGGCATGGAACCTGAACATCTTGAGGATGGATGTGTTTAATGATGATAGAGTTTTTTTTAATATTTAATTTTTTTTTTTTTTTTTTTTTGTGTTGAATGTTATGTCGTTGATGTAGTTTGTGCACCCATGTCATGCAATGCCACGGAGGCCGAGAAGAGGTCTCGGATTCCCCTGGAACGGAGTTCTCCTGGAATTGGCGTTTTCAGACGGTTCTCGGCCACCATTGTGGGCGCTGGGGATCGAACCCGGGTCCTCTGTAAGAGCGGTCGGTGCTCTAACCGCTAGGCCTCTCATTCCACCACCCGACTGAATGAGGATTTTGAACCCTTGATTCTGAGGGATTTTCTTTATCTGAGGAATTAATCTCCCCACCCTCATTGGAGAATCCAAACCCTGAAGATCCCGCCTCCCCACCCTTCCCTGAGGAACTAATCTCCCCTCCAGTGGGAGCTAATGTCCCTCAGGGCCCAAAATTGTTGCCTCTAGACCTATAACCAGATTGAAGTCTAAGCAGCCCCTCAAGATGAGATAGAAAGTGTGATCCAGAGGAGTGAGCTATACCACTAAAGAAATTAATAGAGTTTGATGATTCATTCCGGCAGAAGCCTAAGGAATATGTGCGGGAATGGATTTTAAGGGTGTGGGATAATGGTGGAAGGAATATAAAATTGGATCATACTGAGTTTATTATATGAGCCCACTGAGTAGAGATTCTATGTTTAACATGGAAGCTCGGCAGTTAAAAAAGGTGTTAAAGTTTATTTGAATGGTTGCTGATGTATTTATTAAAGCATGGCCTACTAACAGCAAGTTAGAGATGCCTGATATTCCTTTGGCTTAGTATTGATGAAGGGATTGTGAGGGTCAGGCAGATGGGCATGCTAGAGTAGATTCAAAGTATAAAACCACATTCTCCACAATAGAGGACCCAGAGGACATGCTTCACTGAATTTATAAGATGGAAGTACTGAGAGAGACACCAGAACATTTGAAGAGCTTTGTTTTTGCTCTATTTCTTATGCAGATCTTACAGTTAGAGAAGTTGTTGCTCGCTTGCATAAAATTCAAATGTACACGTAATAGGTTTAACAGGACCTCAGGTAGGGTCAGTTGGCAGCACTGAATCGCCAAAGCCAGATGACCTAGTTACCTAATTATCAATGGGTGGCAAAGGCAAAAAATGCCTATAATGGCAATGACCCGAAATGATCTTTGGAACTGGCTGATTAATCATGGCGTTCCCAGGAAACCAAATACGTAGAAGCCACTAGTTTTTATTTGATCTGTATAAGCAGAAAAGCCTCTACTACAAATGACAGGAAGTCAACATGATTTCAGGAGTAAGTGAATCCCCCCCAGTTAACCAGTTTCCAGACTTGAGACAGTTCACAGACCCAGAATCCCCTTGAATGAAGGGTGGCTGGGTTCCAATGAGGAAGGACCTTGTCCAATATACCAAGAGTTATGCTTTTTGCCTTCCTCCTGTCCTTCCGCAGAGGGACCTGAGGCCTTTTACTAGGGTAACTGTACACTGGGGAAAAAATCAGACTTTTCAAGGCCTATTGGTACTGGTTCTGAGTTGACACTTTATCCCAGGAGACCCTAAAAACATTGTGGCCCTCTGTTAAAGTAGGGGCCTATGGAGGTCAGGTGATAAATGGAGTTTTGGCTGAAGTCTGACTACACAGTGGCCCAGTGGGTCCCAAACTCTCCACTGCTGTATTAGCTTATTCCCCAGTCCAGAATGTATAATTGGGTAGATATAATTAGAAATTGTCGAATCCCCACATTGGTTCCCTGACCTGTGGAGTGAGGGTTATTGTGGTTGGAAAGGCCAAATGGAAACCATTGGTGTTGCCTCTACCAGGGAAAATAGTGAAACAAAAAACTAGTATCATATCCCTGGAGGGTTGCAGAGATTAGTGCCACCATCAAAGATTTGAAAGATGCAGGGGTGGTGATCCTACCACATCTCCATTTAACTCTCCAATTTGGCCTGTGCAAAAGACAGATGGATCATGAGAGAATTACAGTTGACTATGAAAACTCACAAGTAGTGACACCAATTACAGCCACTGTACAGATTGTTGTCCTTACTTGAGCAGATTAAAATGTCTCCTGGTACCTGGTATGCAGCTATTGATTTGGCCAATGCTTTTTCTTCATACTTGGTTCATAAGGACCACCAGAAGCAATTTGCTTTCACTGGCAAGGCCAACAGTAATACCTTTACTGTCTTACCTCAGGGGTATGTTAACTCTCCAGCTTTTGTGCCATAACTTAGTTAGAAGGGATCTTGATGCCTGACTCTTCCACAAAATATCACACTGGTCCACTATATTGATGATTTAGCTGATTGGACCCAGCGAACAGGAGGTGAGCAGCTAGTCTAGACTTTTGGTAAAGATATGCACATGAGAAGATGGGAAATAAATCCAACAAAATTTAATGGTCATCTACCTCGGTGAAGTTTCTAGGAGTTCAGTGGTGTGGAGCATGCAGAGACAATTCCTTCTAAGGTAAAGAATAAGTTGTTGCACCTGGCCCCTCCTTCACAACAAGAAAGAAGCACACTTTGGTGGGCTTTTTGGATTCTGGACAGCACATTCCTCATCTGGTGTGTTACTACGACCATATATCAGGTGACTCGAAGGCAGCAAACTTTGAGTGGGCTTGGAACAGGAAAAGGCTCTTCAACAGGTCCACACTGCAGTGCAGGCTGCTCTGCCCCTAGGGCCATATGATCCAGCAGACCCAAATGGCTTGAGGTATCAGTGGCAGATAGAGATTGCTGTCTGGAGTCTGTGGCAGGCTCCCATAGGGAATCACAGCGGAGGCCCTTGGGATTTTGGAGCAAGGCTCTACTCATCATATAAAACCTATTCTCCTTTTGAAGACAGCTCTTAGCCTGCTATTGGGCCTAGTGGAAACTGAACTTTGACAATAGGCCACCAAGTCACCATGCGACCTGAGCTCCTATCATGAGCTGGGTGTTATCTGACCACCAGACCATAAAGTAGATGTGCACAGAACAGTCCATTGTAAATGGAAGTGGTACATACGTGACAGGCCGGGCAGCCTGAGGGCACAAGCAAGTTACATGAAGAAGTTGCCCAAATGCCTATGGTTCCCACTACTGTTACAATGCATCCTGTGCTTAAACATGCACCATGGCTTCATGGGGTTTGCCCTATGATCAGTTGACTGAGGAAGAGAAGACTAGGGCCTGGTTACTGATGGTTCTGCACACTATGCAGGCACCACCCAGAGGTGACAGCTGCAGCATTACACGACTATTTCTGAAACAACCTAAAGGACACTGGTGAAGGAAAGTCTTCACAGTGGGCAGAACTTCGGGCAGTGCACATGTTTGTTCATTTTGCCTGGAAGGAGAAATGGCCAGAGGTTTGATTATATACTGATTCATGGGCTTGTAGCCAATGGGTTTGGCTGGATGGTCAGGGACTTGGAAGGACATGACTGGAAAATTTGGTGAGAAAGACATTTGGGGAAGAGTATGTGGATAGAGCTCTCTGAATGGTCAAAGGATGTGAAGATACATGTGTTATTATGTAAATGCTCAACAAAAGTGATCTCAGCAGAGGATTGTATAGTTTAATAATCAGTGTAGTATTGGATGACTCATTCTGTGGATAGTCAGCTCTTTCTCCAGTCTATCTTGTGTTGCTCAATGCGGCCCATGAATAGAAAGTGGTCATGGTGGCAGAGATGGAGGTTATGCATGGGCTCACAGCAGACTTCCACTCCAGGCTGATCTGGTTACAGCTGCATGCTGGTGCCATATTGCCAACAGCAGAGATCCAGACAGCTTGGTAGCCCCCGATATTGCTTACTCGACCACGGGGTGACCACCACAGAACCTGGTGGCAGGTTGACTATAATTGGACCATTTCCATCATGGTGGGGACAGCATTTTGTCCTTACAGGAATAGATACTTATTTTGGTTATGGATTTGCCTTTCTGCACATAATGCTTCTGCCAAAACTACCATCCAGGGACTTACAGAATGCCTTATCCCTGTCATGGTATCCTCACAGCATGCTTCTACCAAAGGAACTCACTTCACAGCCAAAGAAGTGGACTGTGCGGCCCATGGTCACTCGGTATCCACTGGTCTTACCATGTTCCCCACCACCCCGAAGCAGCTGGCTTGATAGAACGATGGAATGGCCTCTTGAAGACACAGTTACAGCGCCAATTAGGTAGCAATACCCTGGAGGCTGGGCAAGGTTCTCCAGCAAGCAGTATATGCTGTGTGAATCAGTGTCCACTATATGTGTACTGTATTCTCCTATTAGCCAGAATCCATGGAGTCGGCACAGGAAAAAGGGGTGGAAGTGGGAATGATTCCACTCACTATCACCCCTACTAGTGACCCAGTAGGAAAAATTTTGCTTCTCCGCGTACCCACGACCTTGCGTTCTGCTGGTCTAAACTAGATTGTTTGGGCTCCAATGGAGGGAGTGCTTTT
>VZQC01012791.1:1352594-1480818 GCA_009823505.1 Rhizomys pruinosus
AATCCATTCGGGCCTTCAGCACTAGATTGGGACTACTGAGACATCCAGCCTTGTGGACTGAGCAGTTCCCTGGATTCTCTCGGCCTTTCCAGTGTGGTGCAGCTACTGTTGGACTCCTTGAACTCTGTCATGTGAGCAAATCAATAAATTGTATATAGCTATATATTTGTCCTGTTACTTCTGTTTCTTTAGGGAACCCTGACTAATACAACTTGTTCCCTTGTTTTCCTCAGTCTATGCAAGTCACTATTCTACTGATAACTTATATTAGATGAATCTTTTAGAGAAATTAATATTATTGGAGAAAATCCATGCCATAGAAAGTTAGGTATGACTCAGTAGTAACTGGAGTATGATAACCTAAGGAGATATTTCTCTCAACATCTTTTCTGTAAGAGGAAAAATACATTTGTATAATGATGGATAATTGTTAAATATAGCACTCTTCCTTCTCTTTAGAAATAGTCAACTTCAAGCTTACCCTGGAGCAATTCTGAGACCTATTCCCCATTTCATTCCACCTCTGTTTGGCTTAGTGTGAACAATCCTTCATGTGCTAACACATGTGAAGTATTTGCCAATTAAAGAATGGAAGGATAGTAGCCTGGATTGCTTGATCCCATTGAAAAAAGACTCCAGTTGGCAAGACTACATTGGACTCCTGCATACTCAAAAACTTAACTTCATTTGAGTAATGTATTAATAGTTCAGAAATCAGCATATGCTATATAGAAAAACATACATTTGATGTTGCCCTTTTGTAGTCACTGAATTTTTTATCAAAATAGATATCTATGAATCAACAGAAAAGTACTACTGTAGGAAATTAATCTTTATTTTCGTGAAAAGAAATTTATACTTAAGTTCTGTTTTCTACCAATTTAATAATACTCTACAATATTAGCAACAAAGCTCTCCTTCCTGAAAATCACTGCATGGCAGTAATTATGGGTCAATCATGTTTCCAGAACTGATTTTAAAATTTAAAAACTTAATGTAATAGTTCCCTTTATATATATATACATAATGAGTTAACTCAAGAAACCACAATAAAGGCCACACTTACCTATACACATTTCCTTTCCTTCCCATGCCAATGCTGTTTATTTTTCTTAAAATATGCAAGACATTTTTATTCTGGTTGCTGACTTTGAACTGGTATCCAACAAGTGTCCAAAACCGTGTGGTTTTAGGCTTACTGACAGTCTTCTAGACCCACTTGATTGGAACTGCTTATTCCATTTGTACAATTAATGTATTATAGTTTTTAGAAATACTTGATTGTAGAAATGTTCTGGTTTTTCATGCCGCTGGAAATAATTGATGTACACATTATTTCTATATTCTCCAAGACCCTATTTTCTTACTTCTATCAAGAAATTGTCTTGTGCATAACTTGTATTTAACTACTTCTTTAGTTTTGTAATATAATTCCTTCCTGACTTAGTTTCTCCAGTAAGTAAATTACAGAGAACAAAATGTAAAGTACTGTCCAATGACTTGTCATGTATGGACATTATTTAGATCACAGACTTTATAAAAGAAACTCGTCTGGCAGGTGGTTTGTTACATATTTATAAATGTGCCGTGCAAGACTGGTCATTTTAATGGTTTAAAGGCATTGGGTTATAGCTAAAAAATGAGTAGTTTTCATTCAGAGGAACACATTGACTTTTTTCAAATAGAATAAAATATAATCTATGATTTGCCTCCAAAGAATATAAAGACAAGAAGGGGATGAAATATGCATACATTATATTAGTTACATATTGGTAATTATTAAACCTGGTGAGTGATGACCAGGTTTAATCTGGGGCTACAGAGAGACCCTGTCTCAAAAAGACCATAAATAAATAATAAAAAATAACATAAATAAATAAATAAATTCTTTAAAAAATAAATCATATGATGGACACACAGGTCATTTTACTCTGTTGTCTTTTCTGGTTTTGTTTTTGTTTTTGTTTTTTAATCTTTTCCACTATACCTGGCTTCTATTTTCTTTTATACATTTTTGAAACTTTCAATAGTATGTAGTTAAGTGTTTGGAAATACATATCCAGGACAGCTGGGACTACAGGGAGACCCTGTCTGGAAAAGACCAAAAAAAAAAAAAAGAAAAACAGCAAAATATATATCACATTAGTACAATCATAGAGATCATGTCCTGCAAGATACTTCCAAAGAGACTTCTCCTAAGTAGAGGAATAATATGTAGACAGAAATCTTTCAACTGAAGGATTAAGCTTAGCAACTATAACAGACAAGAAGTATAAAACTTATCATTAGTTCCTACTGAGTATCATAAGGAAACCAGAGAGACATATGCAAAGAAATTTACTCTCTTCATAACTGAGAGCCCTCACTGTGCCCAGTACCCTGAATATCCCTGAGAAAACTGGATAATGGGACTCTGGACCCTTCTCAGATTCCTCCCTACACAAGGCTGTAGTGGCTGTGCAGATTAATTCAGCTTGCTCTGTAATACGAAGAAAAATTGTACTTGTCATTGATGGGTAAAAGTCATAATTTTGTTCTTAGTATTCAAATTGCAATGTTACTGAAAAACACAATGCCATTGGAATGGCTCTATCATTCAAGTAATTAATATTATAGAACATAATTAGAGACCAATTTAAGTTAAACTAAGCCCAGGTAGTATTTACATGGATTTTTTTTTTTCAAATTAAAGTATAAGCATTGGATATATCTGTTGCCTCCACTTTAAAAGATTATATAACTTACAATGAAATTAGTTCACTGTTGATTACTTTGTAGAAAAGAAAATATTTCTCAAGGAAATAATATTCCTGAGGTATAAGTATAGAAGATATTGGTTCAAAATTTGATAAGCAATGTTTCAGTTAATATATTTCATATGGTGTCAAGAGTAATACTTTAGGGCCAGACTTGTTCTTATTTTATTTAAGTATAAATAATGAATTCCTAAATATGTGTGCATGTTATTCATTTAATTTAAGTACATGTTAGTGTTGAACTGAATGTCGACATCTTCTTGAAGGATAAAATTCACATCCTAGATAAATATGAAAACAAATTCTGCTAAAAGAGATGCATAGGCTTTCTATTTATGACTTTCTCAGAGTCAGTGACTTTCAATAGTCTTTTTCAATGTTACATAATATCCTAACACTTCAGGGAGATGAGCTATAGTACTGAAATCAACAAATTAGCGAATGTGTAAAGATTATGCATTGAATGAACTAGGTTAACTTTCGTTTTCTATTTTGGTAAAACAAAGCTATGATTTTTTCCTTTAATATTCATTTAATATATAAAAATCTTTAATCGCTAAAAAAAAATTAAAAAATATCCATTTAGAGCTGGAGAGATGGCCTAGCGGTTAAGAGCACCGACTGCTCTTGCAGAGGATCCGGGTTTGATTCCCAGCACCCACATGGTGGCTGAGAACTGTCTGTAACTCCAATTCCAGGAGAACTCCAGTTCCAGGGGAGTCCGACATCCTCTTCTGACCTTTGGGGCATTGCACAACATGGGTGCACAGACCTACATGCAGATAGTACATTCATGCACATAAAAAATAAATAAATAAAAAATCTTTAATCGCATTCTGTATTCAGAAGAAAATTGTGTGTCTTTAGCATATTTATCTGTTTGTGTGTACATATGTGTGCACATGCATGTGCATGTGGAGGAAAGAGATCATTGTTGGAGACTTTGCCTATTCTCCTACACCTCATTTTTGAGAAAAGTTCCCTCACTGCACTTGAAACTCATCAACTTGGCTCTACTGGCCTGTTAAGGGTGGGGTGCCCCCTCTCTGACTCTTTAGCATTGTGGTAACCAATGAGTGTTGCAGTGCTTTGCTTGAACGTTTGTTCTGTGCATCGAAGCTCAGATCCTTATGATTTCAGAACAAACATTTTACCTCCTGATCCTCCTCTCCAACTTCAATTTTCTTTGTAACTTTTAAAATCTTTTGAAATTTACATATGGGCTTTTTTTTAATTTTTAAAATTTTTTTATTTTAATTAATTTTTTATTGATGCTTTGTGTATTTCATACATCATTTTCCAATTCAGTTCAGGCGTATATCCCCTTCCCTTCCCCCCACCCCACCCCTACCCATCCCAGATCATGCATTCTGCACTAACTTTTCTGCATTCTGTTTTTTTTGTTGTTGTTTTGCTTTCATTTTTTTTTAACAATAAGTGATAATTTGTGAGTACAAGCATCCTTCATGTAAAACCAATTTGCGAGCAGTTGTGCCCAAACCCACACAGCTCATGGGTCCCACCATCCAGCAGGGGGGGCTTGTATGTTCAATCAAGTTGATTAAACGAGTGTCCAGTCTATATTGTTGTAGTTTCACCATTCACCCCAATCGCAGCCCTATGGGCTTTTAAAAACTGCCTTTACCGTAACTTATGTTGAGACAGGTTTTCCCCATAGTCCACACTTGCCTGAAACCCACTATGTAGATAATCTGGCCTCAATCTCACTGAGATTTGCCTGCCTCTGCCTCCTGAGTGCTGGTAGTAAAGACATGTATCACCACTCCAGGCTCATATTGTAATATTTTGAGATATTCTTCAAAGTAATAGATTTTTAACTTGATATTTGTATTGTGATTACTAAGGTTTTCCTGAATTCTTTCATTTAAACACAGCAGAAGTAATGGTAATATTAAGTCCAGTGTTTAAAAGACAGCTTAGAATTTGGAAATATAAATACACTCAAGATTATATACTTAGAAAGTAACACTTTGCATCTGAAGCTATACTTATAAACCACATCTATAAATATCATAGTTTTCATAATGCACTTTTAAAAAATTAAACTAATCAGTATAATTATTGATTTATTATCATTGAAGTTAGAAGATTAGAAAAATCTGTAATCAATAATCAATTATTTTAAAAGATTGTTCACATCTTCTTAGCAGCATGATTAAATACAGGAAAAACTAATACTGTCATGTATTAGCTATGATGGATACAGATCATTAATGTGCATGCCACAAAATAGCAATTGGACAGAAGGGTGAGGAAGAGATGAATGGACTGAATGGACTAATTAGCAAGCTGAAGTGTAGGAGTAACTGCTGCACTAATGTATCAGAACAGAGGGTGCAATCAATGTAGTATAAATAATGATGACTGTAGAACTGTAATAAAATGAAAAGGATGCTGGGGGACAAGTACTGCTGTAAATGGATTCAAGTAAATATTTTTGCCTTTTACTAGCAAGATAAAATTTGAGTTAGGAATAAAACCAGTTGATTTTCTATAAATAAATTGATACAGTTCACTTCTAAGCATTCATTTTTACCAATAGTATTTTTTCTATTTTTAGAAATTGTGATTATGTACCAGCAGTTTATTATAATTCTGTTGAAAAACCTTGCATTAAGGGGTATATATATATATATATATATATATATATATATATGAAATCAATTATTTGGGGAATATTTTTATAGTTTTATTAATTATTTTTATATTATGTTTATGAGCCTGCATGTATGTAAGATTCCCACGGAGATAAAGAAAAGGACATCAGCAGATCCCCTGGAACTAGAGTTAGGACAGTTATTAGATGCTATGTGGGTGGTGGGGATCAAACTCGGGTTCTCTGCAAGACCAGCCAGTATGCTTAACCACCAAGACATCTCACCAGTGTCTCTGTTTTCATAATATTTGCAGTGAAAATTAGCAATCAAATGATTTGCTTTTATAATTAACATAAATTTAATGTATATATATGTATTTGCATGTGTATGTACATAGCATGTTTCTTATAATATTATGTTGACATACTTAACAGGATAAATTTTATCCGAATGTGATTTGATATCATTTAAATACCAATGCACTTCAAATAAATTAGTTCCTACATAAAATAAAAGATAACAAAAAATTAAAATTGTAAAGAATAACAATATATGTCTTCTCAAAATATTATGTGTTGGATAAACAATTAAGGGCACTGATTATAATTCTAAATATTTATCACAGAGTACTAGTATCTTAAGTATGATAGCCAGTAACATATTTGAAGTATAATTTTAGTGGTAATTTATTCTTCATGCAGGATTTTAATACTAACAGAAAAAAATCAAATCAATATGCTATAATATACATGAGAGTAAAACAGGGGAGCTAAAAGTTAACATTATTGAAGTGGGTCACAACAACATATGTCATTCAGCAAAAGATGAACATTGATGCATGTAGATTGTTCCTTTTCAAAGTCTTAAAAATGTTGTTTACAAAGGGGATCACATAAAACATGAATACATGTACTTTTTCGAAGTTTGCTCAGCCATAACATGAATGGCAGATTTCAATTTCCTCCCCTGTCTTCCCATAAAAAATGAGTCATATTATAGATATACTGCTGTAACTTTAGCTCTCTATTTTAAAATCCAGATATATTTGGTATTTTCAAAATACAGGATTTACATACTTTGAAATACTATTTTTAATTTCATATAACAATATAAAATAATTTATTCCTATCTTTAATAATTATAAATTCTATGTGTATGAATCTACCGTTTCCTTGCATTACTCTAGTTTTGGTTAATGTTTTTTTCAAGTAATATTTTAGACATTTCAACAAAGTCTCTAGGGTTGGTGAGATGAATCACTGGGTGAACACTCGTGCCACCAGACCTGATGGTTTGAGTTCCATCTCCAGATCCTACTTGGTGAAAGGAGAAAACTAACTCCTGTATGTTGTCCTCTGACTTCTAGATGTACAACGTGCCATGGACACGTGCATCCTTATAGTAAGAGAGAGAGAGAGAAAGAGAGAGAAAGAGAGAGAGAAAGACAGATATACTTGTTCACACAGAGACACAACCACAAATAAATAATAACTGTAATAAAAAGCAAAAAGTCAAATAACCTAAAGTTATTAATATGCACAATAAAAATTTGATTCATGATGGATGGATCAGAGAGTAAAGGACTAGGTTCCAGGATAGCTGTTGAGTAAAGGACCCACCTCCATCATAGATGGAGATTGAACTCAGGTATTTGCAAGGTGGAAGGAAGAAGCAACTCCCACAAATTGTTCTCTGACCTACACACACACACACACACACACACACACACACATACACACACACACACACTACTGCACACACATGCCTACACACATGCTTACACAGAGAATGAAATGTAATTTGAAAAATTGATTTGAATATTATCTTCAACTTTTCATTACTAGTATAATAAATGAAGATACTGCATACAATCAATTATAGCATCATACGAGATCCAACTCTATAAATTCAAAGTATTAAAACCTGTGGTCATGTAGTGTTATGAAGTTCCTTGCAATTTTTATGCGCTTTAATTTTTTTATTTTATTAGAGAAAAATATTCAGACTAACCTGGGCATAGTGATGCACACTTTTAATCTCAGGACTTGGGAGACAAATCTCTGTGAATTCATGTTCAGGCTAGTCTACATACTGAGTTCTAGGCCAGCTGGGGTTACAGGGAGACCTTGTCTCAAAAAAAAAAAAAAAAAAAAAAAAAAAAAAACTACGTATATATGAGGGAGAGAGAGAGAGACTACTTCCTTAAGGAGGAAAATATGTATTCATGGTAAATATTGAAAAATTATGAAACAAATACACAAAACATTCTGCTCTGAAGAGTGTCATCTTCATACTTCTTTAAGGAAATACATATATAATTTCTATTTTCATCTACTATAAGTTCATGCATATATTCATGTATTATTTTATAATATATTTATAGAACATTGTTCCACATAAACAGTATTTCAAAATTAATTTTCTAACTTGACATTGAAATAACTCCAATTTGGAAGTATTTTATATTATTTTAGTTATGCAACAATTGGGGTTGAAAGATGTTTCAATGGTTACGAACACCAGCTATTCTTACAGAAGACACAGATTTGAATCCCACCAACTACATGGCTACTAACAACTGTCCGTAATTTCAGTTCCATGGGATATAACATGGAGAGCTCATTTCACTGCAGGCATGATATGGGTGCACTTACGTACATGCAGGCATAACACTTGCATGTATAAAACTAAAACTAAAATTAAAAATGAAATAATTACACAACTAGTGAAGAGGATGACAGGGTCATTCAATATAGGGAAATGAATTAGTTCAAATACCTAGTTGATGATAGAAACAAAAGTAAACAATTCTCTTTCTTTAAATTTAACATTTTTAGGGGCATAAGTGACTGCCTGTGGGTGCTGAGACCCAAACCTAGCTCTTCTGCAAAATGAATCAGTAAACTTAACTACCGAGCAATCTCCCCACCCTATGTTCGCAATTTGTTTTTCTTATCTTAAAAAAACATTTTATTTATTATTTTTATTTTATGGGTATGAGTATATTGCCTGCATGTGTATTAGTGCATCTGTGTCATACAATACCCACGGTAATTAACCAGTGCTCTTACCCATCTGTAAGCTCTATGAACCATGGCAATGCTGGGCCAATAAAATTAACTTTAATCAACACAGTGGCACTATTATCTTGGGGATAATCTCCAGCTTCTTAATTGGACTTAAGGCTTGCACAATAGGAGGGAAACCATTTGTCATACTATAAACAGAAAAACAAACATGGCTGGCAATGTGATAGGCCCTAGGGAATAACCTACTTCTGTCACTTCCCTAGGCCAAAATATTTCTTACTATAATCTAAGTACATGTCCTTACATTTACAAACAAGTGTTTCTCTCCCCAATCATCAGAGAAGCTTCCTATTGCAATGGATGGGGCCTACTGCAAATTTCCCCAACTGGTAAAAAACACACAGAATAGATGACATAAAGTGTGCAGCCCTAAGTGATAGATAGCAATGCAACCTATACACATAAAGCTCAGTGAACATCATGGAATAAGGGGTGCAAAGAGTGTAATACCCAGAGGGAACGGACACCCATTTGTGTAGTTAATGCATTCTAGACATGATAGGAAAGATGCATCAATTTATTCTCCACATTATTGTAGTCTTACAGATCTGCAGAATGACAAAATCAATTTTCAGGCCATGGTGGATGGAACAAATTTCATGGCGTCCCAACTGAAGATGAAGAGCTACAGGTAATCAGTGGATGCAGTGGGACTGAGAATCAGTTTTCTCCAGGGACTCGCTCTCTGAGAGGTTTGTTTTTTCACTCCTATTTGAGCAACTCCAAGGACACCACTAAAGGAATTATGTAATACATAGATGTGCATATATAGGTGTGTGTGTATAACAATAATAATCAAAATGGAAAGACAATACTTATGTACAAAGGTCTCAAAAATAAAAAGATGTTGTGGTCTAGAGAATATCAAATTATGGATGATGACAAATTCATCCAGTGATGTGGCTAGAAGGAGCACCTCAACTGCTGCATTTGCTTACATCAGCAAGGCAACAATAGGATTTACTGTCAGTTTTGTGCTGCCAATTTGCTGTCACTGAGCACAGCTGATAAGAGACTATATAGTTCTCTCTTTCCAGTCCAAGCAAGCCAGATCCAGCATATCATGAGAAATAACCGTAGCTATTTTTCCAGAGGAGAATTTATAATTGTAAATAAATTCACATTACCATGATGATAATCAGCTCCCTGATCATTCAGAAACATAGTCTTTCTAAAAAAATTAATTTATTCTCAAAGTAGACACATTTCTTAGAGGGATGAGTGGTATTATTTTAGAGTTTCTCAAGTTTCTTTAATATGCGACTCTGTAGAATAAATGAGAATTATCACAGTGGATGATGTTTTCAGTCCTGGAAATCACACATTTTAAAATCAATGGAGGGAGAAACCCACTGGACACTTGGGAAACCTGCAGTGTAAAAGATAACATCTTATGACTATTCTAAAGGACATTTTATGTCACAGACAACTGAATGGATTTCAACATTGCATCAGTCTCCTTTGGATAACATATTTCAAAAGGATGCCATAGAGACCCAATCAGAACAAGGAAATTTACTCATATGGCAATTACCTAAATTTAAAAAAATAATATGTGGGCTGGAGAGATGGCTTAGTGGTTAAGAGCGTCGACTGCTCTTACAGAGGAACCGGGATCGATCCCCAGCACCCACATGGCGGGCGAGAACCATCTGAAATTCCAATTCCAGGAGAACTCCAGTTCCAAGGGAATCGACACCCTCTTCTGACCTCCACAGCATTGCATGACACGGGTGCACACAGTTGCATGCAGGCAGTACATTCATACACATACAGAAATAAATAAAATTAATAAAAAAAAATAAATAAATAAATAATATGTTATTCTTCTTTCAAAAATGAAAAAATGGAAAAGGAGATATGAATTATTTTGTCAAACAAATTATTAAAGGGGTGGAGAATTGGCTTGGCCATTAAGAACTTACATCTCTTGCAGAGGACCTGAGTTCATTTGTCATCACTCACATCCCTTGCCTGACAACCACCTCTATGTCCAGTCCCAGGGGATCTGACATCCTTTAGTTTCCAAGTGCATGCACATGGTACACATAAACTCATGCATGTACATATACATAGTTGTATTTTTAAAATATATAAATTTATTAAAAGTGCCCATATTTTCTGAACTGTCAATATTATGAAATATATAAAAACCATTAAACCAGAGCTTTCAGTTTACTGTAAGGGATTCAACTAAGTTAAAGTTCACCTGGATTCATATATAGTAGCAAAACTTGACACTTTTTACGACTATGGCATAATGAAGCTCTGGGATACTTATATAAATCTGAAAACAATGTTGTCTCTGTATGCACTAAGATAATTACTGTGACATGGCTGAGAAATCTGAATGAATGTAGAACTGTATTATAGTCATTGTTTCAGTGCCTAAGGAATGTTTTCTGCCAAGTATGGTGTTGCATGCCTAATAACCCCAGCTCTTAGGAGGCAGCAGCAGCATGTCCTGGAGATTAGAATCCAGCCAGTTATACAAAGCAAGGCCATCTAGTGTTATACACCAAGACTCTGCCTCAAAACAAACAAAAAACAACAATAAATTAATTAAATAATGCAGTTATCTGAAACATGTATCCAACACAATTTCAAATGAAATTTTATCAGAAAGTAAATATTTAATACTCATACAAAGAACTATGAATACAGTATCTGTTAAAACTATCAAAGAGAGAAGAGATGCATTTTCTTGTTTCAGATAGATCTGGTAATATGACTATATTAATGAAGACAGTGGGTCATTTTTTGTTAAGATTAGATCAGATCAATGTTCCATGAAATCAATGCAGTGTGGGGAATCTTGAATCCCTACCCCAATATGAACACATCTTTCATTATTTGCTTCCATAGGATATATACAAAGAATATGTGTGGTGTGGGTTATTTTGCTTCCCCTGTATGTAATGAGAAATCTATAACACAAAACACACTATATTATGGCTAAAATTGTTTGTGTTGAGATTAACTAGAGACATTCACATGCTACCTTGCTCTTTTGTAATGCAACACTTTAAAACACAGTTTCTGTATTTCATAAATGTGTAAGCTCTCCAGAGTAGGAATCTTTGAAATTGCTATGGTAGTCAACCATGGTGGAGTCTCAGCTGACAGCCACTGCAGCAGCGAGATTCATCCATGGCTCACTGTGCTATTTGACTACCACAGCTGACACATGAGTTTAAATATATGAGAGAAACTGGTATTTTCAGCCAAATAATCACTCATCCCACAAACAGCATGAACTTTTTAAATTTTTTATTTATTCTTGTATGTGTATGAATGTACTATCTGCATGTAGGTTTGTGCATCCATGTCGTGCAATGCCGCCGAGGTCAGAAGAGGGCATCGGATTCCCCTGTGTATTAGTTACATTTCCGTTGCTGTGACAAAACACCATGACCAAAGGAACTTATAAAAGGAAGAGTTTATTTGAGCTTACAATTGATGGTTCCAGAGAATTAGAGTCCATTGTGGCGGGAGGCATGGCGGCTGGAGCTGGAGCAGCAAGCCGAGGGTCACATCTCGCAATGAGCACAGAAAGCAGAGAGAGTGACTAGAGACTGCAAGGCTTGTTAAACTCACTAAGCCTGCCCCCAATACTTCCTCTAGCATGGCCACACCTTCTAAGACCTCCAAGAACAGTGCCACCAACTGGAGACAAATGTCTGAATACTTAAAACCTATGGGGGATACACATTCAAACCACCACATTCCACTCCCTAGTCCCCATAGGCTCCCGACCATATAAAATGCAAAATGTATTTAGTCCAACCTTAAAAGTCCCCATAGCCTTTACCAGTTTCAATGCCATTCAAAAGTCCAAAGTCTCTTCTGAGACTTAGGCCAATCTCCTAAACTGTAAAATCAAAAGACAAATTACATACTCCCAATGTACAGTGGAACTGAATACACATTCCCATTACAAAAGGGAGGAATAGAGGCATAGTGAGGAAATACTGGACCAAAACAAGACTGAAAACTAGCAGGGCAAACATCAAGTCCAGTAGCTCCACATGCAACTTCTGGGACTTGACTTCCAAAAGGCTTAAATGGCTCAGCTCTTCCAGCTTTGCTTGCAACATACATCCCTTTCTTAGGCTGGTACCACTCCCTGTATGCAGCTCTCCTTGACAAATATCTCACAGGTCTGGCATCTCGAAAGTCTTCTTGGGGTCTCCACTGCCAACCAGGCTTCACATTCACAGCTTCATGCAATGACCTATCAGGGCCTTCTTTATGCAGGGACATCCCTGCTGTACTCTGCCTGACCTTGGCAGCTCTCTGAAACCATGGAGGAAGAACTGATGACCCCTTCACTCTTGCAAACTTCATGCCTCTAAAGCCAGCACCACGTGAATGAAATCGCCGAATCTGGCTGCAAGTTCGGGATGGAATCTCTCCTACTTTAACCACATTTACAATTTTTCTCTGCCCTGGACTTGTTGGAGTAGAAAACGCTTTCAGTATTTTCCTTTCAAAAGCTGGAGGATTAGCTGGGTGTGGTCTTGCCCTGAAGGTACTGATTCTTTTGTTTACTTATAAATCTCCAGGCCTCTCCTTAATCACTTTAGTCTCCTTATGAAAGGGAGCCTCTCCTTCACAAACTTTGGCCACACTTTTAATCTTCCTAGTGTACTTTTCAGATCCAAACTGTACATTCTGTATTTCCTTCTGCCCCATTTGCTCTTTTTCACTATAGATCTGTATAATATTCACCATTAAAGGCCACCCCACCATTTCTACATTAGGCTGTCTTGAAATATCCTCCTCCATAGACATCAGTCCATTGCTTTTCAACTTAGCATCAGGCAAGCATTTGGGCTGTGGGCAAACTACTGCCAGACTCTTTATCAAAACATCCCAGTTGCTGCCTAAGTCTTTATTTTCCTCTGGAACTACATTTTTTGCAGCAATGCTTTCTTCCAGGCTTCTACTAGAATGGCCCATTAAGCTCTGCTTACAGTTGTCAACAGCTTTTCTAGCCCAGAGTTCCAAATTCTTCCACATTTCTCCAAACATCCACATGGTCAGGTTCTTCACAGCCAACAGCCCACTCTCTGATACCAAATAACTGTATTAGTCACTTTTCTGTTGCTGTGATAAAACACCATGACCAAAGGAACTTATAAAAGGAAGAGTTTATTTGAGCATATGATTGACGGTTCCAGGGAATTAGAGTCCATTGTGGTGGGAGGCATGATGGCTGGAGCTGGAGAAGCAAACCAAGGGTCACATTTCGCAATGAGCACAGGAAGCAGAGAGAGTGACTGGAGACTGCAAGGCTTGTTAAACTCACTAAGCCTGCCCCCAATAACATACTTCCTCTAGCATGGCCACACCTTCTAAGACCTCCAAGAACAGTGCCGCCAAATGGAGACAAATGTCTGAATACTTAAAGCCTATGGGGAACACTCATTCAAACCACCACACCCTGGAACTGGAGTTAAAAACTGTTCTCAGCACCCACATGGCAGCCGCCATGTGGGTGCTGAGTTGTCTGCAAGAGCAGTCAGCACTCTTAACCGCTAAGCCATCCCTCCAGCCCCAAACAAATTTTTTTTTAAAGTAAATTTCTAAGTTTCTTGCAATTTGCTCTATGGCAACAAATGATTGGGATTTAACCTGCATTTAATAACTTGCTGTAGGATTTTCTTGATTTAATCAGAATCTATTTTTCATTTTATTTATTTCTCTTAAGAATCAGAATGCAGAATGACATATTTATATTAATTATATATCTCTATATTTGTTTTTCTTTATTATTTTTCTGTTGTTTTTTCTTTATTGTTCAATCATGTATGTACTTTTGAAGTAAAGATGGGAAAATTGATTTCCAAATAATGCCTTTTATTAGTGAATCATGTTTTAAAGTATTATGAAGAACATCTTAAAATCCATGAGAATTATTTTTATTAGTTTTGGGGGCCTGCAAGTTTCTCCCTGTGAAGAGATGCCCAATGCCATTGCAGAAGACAAGTTCTATGTTCCTCCTGTATGCTAGCAAAAGGCCAAGTAGAAAGCTAATTCTGTACTCAGTGGATAAAGCAAGGAATTGGATGAAATCAGAATCCACGATTCAGTGAAAAAACAAAAAGACAGAGAAATGTCATATTTTCTAGAGAAGATGTGGAATGCTGTCCACAGGGCACAACATGTCTATCAGCCTTTTGAAATGTAAAGAAGTATGATTACTTGAAAAAGAACTGCACAAATTAGAATCATTAACTTTCTTTCATGGAGGCCGTGAGGGGAACCAGAGTTCTTTCCTCTTCTCAAGTTTTTTTCAGACAATTAATGTATACTAGATGGTGAGGTTGGGACTCCTGAAGACAGGCTTCTTCTCAAGGATTTATAGACACTTAAGGATTGCTAGTGGGATAGTACTGAGGACAGGCCTCAACCCAACATTATGTGGACAGTTAATTGCTGGAAGCAGAGGTTGCCAATATAGGCATGGGGCTGTCCCCATGTGTATCGCTAGTCAAGAGCTTATATCACCAAGTAAGATGTGAGAACAAGCATTTCACCTGCCTAATTTTTGGAACCCTGTCTAGAGTGAAAGAGTCTGTTCATAGCCCCAGGAAATGTACATATAGCAACTGACCATCAGACATGGGGCAATAGAACCCAAGATACACTTGAATGGCATCTGTTGTGGACAATGCTATAACTAACTAAAGCTAAGCTCTCTAAGGGGCAGAAGTAGAGACTCTCCTGACATGGGTTAGCCTTCCCCATGTGATACAGGCTCTCACGCATTCTTGCTGCAACAGTTGTGGCATTGTCACTGCTACGAATGCAATAACAAGCAATTGAAAGTCCCTAGAACGTGAGACTCATATTTGGTTCCAGAATATACTTTCTAATGTCCAGTAAAATGGGATCTGTTTTTCAGTAGTACAAAGGTCAAAATTCAACTGCAACTAATATTCTCTTAAAAAACATTATCAGCTGTACAATGCTTTATAAATCCTGAAAAAATTAATATCATATAGTCTCTAATACATTTCATTCACTTTAGTGTCTACAGATTAAAATATTTCAGCCAGGCATGGTGGTGCACGCTTTTAATCCTAGCACTTGGGAGGCAGAGGCAGGCGGATCTTTGTGAGTTCAAGGCCAGCCTGGTCTACAGAGAGAGTTCCAGGAAAGCTGGGGCTATAGGGAGACCCTGTCTCAAAATGACCAAGAAAAAAAAAATTCTTGTTTTGGCTTTGTTTTGACTTAGGGTCTCCATGTAGTCTCATCTGTCCTGGTACTTGCTATGTAGACCATGCTAGCTTTGAGCACACAGATTTGCTGCCTCTGCCTACAAATGCTGGATTAACATTGTATGCCAACACATCTAGCTAAAACATTGTTTTTAAGAAGCCAAATTATTTTCTGCATGGAAATCTATTGATATTCTGAATAAGGAATGCCTATGTCACAAAAAATGTTTTCACCAATAGCAGAGACCCCAACTGAAATTTCAAGAAAAAAAAAATCAAATTACCATTCTACTAAAAAAAGGTGATATTTACAGAGGGAATGAAAGAAAGAAAAAGTAATTATTTAGTACTATAAAACAAGAAATATTTTGTTGTAATAACATATATTTTATGAACAATTAGGGAATCTGTATGGAAATTTCCATGTTTCTCCCTGAGTTTCCCTGAGAGACAAGAATGATTTTTTTACTTAATTTTATTCACTCAAACTGCTGCTAATGAACCTCTATTTCTCAAGACTATTAGTACACAGTTATATGGCTTATTTAAAAATAATCATAACAGTTCTCCAAAGGTTTAGAAATAATTTAATTGACTATATTATTTCTACATTACTGCACACTAAGTGGTTAGAAGAATCAAGAGTGTGAGAAATGGATGTAAAATCTTTTCACTTGTTTTTGTCAGTATGCGAAAAAAGGTACATATATAAAAGTTCAAGCCAGGCGTGGTGGTGCATGCCTTTAATCCTAGCACTAGGGAGGCAGAGTCAGGCAGATCTCTGTGGGTTCAAGGCCAGTCTGGTCTACAGAGTGGGATCCGGGCCAGCTGGGGCTATAGGTAGACCCTCTCTCAAAAAGACAAAAAATAAAATAAAATAAAAAAATAAAAAAAATTCTTATTAATTTTTATTTTTATTAATTTTATGTGTAAGAGTGTATGGCTTGCATGCATGTAAGTGTACTAGTGTTGTACAATGTACATAGAGGCCAGAAGAGAGTGTCAGATACCCTGGAACTGGTATTATAGATAGTTGTTAGCTGTTATATGGCTGTTGGTAATTGAACCCAGGCACTCTGCAAGAGCAGCCAGTGTTCCAGTCCCATTTAAAATATTTTATCCTGGTGAATGACTTTATTCTGTGCAAGATATTATACAATGTGAAATATTTTAGTATGGTTAAATAGCTTATTTTATTAAGTTTAAATGTGCCTTTATAGAAATGTTGTATCAGAAATATTGTATGAGTAATACATCAGAGTAAATAATAAAGCAGTAGATCATTTTGCTTTGGAGCCAAATAAAATAGAAATTGTAGTTTACATACACTATAAAGGACAATAAGCCTAATAGGTGTTTTCTTATGTATATGGAGATAGACTCATAAGTTTATACATATAACCCATTTGTATAGAGTGCTTTAGTGTATTTGAACTTAAACAGTGTGTGACATTCCAGTGGGAAGATATACAGTGATTTTCCTAAGCTATGTAATGAGCATGGAACATGTAACAAAGTGAAACTTACATTTCCCCATTATGAGGTCAGAAAAATAAAGGAATGAAAACATGCTCTAATTATTAAATATTGAACATTAAGTATTTAAATTTAACATGAAAGTAATTCGTATATTATTTTACATTCTTCATTTTAAAATAAAACTTTAATAAACTTTCACACAGCATCAAATATAAGCCACAATTTTAGTAATGTTAACGTTGTATCATAACCTTATTTTAGTAACAAAATTATGAATTTTTAAAATTTTTTAATTTACTTTCGTATGTGTATGAATGTACTGTCTGCATGTAGGTTTGTGCACCCATGTCCTGCAATGCCATGGAGGTCAGAAGAGGGTGTCAGATTCCCCTGGAACTGGAGTTAAAGATGGTTCTCAGCCGCCATGTGGGTGCTGGGGATTGAACCCGGGTCCTCTGCAAGAGCAGTCGGTGCTCTTAACCACTAGGTCATCTCTCCAGCCCCGAAATTTATATCTGTATGAATACTCATTAATGAAGACTGTAGCTCTTATTTAAGATTTCCTCAGTGCAAATATTTTCCTTTACCTGATCTCCTCCAGAATCCTACTCTGAGTTGTTACAACAACTATGTTTACTTCAATCTGCTAACAGTGACTCATTCTTTTTTTTTTTTTTATGTTTGATGAGTTCAAGGCCAGCTGGGTCTATAGGGAGCCAACCTGTCCTCAAACAAACATACACCAATAAAAAAAAAAAACCAACCCTAAGGATACAATAATGAACATCAAAGGCTGGGATAGATGCTCCCAGAGCTGAAGTGTTGCTTGGAGCACTGGAGTGCAAGAAGGCTGCAACATGCTTTAAGTAAAAAAGACATTGTTTTATAAGCTTTGTTCAAAGCATAAAGTAAAAGCTCTTAGCTTTGAGTTTGATGCTAATGAAGAAACAGCATGCTGAATAAGGATATGGTGTTTTTATAACAAAGTATACATAAAGCAAGGCTATATGGGAATGGCTTTATACAGTAGAAACAGGAAATGAGATATTATAGGCAAAAGCTACAAATTTTTAGTTACACAAAAAGAGTAAACCCTGAGAATCTAATGTTCAACATGATAGCCATAATGAATAATTTTGTAGTGTATGCTTAAATCATTCCTTTTTTTCACCAAATGTAACAAAGTTACATAGTGAGACCTCAGAACTTACCTCTGTAATTCTTTAAGAAATAGTCTGATTTTGATAATGTAATGTTTAAGGAAACTTTAGGAATCTTAATTAGCTTAAATTGCATCAATATTCATTTGACATGTATTGACTTAGTCAAGGTACAATTGTCTTTGGTCACATATATCTTATTTTAAAGTGATAGATTTGCATATAGATAAGTATCCTAGTTCACTTTTATATTGCTCTGATAAAACATAGAGCTAAAGCAATTAGAGGAAGGAAAGAGTTTATTTCGACCTACAGTACAGTGCAGGGCAAGAGCTCCAAGCAGGAACCTGGATGCAGAAAGTTGAAGCAGAGACCATAGGAGAATGTTGCTTACTGCCTTGTTACTTCTGCCATGTTCCGTTCACTTTCTTGTACATCCCAGGCCCAACTCCCTGGCCACTTCCAACAATGCCTCAGTCTCTCCTACATTAACAATTTTAAAATGCCTTATACTTTCATTCATATACTTAGCTTTGCTTACACAGTTCAGGTAACAGACAATTCAGGTGACTTCCCAGAATCACAAGATGAAGAAAACAACTAGAAACAAAATGGGGTGAGGATATAAAGAATGGGGAACCCTCACTCACTGCTGGTGGAATTGTAAATTGATGAAACCCCTGTGGAAATTTCTTAAGAACTGAACGTAGGTCTCCCATAAGGCCCATTTATTCCATGCTTCTGCATGTACCCAATGGTTTTGATATATTACAATAGAGATACTGCTTGTCCATTACTGCTCCTTTCATAATATCTAGAAAACAGAAACAACTGAGTTGTACCTGAACTGATGAATGGATAACAAAAATGTGGCAAATATATACAATGAAGTTAAATTCAGCTAAAAAGAAAAATGAAATCATGAAATTAGAAGGTAAATGGATGGACTGGAGAACATTGTACTGAGTGTACCTGGACCCAGAAAGAAAAACGCATGTTCTCTCTTATTTGTCATTCATAGTTCTGATTCCATTCTTTTATGTGAGTATATAACCTAAAAGAACCACGGGAAGTGGAAAAATATAAAGGAACCGTGGGAGTGGGAAAGAATAAGGAGTCAGTAGAGTGAGATAGTAGGGTGCACTGAGAAATTGAATGGAAGAAAGGAGAGGTTAATATAAAAGGGCAGGAGAAAGGAGGGATCAAAAACAACAATGATGCCTGAAAAATACAGGAAACATTATTTTATATGCTTACTTAAGGTATACATATAATCTCTCTCTCTCTCTCTCTCTCTCTCTCTCTCTCTCTCTCTCTCTCTGAAAGCTATGTAACAAAAATACTGGTGCTAGCAAGAGAGGCCTCCCAGTGAATGCTGATCAAGGTAGGCAATGACGCTCCCCAAATAATATAGATTATTGCCATAGCCATTGTTTTTTTCCTACAACTAGGAAGACACCAGGCATTTTGGACACAGGTTTTTGATGAAGTGAGCTGGAACTGAGCTGCAAGCCTCATCCCTGAGGACCTGCTCTCACAGTATCAGAAGTGCTATCCAAGATGCCAGGGCATATACCTGTAAGTATGTGAGTCACAAGGACTGGTCCGGAGGAACATCCCTGATGGTGCCACTTCAATCTTGGAGTTGGATGAGAGTTGGACTTAAGAAGGTAATTCATGCCTGGTATTGTAAAGTTAGCCAAATCCATGTGCCTGGAGAGGTCATCCTCCCTAGAGGAAACCTACTACTGCCGATTTCCTAAATCTATTTAAAGTACTTTTTATTTTTAATTTTTTTCTTTATTTTTTTCTTTTCACAAGTAAGCAGAAACAATTCAAAATGCAAATAACAAAACAAAGCAACAAGAACAAACAAACAAAAAAGAGGTTCCATTTCTTATTCTAGTGAAATAAAGAATCAATCTGTGGGGCTTGGTATGTACTTCTCATTTGTCCCTTCTCTCTTTTCTTTCTTCTTTTCAGGCTGTTTCAGGCTACAAGAAGGATATGTGTTTACTGGATAGTCCAGGAAGCCTTGAGTTCTCAGCTGACAAAAACTCTGCTTAATTTGGCAGGGAGGGGGGCGGTCTCATCCCTAAACTGCCTAATCAATGCCTAGCTCCTGAAAAGAGTGACCCCAAACACCAGAAGGGAATCTGGAAGCCAACCACTCTGAGTTTTTCCATGCTGAAAAGGGATGTTGGGTGTGGCAGCTGGGGTATCCCCCATTCAGAGGGTCAGTCTATAAGAACGCTGAGCATAACTATTAGAGGAAAAAGGCCTGGATGGATGCCTATGAAAGCAAAATGAAGGCAGGAGTAGTTAGGTACATAATCTAGGCCGGGGACCAGGAGAAGTAAGAACAGGGTGAATTCCAATATCCAACTTAAAAGTCCATTGGAATTTCCTGACCATGGGTTTCACAGCATCCATTTATTAGGTTTCTTCCTCTGCTCATTTGGCCATGATGTCTGGACTTACGATCTGCTTTTCAGGCTTTTTAATAGTCAGAATATGAGTTTCCACTTAGATAGTTGCTAGGAAGAAAGAGGACATTTTATTAGTAAGCATTAATTATCAACAATAGTGGACTTGTCCTTTGGCTGCAGGTGACCCTATTCTGTTAATCAAGGCCAAAATCTAAGGTTTTTATGCCTGTTTAACATTATTTCACATAACTTTACAACCAATTTGTGGAGGAACAATCTTTCAGGCTTTAAAAGAAATATATTGACTATGTATCTTTTGGTTATACTTTCTTTTGGGGTGCTTAAGTCCACACAATTAGCCAATATTAACCAAACTTTGTTTTCTCAAGGTCATGTGAGGTTCTGGTCTTCAGTGGGTACTTGGGTTTTAGGGGGATTGCAGGGGCACCTGGCTACTTCCATCCATTCTTAACCAATTCCATCTATGAAGGACAAGGTAAGGTCTTGCTAGATGTTCTTGTATATTGGAGACTGGACACTGGCTAAGGTTCTTTTAGGAGATCTCCTACACCTCCTTCCACAGGAAGCCTGATGACTCAAAATTGCAGAACATTTTAGGAAGATTGCTCTGTACAAAATCCCCTGGGACCAATGGCTCAGAGGGCAAGGAACAAAGTGTTCCTTAAATCCCTTGGCTGAATTGGTTTGGGCCTTCTGCATAGGCATTAAGCATACAAATGTAAGTTACACCAATCTGATACTTTTAATCACTGTATCATATTTAGATAAAACTTGAGGAAAAGCCTAAGAATCCTTGCATGAACATTGAGTGGAAGAAATTTAACACCATAGGATAAGCAGGTGAAGCTGATAAGCAAAATTTAAACAATTTCAGCCATATCTTAATAGAAATGATTTACTACAAGCATAAGTAGTCTCTTTACTTTCCCAAACCCCATATCCTGGTTTGTAGATTTATAATAACAGAGAATATTCCTGTTGACCAGAATTAAGCTGAAAATATTTACCAAGTCCATCCAGACTCTCTCCTTCTGGGGTGCAGCTACTTCAGGGAACTAAACCTAGCTTTTCATGAGTCAAGTTATCTTGAAATGGCCAGAACAGATATCAAATGTAACACTTGTAAAATAGACAGAGACAAAAAAGTATCTTTCAGTAGTCAAAGGTAACCTACTGCTTGACTATGTCCCTTTAATCCGAATCTACAACTGGAAGTCTAGTACAAGCCAGGAATGGACTTAAAACCAACCACAAGACTGTATGGTTATAATCCCATTTAGACCATTAGTAAATTGGCTTTAATGTTTATGCCATTCAACTCTATTCTAATTTAACCATTTCAATCCAGTACTAGTATCTTATTTTCTACCAAACTTTGCAATATTTATTCCCATCCAGCTGAATGAGGCAGTTCCCTCAAACACATCACCACAAAATTAAAACCTCACAACACTTCCACAGCAATGCAGCTGGAGTCCCCCACATCCATGTGGGCTGAACCCCAATCACCCACCTGGTGAGATGTACTCACAGAACCACTGTACACCACCCTTAATCTACCTGTCAATCCTCCAGGGCCAGGTGTCAAGGTGTGTACCTGGGTTTAGTAGGAGAAAGGCCCAGCCAACCACGGGGCTATCCCTGTTTACTCCTGACACCATCGGCCAATGTCTATAGTGCCAAATTGTAGTCTCTAAGGATCCAAATGCCCGCAGAGCACCTCCAATGCTTCCCAACACACTTGGGGGCCACTAAGTCTCTGTCCCCGACTTTTCCTTTAGCTGCTCAGAATGCACCTGCCATCTCAGCAGCTGTCATCTCGGAAAAGCCTTAAGTTCTTTATACAAGCCTAATAATTATAAACAAAAATAACTTCAACTCTCACTACTCATCAAAGAACCTTCATTTTATAACAGACTATTTTTAAATTTTGTTATTATTACTATTATTATTTACGTTTATGAGTGTACTCCTCGTGTGTGTATAAGTGCACCCATGTTATGCAGTACTCACAGAGCTCAGAAGAGAACATCAGATCCCATGGACCTGGGGTTATAGATGGTTCTTACCCATCATGTGGATACTAGGAATCAAACCTAGGTCCTTTGCAAGAGTATCCAGTATTCTTTACCACTGAGACATCTTTCTGGCCACCACAGAGAGAAACTATTACAAGATTCTACAACTGCTCAAAACAAAGACAGGGAATTCCAATACACAATTCATCAGTATTCTTTTATGAACCAAATATATGAAAATAATTCACTTATTTGTCTGTCAGCATAGACAAATGCAAGAATTTAATTTATAGAATTTAATCTATATTCAGCTATGCTCTTCATATTTTCCTCTGCCTGAAGATTTAAAGCTATATATTTGTCACAGAGTTTTCCATTGTCAGTTTCTTGGACACATTGATTTCTGTACTCCTCAATGCACTACTCAAAAGTAAACTGACTTCTCAAGACAATAAAAAGGGTATATCAGTGACCCCTTTTGTTATCTGTTTCAAAATGTTGAGAGTAAGTGACAATGGGGTCTTCTTTCCAGCCTGGGACATCTGTATACCCCCTCCAAAGCTCAGAGATCAGAAAGCATGTTGGAGCTAAAGATGGGGTCATGCAGAGCATAAAGAAGTTTTGTGGGAGGGGCCTTCCCCTCTCCCCCTGAAGGGTAATTGACAGCTAATGGCTGCTGGAGGAGGGATGCTGTTATGTTCTTCAATGCTGTAGCCACTGATGAGTTGCCTATGCTCCAGTCAACAACAGCTCATGCAAGCAACCCTAATTAAATTTGGTCAGCCACACATACAAAAAGAGAATAAATGAAGAGGAAGGCTTATTAGGAAGAAGGAAATTAGCAGAACAGGGATGGAGATGAGCAAGGGTAATGGTGGGTTGAAAAATGATTAAGATTCAATATATACATGTTTGAAAATAAGAAAAAAAGTAATAAACTGCTTCAATGATATTTTACTATTGATTTCTACTTTATTTTTCTCTCACTCGTTTTAGTAACCTTATGCTTTATATTATTTCTCCACTGGCAAGACCCACTCATCCCTGTCCTGCAGTCCAAATGCTAACTAGAGTCTCTTGATCTCCTTCTAGTCCTGCACAATTGTCAGGAAATCACCAGTTGTGCCACACTGAAATGTAACTCACCAAGAGGACAATTCATTCAAAGCAAATTTCATGAAATTAAAGTTCCAGAATGCACAATCTGTCCTCCAAACAAATAGCCACTGAATTCTGAAGATGTATTCCTAAGTTTTTCACCCCTGACCATCAGTTTTCCTTGCCATGGTTATTATCAAAGCTGCACTCATCCTCATGTGTGTTACATATATGGAATAGTGCTTGTAGATATGTGAAGAGTAAGTTGCCTGAGAATGTTTGAATGGAAGGAGGGGTGAAGGGACGAACAATGGGGAGGGAAATGGAAACAGAGGAGAGGGCAGGATAGGAAGGAAGAGAAGGGCGGGAGCATGGATGGAGAGGAGGATATTCTTCCTTAGTCATCTTCTTGTTTTATTCTAGCTTTCAAGAGTGCTGTTGAGGCCAACTGACACTTGAAGGGATCTAAGCACTTTATAAGTTATGTAATTTAAGTTTCAGTCTCACCCATAAAATCCTAGCAGACAGGGGAAATTATGCTTCCTCAGATGTCTGGTCACCTCAATGGCTCAGACAAGTTAACATACACAATTAACCATCACAATGTCTTTCTTCTTGACTAATTTCAACAGACTGGAACATAAATGGGTGATAATATAAATGGCTAGTGGGAATGAAGAATATAAAGGGGGGGGGTGCATTGCTGCCCCATGCTGTTGCATCATTTGACCAATAAAAGTGTTCTTCCAGAAAACAAGAAAGAATATGTATATGTTTGAATCTTTCCAATTTATTTTTCCATAGACTTAGAGACTATAGAATTCTAACATGTCTCAAATCTAGGCATATTAGTGGAAAGATACTACCAGGAGGAAGTTACACTGATATCTTGAGGAAATAGTTCGATTTGAGTCAGCTTTGCAGGTAGAATGTTTATCAAGATGCTTGAATGCAAAAGTAGACAATCCAAACATTGCCTAGAGATTAAAATTTATAAGGCAACATCCAGTAAACCTATAGCCCAGGTGTAGTCTGCTTCCTGCCAGGAGAGATTCCACACCTTTCTAGCTTACCAATTGCCCCTCATTAGAAAAAAAAAAAATCATGCTTAGCTGGTTTTGCATATAAATCACTATATACATATTTATATTTAGACCATGTCAAAATAAATACCACTGAGATTTTACTATTAATTAGAAATTTCAATGTAGTAAAAGTTTTGTTTAATATGTGATCCACAAACCCAAAGCATAAAGGTTACTACATATTCCAAGCTTTGAGTAAAATGGACAAATGTCACAACGTTAATCCCCAAACATCACATCAATCAATATCTAATAATAAGTGTGACACTAAAAACATATTTACCCATATCTTTTGATAGTTTACTTCTGTTAAAACCCTAATATCGATTTGAATTTTAATAAATTTCTAAACAATGATACTATCTGTCACTGTACATACTGACCTTATTCACTTGTCCTGTCCAAAGCCTAGCCTTAGGTTATCTAAGCAATCTTCTACAAATAATATCCATATAATCATAACAACACATTAGTGCACTGATAGAAGGCCTGATAAATTCAAAACCATGTATTACACAAAATATATAAAAATACTACATAATGTTACACTCATGTTCAATTCCTTCCTCAGTTATGCATATCTTGGTCTATTCTCAATCTTGTACATTTACAAGTTAAAACACTTCTTCTGTGGAAGTAGAACATGCCTTGAATAGGTAAGCATACATTGTCAGCCTTGTGCTTATTCTATAAAATTGTGTCACTCTATAATTTTTGAATTAGCAATGAGAGCTTCACTTTTTGGGGAAGCAGTTGTCCTCTGATTCTTTGAGAACAGCTTCCTTATCATTGTTTACCTAATTGCTTGGACATTATTTATGTTTGAGTTCTTATTTAATTACATGTCTTCAGGCAGGGACATTTTTTTTTTTCTGTATGTGTATCAATGTACTGTCTGCATGCAGGTCTGTGCACCCGTGTCGTGCAATGCCGCGGAGGTCAGAAGAGGGTCTCGGATTCCCCTGGAGTTCTCCTGGAATTGGAGTTTCAGACGGCTCTCGGCCGCCATATGGGTGCTGGGGATCGAACCTGGGCCCTCTGTAAGAGCGGTCGGCTCTCTGAATCGCTAGGCCATCTCTCCACCCCCCCCCCCCCCCAGGCAGGGACATTTTAACACCTTGTATTTAAGGGCTTCAATGTAAATTATCCTTATACATTATAAATTCTTAAAAAAAAGTAGAAGGTGCCTCCCTCCAGATCATGAAAATATTTAAGCAAGTTGGTTTGTACCACTTTGAAGAATTAAAGTAGCCTTTGATCAAATTTTCCCAAAATATTAAATACTTTTAGCACTCACACGATTCATTATGCAGCATCGTGTGGGAATTAGGCAATAAAAATGGTTATGGCTATAAGGCAGTACTGTGACTCTAGCCTGAGAGTTCTGTGGCTTTGGTTAAGCTATGTAGGAAGCCTAAATTATTTGTTTGTAACCATAATGCATTCTTGTACCTTCTACATCCTGAATATCAGTAACACCTTTAATCACTCAGATAGGACATGGATTTTATTCTATTTTTTTTATTTTTATTTATTTATTTTATGTATATGAATGTACTGTCTGCATGCAGGTCTGTGCACCCGTGTCATGCAATGCCGCGGAGGTCAGAAGAGGGCATAGGATTCCCCTGGAACTGGATTTCTTCTGGAATTGGAGTTACGGACGGTTCTCAGCTGCCATGTGGGTGCAGGGGATCGAACCCGGGTCCTCTGCAAGAGTGGTCGGCGCTCTTAACCACTGGACCATCTCTCCAGCCCCAGGACATGGATTTTAAAAGGTACTTACTTTGAGGCACAGGAATTCTGCTACCAAAATATTAATTTTTCAAAGTTAGTGACATCTGGAATACAGTGGAGAAGGAAAGATAAATTCATCTTTCATCCATTCAGCTCAAATATTTCAAAATTTAAAAATAAGAACATTTCTAGGTTTTAAGGCAAACATATTACTTTGCTTTGTTAAAATTAACTATGGTTAGCCAGGTGTGGTGGTGCATGCCGTTAATCCTAGCACTTGGGAGGCAGAGGCAGGTGGATCTTTGTAAGTTCAAAGCCAGCTTGGTCTACAGAATGAGTTCCAGGACAGCTGGGGCTACAAGGAGACCCTGTCTTAAAAAAGACCAAAAAAAAAAAATTAACTATGGTTAAAAGAATGTGATTGACAAAATATCAGTAACTAAAAATACTAGGATACTATTCAGCTTATTCTACCTATATGCATAGCAGCCTGGATTAATGAAGCCTATCTGAGCACAGGACATGCCCTCACAGGTCTCACCCTAAGTAGATCAGGAACATTTACTGACTTCGTCAAGAAAAAAAATAGCAGTACATTTTTCTGGTCAGAAATAGTTACGTGGCCATGTTTTACAACATAAATTGATGCAAATATGTACCTACCCAGATAATGTATATAAAACCTTACATATAATTTATATATGTATTATACATATCTGCATTACATACTGAATTAGAATAAAATAAGCTTTTTTCATCAAAATTATGTTCTTAATAGGTAATAAAAAATAAAAATAACATAGTAAGCTATAAGACAAAATAATCATATCTGTAATAAGTATACTTACATCTTGAAACATGCAGTCAAATTTAGTGATTAATTATTAAAAGATATTTAAGATGACATTTATAAGACCTCCAACATTAGCCAGACTGAGGTAGAATGTAGCTGATCTTCAGAAATTACTTCATAAAGAATTGACTATTCTAGTATCTCATTGAATGTTCAGGTATCTCTGCTTACTCTCCTTGATTTCTATTCTCTAGTAGAGACAGGGTGATACATATCAAGCTAAAAAAAATCCTGCATTAAAGAGGTTTTATTTTTTTTCTACTTTTCTACCTATATGTCTATATCTAGTTCAAATCACTGCTACGACTATTTTTAAATTGTTTAGGGGCAAAAAAAAAAATAACCTCAATGGAAGAAGGATAGCATTTTCAGCAAATGGTGCCTGCAAAACTGGATCACCATTTGTAGAACAAAATTAAATCCCTACCTCTCACCCTGTACAAAAATCAACTCCAAGTGGATCAAAGATCTCAACATGAAACCCAAAATCTAAAAGTGTTAGAAGAAAAAGTTGGCAACCACCTACAAAACATAACTGTAGGAAAAGACTTTCTAAATCAGACAGCAGCTGCACAAGAAATAAGATCAAAAGTCAACAAATGGGACCTCATCAAACTCAAAAGCTTATGGACAGTGAAAGAAACAATAAAGGAAGAGAAGAGAAATCCCACAGAGTGGGAGGAAATCTTCACCAGTGATACATCTGACAGTGCATTAATGTCAAGAATATATAAACTGCAGTGTTGTGCAGGCAGTTGGCTGGTGGCTAACCTCAGCAGGCATCATCCAATGCTAGGATCATAGAGAGGAACTGCGTGCATGGATAGAAGGTCAGCCAGCAGCGCACACTACCTGTGCCCAGCCCCAAGGCCAGTTTGTGTTGTTCAGGTGGTTGGCTGGCAGGCAATCTCAGCAGGCGCCATCCAATGCTAGGACCATAGAGAGGAGCTATGTGCATGGATAGATGGTCAGCCAGAGGTGCACACTACCTTTGCCCAGCCACCCAGGCACCCAGGTGGGGACCAGTACAAGGGCCAAAGGATTCAACACCCCCCCCAGCTCAAGTTGCTGATACTGAGGTGGAAAGTGTAAACTGCTGGTGCTGCGGTTTAAAGCTGTTGGGAGGATACAGCAGTGCCAGTGATTGGAGGCTGCATAGCCAAAACTGAGGAAGAAACCAACAGCAAGCAAACCAAGTGACCAACCAATCTCCCATATTAACATTTGAGATTAGCAACAGAAGTCAAACAAATAAAGGGGGAAAAACAACAACAACAAAAATAGACATGCCAAAAACACAACGGCAAAACAAAAATATGGTAAAAGGTCAAAATAAATCCCCACCAAACTCAACCACTCCTGTAGAATGTCCCAACAACGAGATCTCCCTAGAAGGGAACCAAGATACTGACCTTAGAAGAACAATTGTAGACATATTCAAAGACTATAAAGAACAAATCAGAGAAGTAAAGGGAGAGAATGAAAAACTCATGAAGGTACTAAAAGGAAATAATGATAAACTCCAGAAAGAACTAAAAGGAAAGATTGATAAACTCAGAAAAGAACTAGAGGAAGAGAAATACAAAATCTGAAAAGAACTAGAGGGAGAGAATGACAAACTCTGGAAGGAAGTGGAAACACTGAAAAGAACTCAGGCTAAAAGGAAAAAAGTAACTGACCAGCAAAGCAAGGAGCTACAAGAAAAGAATGAAAAGCGCCAAAAAGAAGTGGAAATACTGAAGAAATCCCAGGATGAAATAAAAAAGGAAATTGAACATTCATCCAATCAGCAGAAAAGGGTGGGAAAAAGCCTTAGAAGCAGAATGGAAGAAGCAGAAAAAAGACTATCAGACCTACAGGATAACACAGCACAGCTAGAAACCTCAAGTAAAGATTATGAAAAATTTACAAAAAAAACAAAAAAACAAAAAAAACAAGAGTGTAACAACCAGGAAATGTGGGACACCATGAAAAGACCAAACCAGCACATCATAGGGATAGAGGAAGGAGAAGACTCCCAAGAGAATGGTATTGATCAGATCTTCAACAGACTAATAGAAGAAAACTTCCCTGAACTGAAAAAAGAAAAAGCCATAGAAATACAAGAAGTACATAGAACACCAAATAGACAAGACCAGAAAAGAAATTCCCCACATCATATCATAGTTAAAACACTAGATGCTCAAAACAAAGACAAAAATACTGAAGGCCACAAGAGAAAAACAAGAAGTTACATATAAGGGAAAACCCATCAGAATAACACCTGGCTTCTCAGTGAAAACCATGAAAGCCATAAGAACATGGACCAAAGTATTCCCAGTACTAAACGACTTTAGATGGCAACCAAGATTACTATACCCAGCAAAAATGTCAATGATAGTTGAAGGAGAAAGAAAAATCTTTCAGGACATAAACAAAATGAAAGAACACACATCAAAAAACCCAACACTTCAGAAAATACCTGAAGCAATTCAAAGAAAGGAGCAACTATCCTTAAGCAACCCAAGAGAGAAATTACCAAAAGCATAAAATAAGTTGAAAGGAAACAACACACATCTCTCAATAATAATCTTAAATATTAATGGTATAAACTCCCCAATCAAAAGACTTAGACTGGGAGAATGAATTAGGAAACAGAATCCATCTATATGTTGCCTCCAAGAAACCCATCTCACCCTCAAGGACAGACAGCACCTTAGAGTGAAAGGATGGAAAAAAATATTCTAAGCAAATGGTACCAAAAATCAAGCAAGAGTGGCTATTCTAATATAAGACAAAATAGACCTCAGAGAAAAATTAATCAGCAAAGACATAGAAGGCCATTATATACTTATCAATGGAACAATTAACCAAGAAGATCTCACAATTTTAAATATTTATGCACTAAACTCTGGTGCACCGAACTTTATAAGCACAATCATTCAGGAGCTCAAGACACAGATTAATCCCAGTATGCTAATAGTGGGGGACTTCAATACCCCACTGAGCCGCCTGAATAACTCAACTGGACAAAAAGTAAACAGAGAGACATCAGAACTGAACAACACAATACACCAAATGGACATCAGATATCTACAGAACATTCCATCCAAACACTAGAGAATATACTTTCTACTCAGCACCCCATGAAACATTCTCCAAAATTGACCACATACTGGGACACAAAAGAAACCTCAACAAATACGAAATGATAGAAATTATTCCATCCATTCTATCAGACCACAGTGCAACAAAGCTCAATATTAACACCAGGGTAAGCCCTACTAACTATAAGAACACATGGAGACTAAACAACACAATACTGAACAATGAGTGGGTCAGAGAAGAAATAAAGAATGAAATAAAAGCTTTCCTGGAACTAAACGAAAATGACAATACAACACAACAAAACCCATGGGATACATTAAAGTCAGTCCTAAGAGGGAAATTTATAGCCCTAAATACCCACATTACAAGAAACAGAAAGAGAAAAAGTAAATGATCTAACACTGCAGCTAAAAACACTTGAAAGACAACAACAAATGAACCCTAAACCCAACAGACAGGAAGAAATAACAAAAATCAGAGCAGAAATCAATGAAAGAGAAACAAAGAAAACAATACAAAAAAAAATCAATGAATCCAAAAGCTGGTTCTTTGAAAAGATAAACAAAATAGACAGACCTCTAGCCCAGTTAGTGAAAAGAAAGAGCAACTCCAAATCAATAGCATTTGCAATGAAAGGGGAAACAACACAACAGATAAAGAAAAGATCCAGACAACCATATGACAATACTTCATAAACCTATAATCTACTAAATTTGAAAACCTAAGAGAAATAGATGAATATCTGAAATTTTCGGATTCGCAAAAGCTTAACCAAGAAGAGATTGACAGCTTAAACGGTTAATGAAATTGAAGATGTAATAAAAAGCCTCCTAACTAAAAAAAGCCTAGGCCCAGATGGCTTCACAGCAGAATTCTACAAAACATTTAAAGAGGTCTTACAACCATTACTACTCAAACATTACAGAAGGATACAGACAGAGGGAAATATTCCAAATTCTTTCTACAAAGGCAGCATCACTCTCATACCAAACCAGGCAAAGACACAAACAAAAAAGAAAACTATAGACCCATGTCATTGATTAACACAGATGCAAAAATTGTCAACAAAATACTTGCAAATCGCATACAGACCCAAAATAAAAAGATCATCCATCATGATCAGGTTGGATTCATACCAGAGATGTAAGGATGGTACAACATAAGTAAATCAATAAATATCATAAAACACATAAATGGACTTAAAGACAAAAAACACACAATCATCTCAATTGATGCAGAAAAAGTCCAGATCCACAAAATCCAGCATCCCTGAATGCTTAAAGTCTTAGAGGGAGTTGGACTGGAGGGATCATTCCTCAATGTAATCATAGCTATATACAAGAAACCCACAGACAACATCATCCTAAATGGAGAAAAGTTAGAAACATTCCCCTTAAAGGCAGGAACACAACAAGGCTGTCCACTATCGCCACTCCTCTTCAATATAGTGCTTGAAATGCTTGCTAGGGTAATATGGCAAGAAAGCGAAATTAAAGGAGTACTAATTGGAAAAGAAGTAAAATTATCCCTTTTTGCAGATGATATGATAGTTTACCTAAGGGATGCTAAAAACTCCACCAGAAAACTCTAAGAAATAATCAAAAGTTTCAGTAAAGTGGGGGGATACAAAATAATCCTAGAAAAAACAATATCCTTCCTTTAAACCAACAATAAGCAACTGGAGAAGGAATATAAGGAAACCTTCCCAATCACAATACCCTCAAAATGAAATAAAATAAAATAAAATAAAATACCTAGGAATAAATCTAACCAAAGACACCAAAGACCTCTACAACAAAAATTTTTAAATCCTGAAGAAGGAGATTGAAAATGACATGAGAAGATGGAAAGCCCTCCCATGCTCATGGATTGGAAAAATTAATATAGCAAAAATGTCCATTCTACCCAAATTAATATGCAGATTCAATGCAATCCCAATCAAAATCTCCATGAGCTTTTTCACAGACTTATAAAAAAGAAGTCCTTAAATTCATATGGAAAAACAAAAGACCACAAATAGCTAAAGAAACCCTGAGTGAAAAGTGCAATACTGGGGGGATTACATTATCAGATGTCAAGTTATATTACAGGGCTATAGTCAAAGACAGCCTGGTACTGGCAAAAAAAAAAAAAAAAAAAAAACAGAACCATTTACCAATAGAACAAAACTGAAGATCCAAAGTTGAGCTTATATAACTTCAGCCACTTCATATTTGACAAAGGGGCCAAAAAAGTTCAATGGAGGAAAGATAACATCTCAACAAATGGTGTTGGCAAAACTGGATCACCATTTGTAGAACAAAATTAAACCCCTACCTCTCACCCTGTACAAAAATCAACTCTATGTGGATCAAAGATCTCAATGTGAATCCTGAAACCCTGAAGGTGATAAAAGAAAAAGTTGGCAAAAACCTACAGTCCCAGAAAAACAAGCAGCAAATGGTTCCCCTCATTTGGGCATGCTAGCACTAAATCCCTAGATGAAAGACTAGCTGAACAGCTTAATTGTTATATTTCTGTTTATCTGAAAGCAACTATGCTGTTATAATGTAAATCTCTCAAAGAGGTCTAGAATCTAGCCACCACTTATTTCTGGACTCTGTAATTACTGTATATAGGTGGAGAATATGTATCCATATTTTAGAGTAATATAAAATTAATGGAGGAAAATGTGAATTCCTAAACAGCAACAATAACAACAACAACAACAAAAACAGACTTAGAAAGGTGCAGGACAGTTATGGCAGAATGCATGATTTGGGATTGGGTGGGGGGAAGGGATAAGGGAATATGCCTCAGCTGAACTGAAAAATGTCTGAAATACACAAAACATCAATCAAAGCATTAAAAAAAAAAGAACGGATTGATACAATTATACTCTGCCCAAAACAACAAGCCTCTGCAGGGAAAATCTTTGGAAAGACTGAGTGAAAGATGCAAGACATGTATGGCAGAAGGCATGAAAAATGATGGGATGGGGGCAGTGACTGGGGAATGTGTCCAAATTGGACTGAAAAACACTGAATGAAATACACACATAAATAAAAGTATTTAAAAAATTAAAAATATTGAATAGAAATAGCTCAATTTTCATCATACCTAAAGTTAAAATAAATAAAAAATAAAACAGAGATTTAGTATTTGAGGGTGTTCAGCCCCAAGTGATACATCTATAATTCAACCTGTACAAAAAAATCTCAAGGTTCACAACAAAACAGATGGGGCATAAATAATATTAATGCATCTGTCAAGCTTCTTCATGCAACAGTTTGTAACTAAACCAGAAAGCCATCACTGGTCAAAGTGCACAAAGAAACTACAGAGAACTTATCCCTCAATGGGCTGCTAATAGGAATCTTCTGCCACCCAAGTCTCAGTGATAATTATAGAAGAGGGGGTGTTTTCCAGACAGTTGAGAATTACTCAAATAAGCTTACATCAAAGGTGGCACAAATCCCATGCAAGATCAAAGAAGACAAAGATACAGCACAGAAGTGGGAAATGGAGAAGAAGCCCCAACCTAGCTGAGGAATTATTGGCAATCAAAAACTACTGGGACAGTGGGAGTTCATTTCTTTAAGGATATGACATTTGCTACACCAGTTAGGCTTCAGTGGAGGGATAAACACAAAAGGATATTTAGGGACACAAATTCATCTCAATAGGTTAGCACATATGACAGAGTACATGGAATTACTCAGAAGGGGTTGTTATAAGAAGCTTCAGAAAAGGAAGGGGGTCTAAGTATGATCAACTGTATTTTATGAGTTGTCATACTCTCTAATAGTCTTCTGGTGCAAAAGAAGTTTCTTTGATGAGTAATGACTGGGATAGTTGTCTGTAAATATAAGTGTACATATTTTGCACTTAGTAAGAATTTACATTAATCCAGGGATGTGACAGCCTTGGAAATTTCTCTATGATATTACAGGGTACCACAACTGGTCACACAAAGACATTGTTAATTTCCCTAGCCTAAGTGACATACCTGTGATGTAACTTCAATACCAAAGCTTCATGCAACATAGAACGAGGAATACAAAAAGTCATAAATGAGCAAAACGTGGAGATTAGGAGACTGAAGACTGTGGGTCCTTTGTCAGGAATTCTATATTAAGCTTCTAACTCACCCAGGGCTCGGGGACCATGGTGGAAGAGGGGACTGAAAGGACTGAAATGGTGAATTGGAAAGGGGGGATGGGTGGGAGAGGGACACGGGTGTATATTCGATTAAGGCATATTTAATTGACGTGAGCTCAGCAAGTACCCAGTTTCGCCTAGACACTGTCTACAGGACACATGGTGTTTTAGGACTTAGTAAAAGTAAAAGTAAACATGTGTATATTAAACAACATTGGTTTACAGAATCTGATAAAAATGGTAATGCATCTGAATTAAATGGAGATATAATTCGCTGTTGCCCACATTTGCTTTACATAAAATCTGTAGAGCAAGAACTTTGGGATTGACACATACAAATGTTCTCTATAATTTCTCTGTTGTACAGTATCACCTTGTAGCATTCTCTTTAAGATGATTTAACGTAAAAATTAAGTTTGCTTCCCAAGTTAATCATATATAGTCACCCAAAACAACATGGGTGAATTTGATGAAATCTATGCCTTGACTCCACCCTATAGTCATGTATAATACAACTATCTTCTGGAGACTCATACGCTAAAAAAAAAGGGGGGGGGATACAGAAAGACATGAAACCTTTTCATCAAACCCTTGCAATTCAAATCTTAAAACTAACTATGGGAAAAGATTTGTTTGTTCCAACAGGACAAAACGTCACCAACTTAACGGCTGAGAAAGAAAAGATACAGGTTTGCATTGAGTAGGATGTACCAAAAAGTGGCAACGGAAAGGCTGACCCGTCTGAACATTCAAAGGAAGAAAAGCCTCAGATTGCCATAAACATCGAACCCCTCTGTGGATCCTACATGTAACAACTAGTTATAATGAGTCCTAATGAAACTTACCTTCTAGGTGCCACAAAGGTTCTGATATGAGAGACTTCCTTGCCTTCCCACCCATAGAACAAGGAGAAATATGACAATGATGAGGTCGCTCCCCAACTGTAAATTGGAGACAACTATTGTAGAGGTAATCTCTTATAAAACCGGTAAAACTGCTTTCTTTAATTGACTACTAGACATGGGAACTGTGGAAGGGATTACTCTCTGTTCAGAACCAAATATAATACTAAAGTCCTAGGGCTATGCACTCAGGCAAAATATATTAATACAGGAGCTCTGACATCAGCAATGGATTGTTCTACCAGGTGGATGTTGGCCAGGGGATCCAAGGCCCCACAAAAGGTAAGGGCTCCTTGCCTCTAAGTTGGGATACCTACAGGAGGAGAGGCAATAAGACCCTGCTGCCGAAGACCTGACGTTAACATGGGAGGGATGTATTGAGACCACACATGCAAGTGTACAGATGGCCTCTGGAATGCCAGAGAGTGTTACCAAAGGCCACTAAACCAATAAAGCAAATATGGGTCTCCCTGAGTCAAGCAAGACTCCACCGTCAGCACCAGCTACACCTCACCTGCCTGGAAATACTGTGCAGCAGAGGCAGCCATGTGCCTGTATATCCCAAATCTAATTGGCTATTGGCTCTCCCCTTGGAGAAATAACCCATGGCTGATGCCACAAGCTTACATCCTCTACAGGTTAGGAGATGTTATAAGCCACAGTAAGACCCTGTCATATTTAACAGGGGGGAAAATTGTAATTCATGGATTAACATATCCAAACATGTGTCTATGCTAAAGTAACCTACCATAACTATTAGTGCTGCTTAAATACCTATATATCTAATTGCTTGTTCTTCATTAGTAGGATCGAAAGGTTATTCCTGGACAAACTGTCAGCCCATGAAAGGAAACAGCCAGAATTGACCAGAGTCCAAGTCAACAGCTCCAGAGAGAGTGGACTGTTTTACCTCTCATCCACCTGTGCCCCTTTTCTAAGCCTAGGGAACAACCTGCGGAAGAGGGGGCGTGGTAGAATGTAAGGGCTGCGATTGGGGTGAATGGTGAAACTACAGCAATGTAGTCTGGACACTCATTTGATCAACTTGATTGAACAAACAACCTGTCACCCCCCACTGGATGGTGGGGCTGTAGGTGTTTGGGCACAACAGCCTGCAGATAGGTTTTGCATGAAGGATGCTTGTACTCATGGATTATCACTTATAGCTAAAAATGAAAAAAAAAACTGAGAGAAAGATGCAGGACAGTTATGGCAGAATGCATGATCTGGGATGGGGTGGGCGTGGGGGTGGGAGGGAAAGGGAAATAAGCCTGAACTGAATTGGAAAAAATGTATGAAATGCACAAAGCATCAATAAAAACTAATTTAATTAGAAAAAAAAAAAAGATTGTTAGAGCCAAGGAAGTAATGCATGACCATATGGAAATAGAATCCTACAAGCTTCTGGGACCCTGTTTTTATGAAACTAAAGCAATGGTGTCAGCATGCACAAGACCCATGCAAACTCAAGCAGATAAAAACCCAGCATAGAACTGGAGAAATGGGCAGCAGACACCAAACTTAGCTGATGAAATATCAGCAGCTCTTTACTGTTGAGTGAGTAAAAGCTGGTCTTCTTAAAGTGAAGGACTCTGGATAAACTGACTAGAACTCAGTGGATGAACATTCAATGAGGAACATCTGGAGAGAACTAATTTGGTACGATAGGCCTGAACACAAATGGCAGAATAAATGAATTCCAGTGGGGGAGCTGTGGTAAAATATCTGTGAAGAAGGGGGTTATAAATATTACAGTGGGCCAGGCTTGGTGGCTTATGCCTTTAATCCCAGCAGTTGGGAGGCAGAGGCAGGTGGATCTCTGTGAGTTCAAGGCAAGCCAGGTGTACAGAATGAGTTCCAAGTCATCTGAGGCTACAGGGAGACCCTGTCTCAAAAAAAAAATCCAAAAAAATTACATTAAGTTTAATTGGGATGTTCTGTATGAAATATACAAAAGTTCAATAAAATATTTTTAAAATAGTATATGAAATTCATAAAAATTCAACAGAACTTTTTAAATTTCAAAATATTTCATATTTCATGTAAATATTGACTCATAAAAAGCTGAAATTAAAGCTAATTTAACCTCTTTCTTGATGTTGTGTGCACTCAAGTTATTGCTACATTGTTATCATTGCTTGTCATTGTTATGAAATCTATGAAAATAAAAACAAAAATCTTAAAACAAACAGTATTTATCATGACTCCTGGAGTCAGAAGTTGCTGGAAGACTCTGGGTTTAGGCTATTGAGGCAGAACAGCAAAGTGAGGGGCATGTGGTGGACATAGCATCTCACCTCCTAAAGGTCAGGAGTCAGAAAGAAAGAGAAAATGCTGGGGAGCAGGTATACTTTTCCACAGCTTGGTCCTTGTGATCTATCTAACTCTAAACAGGTGTAGGAAGCTTTGTTTTTTATGCCGAACAGGACCATGCAGCCCTGCTAAGGGAAGAGGAGCACAGTGCCTGCATTGTGGACACTATGGGGAGCTGACCCCTCACAGCAGAGGCCAGCTGGCTACTTCCCATAGCCCGGCCTGAGTCGTACTTCTAACTCAGGCCCTTAGTCTGGACCCAGGAGACACGTGTTCCACTCTTGACTGTGACTTCCCACCTGCCCAGAGACTGCTAAAACCTGGACAGGAATTTCAGGCTCATGGCTGGTAGTCTATCTTCAGCATTTGTCCACTCAACACCAGCTACACAGATTGGTGGTCTGCAAGGGGAACCTTTTTCCAACCCACTGGCTTCCAGAAAGAAATGCAGGCCAATCATGGCCTGTACACACACAATAATTAATGAAAATTAAGGGTCGGGAACTCCATGATGATCTTACTATGAAATTCAAATTTATTCCTTGCTACAGCCTGCTTTTATAACTAAATGACATCAGCTCCAAGGACCAATCATAAGACCACAACTCCATAACACTGCACCCCATTGTTTGCTCCTCCTTGGGGCAGGCTCAGACCCTCAGCCATGTGGTACCCTGAAGCATACTAGCTGAAAGCTAGCCTGCAATTTAAACTGATTTAAACTGGATCTTCACACTTCTCCCCCCGTTTTTATTTTTTGAGAGACAGACAAGCCCATGGAAGAGGTTGGCATCTATACAGGAACCTGTTCTTAAATACATGATTGCTTAAACCTATCTTGAGTGCTGGGTAGAGGCAGGCCAGACCTAACAATTTTATCTTTTACACTAAAACAAATTTGTACTCAAAAAACCAACCATTAGGTAATAATAATTAATAAGTAATGAGTATAAGTATCCTTCATGTAAAACCAATTTGCAAGCAGCTATGCCCAAACTTATACAGACCAGGGTCCCCACTGTCCATCTGGAGGGGCTTGCATGTACAAGCATGTTGATCAACTAAGAGAGCAGTCTATATTGCTGTAGTTTCACAATTCGCCCCAATCTCCACAGCCTTTACATTCTACCAGGCCCCCTCATTTGCAGATTGTTCCATGGGCATTGGGAAAGGAGCACAAGTGGGCTAGAAATGAAACAGTGTACTTTCTCTGGAGATGTTGATTTGGACTCTGATTAGTTCAGGCTGTTTCCTTTCATGGTTTGGCCGTTTACAGAAGAATAACTGTCATGGTTAATCCTGGGTGTCAACTTGACTGGACTAAGGAACAAATAAGAGAAAAGGGTCTTCTGATTGGACCACCTCAACCCGGATGGCCCACCCCAAATGTGGGTGTTACCTTCTGCCGGCAGGCAGTATTTAAGGCCACGGCAGCGGGAGCTGGCCCCTTTTTCCTTCTTCCTGCGGCTTGCCTCTCTCTCATCTGGTGAGTTTGTCTTGCTGCTGTGATCAACCTTTCGGATCCCAGCGTGTACTGAGACTGGCAGATCTCCTGGAATCCATTCGGGCCTTCAGCACTAGACTGGGACTCCTGAGACATCCAGCCTTGCGGACTGAGCAGTTCCCTGGATTCCCGGCCTCTCCAGTTCGGCGCTACTGTTGAGCTCCGTCACGTGAGCAAATCAATAAATTGTATATAGTTATATATATTCATCCTGTTGCTTCTGTTTCTTTAGAGAACCCTGACTAATACAGATTTTGGTACCAGAAGTGGTTCTAGAGAAACAGAATTGAAAGGATGAATTTCTTTAGTGGGCTTGGTAGCCTCTGGAGCCAGCTCTCCAACCCAATGAAGCCTAGAGTTACTGAAGGCTCTCCTGGTGGCATGAAGAGGAATGATAATCCTTGGTGCAGACTATTTGATCTAATTATGAAGATAGATCCATTTGACTCACCTAACTCACCTCTTGTGAGAAGCAAGGAATTTAGCGACTCTATATATAAAACGTTCGAGAAATTGCAGAAAAATCAGGAAAATAATGATGTTGCCTTGTTGCTCCTAGCATGTCTGGATAAACTGTTAGACGAAAATATGGAGCTCGGTGATAAAAATGACCAGCTCCGGATTCGAAACAACAGTTTAAAGGTTTCCAAGTGTGCTCTGGAAGAGAATCTTCTCTCCAGCAGCCAAAGAGCTAAAGCAGCAGAAAATCAAGCTGGAGCCCTTATTATACGGTTGGCTGATTTACAACGCAAATTTAATTCCCAGCCACGAAAAGTGTCAGCAGTTAAAGTGAGAGCACTGGTGGGGAAAGGGTGGAACCCTGAAACTTGGGATGGAGATGTGTGGGAGAACTATGATGATGAGGATTTTGAACCCTCGGATTCTGAGGGATTTTCTTTATCTGAGGAATTAACCTCCCCACCCTCAGCAGAGAATCCACACCCTGCAGATCCCTCCTCCCCACCCTTGCCTGAGGAAATTAATCCCCCCCTCCCAGTGGGAGCTGATGTCCCTCAGGGCCCAACAATTGTTGCCTCTAGACCTATAACCAGATTGAAGTCTAAGCAAGCCCCTCAAGGTGAGATAGAAAGTGTGGTCCACGAGGAGGTGCGATATACTACTAAAGAAATTAATGAGTTTGCTGATTCATTCCGGCAGAAGCCTAAGGAATATGTGTGGGAATGGATTTTAAGGGTGTGGGATAATGGTGGAAGGAATATAAAATTGGATCATACTGAGTTTATCGATATGAGCCCACTGAGTAGAGATTCTAGGTTTAACATGGAAGCTCGAGCAGTTAAAAAAGGTGTTAAAAGTTTATTTGAATGGTTGGCTGATGTATTTATTAAAACATGGCCTACTAACAGCGAGTTAGAGATGCCTGATATTCCTTGGCTTAGTATTGATGAAGGGATTGTGAGGGTCAGGCAGATGGGCATGCTCGAGTGGATTCGAAGTGTAAAACCACATTCTCCACAATATGAGGACCCAGAGGACATGCCACTCACTGAATTTATAAGATGGAAAGTACTGAGAGAGACACCAGAACATTTGAAGAGCTTTGTTTTTGCTCTATTTCTTATGCCAGATCTTACAGTTAGAGAAGTTGTGGCTCGTTTGCATAAATTAAATGTACACGTAGTAGGTCTAACAGGACCTCAGGGTAGGCGTCAGGTGGCAGCACTGAATCGCAGAAGGCCAGATGAGCGTAGTTACAGTAATTATCATAATGGGTGGCAAAGGCAAAACAATACCTATAATGGCATGACCCGAAATGATCTTTGGAACTGGCTAATTAATCATGGTGTTCCCAGGAACCAAATACATAAGAAGCCTACTAAGTTTTTATTTGATCTGTATAAGCAGAAAAGCTCTAGAACGAATGACAGGAAGTCAACATTTGATTTTAGGAGTAGCGAATCCCGCCCAGTTGACCGGTTTCCAGACTTGAGACAGTTCACAGACCCAGAACCCCTTGAATGAAGGGGTGGCCGGGTTCCAGTGAGGAAGGACCTTGTCACAATACCAAAGAGTTATGCTGTTTGCCTTCCTCCTGTCCTTCCCCAGAGGGACCTGAGGCCTTTTACTAGGGTAACTGTACACTGGGGAAAAGGAAATAATCAGACTTTTCGAGGCCTATTGGATACTGGTTCTGAGTTGACACTGATCCCAGGAGACCCTAAAAAGCATTGTGGCCCTCCGGTTAAAGTAGGGGCCTATGGAGGTCAGGTGATAAATGGAGTTTTGGCTGAAGTCCGACTCACGGTGGGCCCAGTGGGTCCCAGAACGCATCCCGTAGTTATTTCCCCAGTCCCAGAATGTATAATTGGGATAGATATAATTAGAAATTGGCAGAATCCCCACATTGGTTCCCTGATCTGTGGAGTGAGGGCTATTATGGTTGGAAAGGCCAAATGGAAACCATTGGTGTTGCCTCTACCAGGGAAAATAGTGAACCAAAAACAGTATCGTATCCCTGGAGGGATTGCGGAGATTAATGCCACTATCAAGGATTTGAAAGATGCAGGGGTGGTGATTCCTACCACATCTCCATTTAACTCTCCAATTTGGCCTGTGCAAAAGACAGATGGATCATGGAGAATGACAGTTGACTATCGAAAACTCAACCAAGTAGTGACACCAATTGCAGCCGCTGTACCAGATGTGGTGTCCTTACTCGAGCAGATTAATATGTCTCCTGGTACCTGGTATGCAGCTATTGATCTGGCCAATGCTTTTTTCTCAATACCGGTTCATAAGGACCACCAGAAGCAATTTGCTTTCAGCTGGCAAGGCCAACAGTATACCTTTACTGTCTTACCTCAGGGGTATGTTAACTCTCCAGCGTTGTGCCATAACTTAGTTAGAAGGGATCTTGATCGCCTGACTCTTCCACAAAATATCACACTGGTCCACTATATTGATGATGTTATGTTGATTGGACCCAGTGAACAGGAGGTAGCAGCTAGCCTAGACTTGTTGGTAAAGCATATGCGCATGAGAGGATGGGAAATAAATCCAACTAAAATTCAAGGGCCATCTACCTCGGTGAAGTTTCTAGGAGTTCAGTGGTGTGGAGCATGCAGAGACATTCCTTCTAAGGTAAAGAATAAGTTGTTGCACCTGGCCCCTCCCTCCACCAAGAAAGAAGCACAACGTCTGGTGGGTCTTTTTGGATTCTGGAGGCAGCACATTCCTCATCTGGGTGTGTTACTACGACCCATATATCAGGTGACTCGTAAGGCAGCAAACTTTGAGTGGGGCTTGGAACAGGAAAAGGCTCTTCAACAGGTCCAGGCTGCGGTGCAGGCTGCTCTGCCCCTAGGGCCATATGATCCAGCAGACCCAATGGTGCTTGAGGTATCAGTGGCAGATAGAGATGCTGTCTGGAGTCTGTGGCAGGCTCCCATAGGGGAATCACAGCGGAGGCCCTTGGGATTTTGGAGCAAGGCTCTACCTTCATCTGCAAACAACTATTCTCCTTTTGAGAGACAGCTCTTAGCCTGCTATTGGGCCTTAGTGGAAACTGAACGTTTGACAATGGGCCACCAAGTCACCATGCGACCTGAGCTGCCCATCATGAGCTGGGTGTTATCTGACCCACCAGACCATAAAGTAGGACGTGCACAGCAACAGTCCATTGTCAAATGGAAGTGGTACATACGGGACAGGGCCCGGGCAGGCCCTGAGGGCACAAGCAAGCTACATGAAGAAGTTGCCCAAATGCCTATGGTTCCCACTCCTGTTACAATGTCTCCTGGGCTTAAGCATGCACCTATGGCTTCATGGGGTTTGCCCTATGATCAGTTGACTGAGGAAGAGAAGACTAGGGCCTGGTTTACTGATGGTTCTGCACGCTATGCAGGCACCACCCAGAGGTGGACAGCTGCAGCATTACAGCCAATTTCTGAAACAACCCTAAAGGACACTGGTGAAGGAAAGTCTTCACAGTGGGCAGAACTTCGGGCAGTGCACATGGTTGTGCATTTTGCCTGGAAGGAGAAATGGCCAGAGGTTCGATTATATACTGATTCATGGGCTGTAGCCAATGGTTTGGCTGGATGGTCAGGGACTTGGAAGGAGCATGACTGGAAAATTGGTGAGAAAGACATTTGGGGAAGAAGTATGTGGATAGAGCTCTCTGAATGGTCAAAGGATGTGAAGATACTTGTGTCTCATGTAAATGCTCATCAAAAGGTGATCTCAGCAGAGGATGAGTTTAATAATCAAGTAGATCGGATGACTCGTTCTGTGGATAGTCAGCCTCTTTCTCCAGCTATCCCTGTTGTTGCTCAATGGGCCCATGAACAAAGTGGTCATGGTGGCAGAGATGGAGGTTATGCATGGGCTCAACAGCATGGACTCCCACTCACTAAGGCTGATCTGGCTACAGCTGCTGCCGAGTGCCAGATTTGCCAACAGCAGAGACCAACATTGAGCCCCCGATATGGTGCTATTCCCCGGGGTGACCAGCCAGCAACCTGGTGGCAGGTTGACTACATTGGACCACTTCCATCATGGAGGGGACAGCGTTTTGTTCTTACAGGAATAGATACTTATTCTGGTTATGGATTTGCCTTTCCTGCACGTAATGCTTCTGCCAAAACTACCATCCAGGGACTTACGGAATGCCTTATCCACCGTCATGGTATTCCTCACAGCATTGCTTCTGATCAAGGAACTCACTTCACAGCCAAAGAAGTGCGACTGTGGGCCCATGGTCATGGTATCCACTGGTCTTACCATGTTCCCCACCACCCAGAAGCAGCTGGCTTGATAGAACGATGGAATGGCCTCTTGAAGACACAGTTACAGCGCCAATTAGGTAGCAATACCCTGGAGGGCTGGGGCAAGGTTCTCCAGCAAGCAGTATATGCTTTGAATCAGCGTCCACTATATGGTACTGTTTCTCCTATAGCCAGAATTCATGGGTCCAGGAACCAAGGGGTGGAAGTGGGAATGATTCCACTCACTATCACCCCTAGTGACCCAGTAGGAAAATTTTTGCTTCCTGTACCCACGACCTTGCGTTCTGCTGGTCTAGACGTTTTGGCTCCAATGGGGGGAGTGCTTTTGCCAGGAGATACAGCAAACGTTCTATTGAACTGGAAGCTAAGACTTCCCCCTGGCCACTTCGGGCTTCTACTGCCTTTAAGCCAACAGGCTAAGGAAGGAATAACAGTAGTAGGAGGAGTGATTGATCCAGACTACCATGGGGAAATTGGACTTTTTCTCCACAATGGGGGCAAGGAAGATTATGTCTGGAAGGCAGGAGATGCTGTAGGGCGCCTTCTGGTGCTACCATGTCCTATGATTAAGGTCAATGGGAAACTCCAACAACCCAAACCAGACAGGACAATAAATGGCCCAGACCCTTCAGGGATGAAGGTATGGGTCACTCCTCCAGGGAAAGAGCCAAGACCTGCAGAGGTGCTTGCTGATGGCGGAGGAAATACAGAATGGGTAGTAGAAGAAGGTAGTCATAAATATCAGCTGAAGCCACGGGACCAGTTGCAGAAACGTGGATTATAATAGATATTAACCTTCGTCCTATTTGGTTAAGAATGTGCTTGTTTATATATGTATATATATATATGTATATATGTATGTATATTAAGTGGATACTTGTGTTCCCCTTTGAATGTGCAACTGAGATATGTGTTAAGTGTTGTCATATTTAGGTTATTAGATACTGAAGGACTAAGTTCTTCTCAAGGACATTACCACCTACTCTAAGATATAATGCTTTGCTATTGCACATGAGATACTTATAACATGTTAGGTGGAATTATGACCCTGCCATCGTTTGCAATTGACATTTAAGCAGAGGCTATTTATTGAGTGTCAAGTTGACAAGGGGTGGACTTGTCATGGTTAATCCTGCGTGTCAACTTGACTGGACTAAGGAACAAATAAGAGAAAAGGGTCTTCTGATTGGACCACCTCAACCCGGATGGCCCACCCCAAATGCGGGTGTTACCTTTTGCCGGCAGGCAGTATTTAAGGCCACGGCAGCGGGAGCTGGCCCCTTTTTCCTTCTTCCTGCGGCTTGCCTCTCTCTCATCTGATGAGTTTGTGATCAACCTTTCGGATCCCAACGTGTACTGAGACTGGCAGATCTCCTGGAATCCATTCGGGCCTTCAGCACTAGACTGGGACTCCTGAGACATCCAGCCTTTCGGACTGAGAAGCTTCCTGGATTCCCAGCCTCTCCAGTTCAGCGCTACTGTTGAGCTCCATCACGTGAGCAAATCAATAAATTGTATATAGTTATATATATTCATCCTGTTGCTTCTGTTTCTTTAGGGAACCCTGACTAATACAATAACCTTTTTTTAACAATTTTTTTTCTGTATGTGTATGAATGTACTGTCTGCATGCAAGTTTGTGCACTCATGTCATGCAATGCCGCGGAGGTCAGAAGATGGCGTCGGATTCCCCTGGAACTGGAGTTCTCCTGGAATTGGAGTTTCAGATGGTTCTCAGCCGCCATGTGGGTGCTGGGGATTGAACCCCTGTCCTCTGTAAGAACGGATGGTGCTCTTAACCACTAGGCCATCTCTCCAGCCCTAGAAGAATAACCTTTTAATCCTCATAATGAAGCATAAGCAATTAGAAATACAGACATCAAAAGAGTACTAATTATTATGGTACATTACATTGTGGGAATAGACACAGATGTTCGGATGGTATGCTAATCCATGAACTATAGCTTTTCTGTAAAAGATGACAAGATCTTTTTTATTTTTTTGGTCTTTCTGAGACAGGGTCTCCCTGTATCCCTGTAGCCACAGCTATCCTGGAATTCACTCCATAGACCAGGCTGGCCTTGAACTCACAAAAATCCGACTGCCTCTGCTTCCCAAGTGTTAGGATTAAAGGTGTGCACCACTATGTCCAGCAAGATGACAAGATCTTACTGTGGCTTATAATATCTCCTAACCACTAGAGGACGTAAGCTCATGGCATTAGCCATTAATTATTCCTCCAAAGAGAGAGCCAAGTAGATTTGGGATATACAGACATATGGCTGCCACTGCTGCAGAGTATTTCCAGGCAGGTGAGGATGTAGCTGATGTTGTTGGAGGAGTCTTGCTTGAATCAAGGAGACCAATATTTGCTTTATTGCTTTAGTGGCCTTTGGTAACACTCTCTGGCATTTCAGATGCCAACTGTACACTTGTAAGTGAGGTCTCAATACGTCTTTCCCATGCTTACACCTGGCCTTCGACAGCAGGGCCTTACTGCCTCTCTTCTTGCAGGTATCCCCTCTTACAGGCAAAAATCCTTTACTTTTTAGGGGCTTGGATCCCCTGGACAATATCTCTTTGGCAGAATAATCCATTGCTGATATCAGAGCTCTCCTGTATAAATGTATTCTACTTACTTACACAGCTTATAAAGACTTTACTATTTGTCCTTGAATAGAGAATTATCTTTTCACAGTTCTTATGTCTATCAGTCAATTAAAGAAAGTAGCTATACCTGTTTTATAAGAAATTACTTCTATAACAGTCAGCTCTAATTTATAGTTAGGGAATGACTTCATTACCATCATGTTTTTTTATTTTTTCCATGAAAATGAGAGGTAGAGAAATCTATCATATTAAAACTCTGTGGCACTTGGAAGGTAAACTTCATTAGGACACATTATAAACCATTGTTACAAATAGGATCCACAGAGATATTTGATACCCGAAGCTCAGGCTGAGAAGAAAAGCCTCAGCTTTTCTTCCTTTTAATGTTCAGATGGGCCGCTGGTATTTCTTGGTATATCCTGTACAATGCAAAACTGTAACTTTTCTTTCTCAGCCATTGAGTTGGTGATGTTTTGACCTGTGGGAACATGCAAATCTTTTCCCATAGTTAGTTTTAAGATTTAAACTGAAACATTTGACAAAAGGTTTAATACATAACTGTCCCCCCTTTTTATTTTAGGTTTCTATTTTTTAACCCATGAATCTCAAAAAAGTGTATTACACATACCTATAGGCAGGAATCAGGGTGTAAATTTTCATTAAATTTACCCAAGCTGTTTATCATTGACTGTATGTTGTTAATTTGGGAATAAACTTAATTGCTTTAGTTAAATTGTCCTACAGGTAAAAGAAAATGTTACAAAATGATACTGTACAACTCAAAACTTATAGAGAGTATTTGTAAGTGTTAACCCCAAAGTTGTTGTTATATAAATTATAAGTAAAACAAATGTGGACAACTTATATTTCCAATTAGCTTAAATGTATTACCGTTTTTATTAAAACATTTTAACCAATGTTGTTTAATATAGACATTTTTACTTTTACTAAGTCCTAAAATACAATATAATATGTAGACAAAGTCTGGGCAAATTTAGATACCTTTTAAACACACATAAATTAGATATACATTGTTCCTTAAAATTCTTTCACAAGACTGTGATTTCAGAGAAATGAAGTCCATTAACTTATATTTATTTATGTGTATTTCTGTATAAATCTCTACTGAAATACCTCAATATAAATGTATAATACTGATTTTAAACATATCACTATAAATCTTATGAAGTGGATTTATAACAATAATTTTTCTTTCAGTCCTTGGAGGTGGTTTTTCCAGGCCTGGCACAAAACCCTGTTTTAAAGATGTTTTACTTAGTTGTTAAATGTTTTACAATACACATTTAACCATACTTTAAATTATATCTAAAATAAAATAAGATTATTTCTTAAAACCAATATATTTCCTACAACACTCTAAGAATTTGTTGGAGATTTTTGTCTTAGGCATTGAAGGAGCACAGACAACAGATGGTAGCATACACCCATAAAGTAGTTAACTGCTGCAGCACCTGTGTAATTTTATTTAACAATTTTTAACTGAGACAAGAAAATTACACAAGTGACCATAGAACTTTAACTATATTATTAGAGATGCATCTGATCTGAAGGGGCCATTTTCAGCTCAGAGGCATTTTAGAATTGTACAAATACATATTAATATATTTACATAAGCCTAATTAAAGATTGTTAACACCAAAAAGTATAAACCATGTTTTGTATAGATTAAACCTGTTAACAGTGATTTATACTCTACTTTTTAAAACAGAGGAGTTTAGAAAGTTATAGGGATTAAAACAAGTACTCATACATCCATACACACATGTGTACATGCACACATACATACAAGTATACACACACATATGTACAAAGGAAAAAAGTTTGTGAGACCAATCTGTGGGAAGTTACATTATTGTCTTATACTCAATGAGAAAATGTCATTTCCACAATTAAGGTTGGTTTTAAGTCTTCACAGAAGTCCGCCATCTGTCTCCTGAGTATTGGAATCAAAGCTGCACCTTCAAAATACAATTAAAGATGAACTACTGCTCCAGGGCAAGAGTGCCCAAGACCCACTATAGGGTCTTTTAAGTCACACAGAGAATACTGTAAAGCCAGCCCTTCCCCCAGCAACCATCCACTGTTTCCGTTGTTTCCAGAGCAGAAGAGGGCACAGAACAACAAACATTGGACTAGATAAACGTATTTACAAACAGCTACAAACTGAAAAGTGTAACAGCTTCATATTTTGCTTTTGGTCTTTTCAAGGCAGGGCCTCCCCACAGTCACAGTTGGCCTAGACCTCACTCTGTAGACCAGACTGTCCTTGAACTCACAAAGATCTGTCTGCCTCTGCCTATGGAGTGCTAGGATTAAAGGCGTGCACACATGCAGAGTTCAACAAGCCTGGAATTTACAAGCTCAATTTGCATCACAGAAGACTGGCCTCTAGAAGATCTTGGATGAACTTTAGCAGACAACAAGAAATCCTCAGCTGAATTAAGCACTGCAAAGACACTATTTAGAGAAAAAGTTATTTTTAAGGCGAACCTTTAAAACATGCTTAAACTGTAGCTGGCTTTTCACAAACTTCCATGCCAATGTTGGTAGACTAATTCCTGGGTAGGGAGTTGCCTCCAAAACCTAAATCAGCCTGTGCAAATGTGCACCTCAATAGAAGGCTTGCAGCAAAAGCCTTGAGCTTGCTCCACTGGCACTCCTCTCCTCCCTGCTTCTGTACCTGTCCCCATGAACTGCGGCCAGAAGATGGAAGCAGGGACTTCTCTTAGTGGTTGAAATTGAGGCTGCAGACTAGGTTCCAAGCCCATTTCAAAAGCCTCTAGGAGGCAAGTGAACAGGAAAGGAAAGGTTCCTCTCTCACAATTTCTCTGAATATCCACAACCTGGGAAGGATGGGGAAGCAACAGATGCCCCCAATTTAAAGAAGCCAAAATGGCCCCAGGGGCTCCATAAGGGTGTGGCACTGAGTGGGTGAAAACCCACAAGATAGTGCAGGCTTCCCAAGTTCTAATCAGCTAAATCTACAGGTGCACCAGCAGAGTCAATATGAGAATTCCCTCTGCCTCCATCTTTAGTCTGTGCCTTCACTGATTTAGAGATGCTAAACTTTCTTCATGCCACAACCTGAAACACAACACCTACAGAAAACCACAGCAAACAGTCAACAAACACATGCTGTACATCACAAAACAATTCCTCCTGAAACATAGCTTCCTGAAAGGTATCATTTCCCATCTTGCAGAAATTCTAGCTTACCAAACTGGTCTCCATGCCCCACGTTTGTGGCACAATATGTAGGAAGCTTTCTTTTTATGCTGAACAGTACCACATGGCCCTGCTAAGGGAAGGGCTCAGGCACTGTGGGGAGCTGAACCCTTGGCCCAGAGGCCAGCCAGCTACTTCCCATAGCCCAGCCTGAGTGGTACTTCCAACTCAGGCCCTTAGCCTGGACCCAGGAGACACATGTCCCACTCTTGGCCATGACTTCCCACCTTCCCAGAGACTGCTGAACCCTGGACAGGAATTTCAGGCTGATGGCTTATCTTCAGCTTATGTCCACTCACAACATCAGCTACCCAGATTGCTGGTCCACAAGGGGGCCTTTTTCCAACCCACTGACCACCCGAATGAAATGCAGACCTACCTTGGCCTGTATGCAGGCAATAATTAATAAAAATAACAGCCAGGAATTCCATGATGATGTTACTTATGAAATTCAAATTTATTCCTTGCTACAGCTTGCTTTTATACATTAAATGATGTCAGTTCTCAGGACCAATCATAAGTTCCTCACCTCCATACCATTGCACACCATTGCCCCACCCAGTATCACTCATGTAGGCCACATTGTTGCCGGGCAGGGGTGAGACCCATGGCCACGTGGTGCCCTGAGGTGTGCTAGCTGAAAGCTAGCCTGCTATTTAAACTGATTTAAACTGGATCTTCCCACAAATAGGCATCCAATTCAAATACCTCCAGGAACACAATCAAATTACAGGTATGCCCATTAACCCATTGACAAGTCAGAGTCCTAACACTTTCAAGAAACCCACATTTCAGCATTATACAATACATGAGTTTTGGGGAACAGTTCAGATCTACCCAACGTAATCATCATTAATCTAAATCTGCAAAATCTGAAATGCTCAAACACAAAATCTCAACATTGCCACTAGTGGACAATTCCAACATAAACACATGTTCGCTGAAAGAATTGTATTAAATTTTTCAAGGCTGTGGTTATAATGTAAAGGAAGCATTGGTGAATTGGATGCTAAGACTTGGGTCTCATTCTGAAGAGTGTCCACAACCTTTAAAAAAAAGCTGAAAATGCATAATGGTGATTGAACTTGAACATGACACTCCCAACTCAATCCATAGACTGTTCTTTGCTTGTGGTCTACGTAATGAAATCTCTGACATTAATTTCCTCTCATTTTCCTTTGGTCTCAATGACATTGTAATGTCTTTCCCTTCTGCTTCTTTCTACAGATTTTAGTATAATGTAAGAACAGGCAACAACAAGAATTACAAAAACAAGGTAAATTTTCTGTCATTTAAAATTGTAGATATAAGTAAAAATATGAGTGTACATTCATCTTAAATGTTAATATTAAATTGTAAAAAGTCATTTGAAATGAAAAAAACTATTTTTCCTTAAATGATGAAAAACGTTACTTTTTGTCAGTTTAAGAAAAAAAAGATATTTCAATACTTCTACAAAAATATATTCAGAAGTAATTTAAAAATAATCTTTTTAGCCAGTCTCTCCTCGTTTCCATGGTGTCCACTGGGGCAAACTGACATGCTGCTTCTAACTTGACTCCTAAAGTCCTAAATAAAGAAATGCTCCAAAAGAACACTGAAAATGTCTTAAGAAATGATAATTGCTAATGGCATTGAGCAAACAGGTTAATTGATGTTGGGAATTTGAGGCAATCTCTGTGTCATTTTCTGATAAAAGTGATAATATTGCTTATTTGTCTTTCCCTAACACTATCCATTATGCTGCCACATGAGAGGCCATCTCCCCTGTCTGAATTGCCCCTCTTGGCACAAAGCTCATTTTCATATCAGATAACTCTGAAAGAAGAGAGAAGTTGGTGTCAGCCAGTAATGACACAAAACTCTATTGCACCTGTTGGCAGGGAAGGAGGGAATGTTGACTGCTCTCAGCTCACCTGAGATGTAATGCTAAATATTGAAGTACTGCACATAATTTGATATCTCTTTCTACTTCCAGTTGTCCCTCTCTGGTCTGCCCAGTTGCTCTTAAGCAGTCTGTCACTTCTACTCACCTACCTATGTCACACAAGAGAAATTCACCTAAGCTATCTCTCTAGCCCCTCACTTTTAACAACATATCAACTCATCAGGAGCTACTACCTGCTTATAACCACAGATATTTTTCTGTTATTTTCTTAACTTTCCTATAACCTATCAAATCTTTTGCTTGAGTTATTTTTATAATATATCTTCAACAAAGTGCTCTTTCATCTCACCCAGGAGGATACTTTTAAATCAAACTTTGTCTGCACTGCTTTCCCTTTTCCTTACTGTCTTAATGCATAATGATATGGAATATGATGTTCCTAGTAGATATTCGCTAACCTCCCATGTCATTGTCTTGCTCTTAGTATCCCATTTTAACTCATTACAACTACAGTAGAATTTAAGGTGAAGAGCTCCAGGCAACCAGTGGATGCTGGGGTAGGGAGGATCAGTTCTTTCCAGGGTCTAGCTGAGAATTTATCTAATCCCAAGGAGACAACTCTACATACATGTACACATGTACTCCACTGAATAGACACATGGAAATTAATACTCAAAGAAGTGGACAATAAATTCTGTGGTAGAAGACATGTGAGGAGTAAGAGAGGGACTGAGAGATATGAAAATCATGCAAATACAATACAGATATATGAAATTAAGAAAAAGCAAAATTCTATCCTTTTTCTCAGAAGTTTGAGAATAAAATATTTAGTCCTGAGATGAGAAAGGTGGGTGTATTAGTCACTTTTCTGTTGCTGTGATAAACCACCATGACCAAGGGAACTTATAAAAGGAAGAGTTTATTTGAGCTTACGATTGTCACTTCCAGGGAATTAGAGTCCATTGGGGTGGGAAGCATGGTGGCCAGGGCTGGAGCAGCAAGCCAAGAGTCACATCTAGCAATGAGCACAGGAAGCAGAGAGACTGAGACTGGAGACTGCAAGGCTTGTTAAACTCACTAAGCCCACCCCCAGTGACATACTTCCTTAAGCATGGACAGACCTTCTAAGACCTCCAAGAACAGGGCCACCAACTGGAGACAAAATGTCTGAATATTTAAAGCCTATGGGGGGAACACCCATTCAAACCACCACATTCCACTCCCTGGCCCCCATAGGCTCCTGACCATATAAAATGCAAAATGCATTTAGTCTAACCTTAAAAGTCCCCATAGTCTTTACCAGTCTCAATTCTATTCAAAAGTCTATAGTCCAAATCTCTTCTGAGACACAGGCCAATCTCTTAACTGTAAGCTCCTGTAAAAACAAAAGGTAAATTACATACTCCCAACTTACAGTGGAACTGAATACACATTCCCATTCCAAAAGGGAGGAATAGAAGCACAGTGAGGAAATACTGTACCAAAACAAGACCAAAAACCAGCAGGGCAAACACCAAGTCCAGTAGCTCTATGTACGACTTCTGGGACTTGACTTCCAAAGGGCTTAGATGGCTCAGCTCTTTCAGCTTTTCTTGTACATACATCTCTTCCTTAGGCTGGTACCACTCCCTGTATGCAGCTCTCCTTGGCAAATATCTCACAGGTCTGGCATCTCGAATGTCTTCTTGGGGTCTCCACTGCCAACCAGACTTCACATTCACAGCTTCATGAAATGGCCTATCAGGGCCTTCTTTATGCAGGGACAACCCTACTGCACTCTGCCTGACCTTGGCAGCTCTCTGAAACCATGGAGGAAGAACTGAAGACCTCTTCACTCTTGCAAACTTCATGCCTCTAAAGCCAGCACCACGTGAATTAAACTGCCAAATTTGGCTACAAGTTTGGGATGGACTCTGGCCTATTTCAACCACATTTGCAACTTTTCTCTGCCCTGAAGTTGTTGGAGTAGAAAACCTTTTTGGTATTTTCCTTTCAAAAGTTGGAGGATTAGCTGGGTGTGGTCTTACCCTGAAGCTTCTATTTCTGTTGTTTACTTGTAAATCTCGAGGCCCCTCCTTAATCACTTTAATCTCACTTTTTCCATTGTTTACTTGTAAATAGCTAGGCCTCTCCTAAATCACTTTAGTCTCTTTATCAAAAGGAACCTCTCCTCCACAGGACTTGGCCCTACCTTTAATCTTCCTAGTGCAGGTTTTCAGATCCAATTTGTACATTCTGCATTTCTTTCTGCCCCACCCATCTGCTCTTCTTCAGTAGATCTGTACAATATTCACCATCAGTAGTCACACCACCATTTCTACATTAGGCTGTCTTGAAATATCCTCCACCAAAGACATTAGTCCATTGCTTTTCAACTTAGCATCAGGCAAGCATTTGGGCTGTGGGCAAACTGCTGCCAGACTCTTTATCAAAATATCCCAGTTGCTGCCTAAGTCTTTATTTTCCTCTGGAACTACATTTTTTGCAGCAATGCTTTCTTCCAGCCTTCTAGTAGAATGGCCTGTTAAATTCTGCTTATAGTAGTCAACAGCTTTTCTAGCCCAAAGTTCCAAAGTCTTCCACATTTCTCCAAACATCCACATGGTCAGGTTCTTCACAGCCAACAGCCCACTCTCTGGTACCAAATAACTGTATTAGACACTTTTCTGTTGCTATGATAAACCATCATATCCAAGGGAACTTATAAAAAAGGAAGAGTTTATTTGAGTTTACGATTGTCATTTCCAGGGAATCAGAGTCCATTGTGGTGGGAAGCATGGTGGCCAGGGCTGGAGCAGCAAGCCAAGAGTCACATCTAGCAATGAGCACAGGAAGCAGAGAGACTGAGACTGGAGACTTTAAGGCTTGTTAAACTCACTAAGCCCACCCCCAATGACATACTTCCTTCAGCATGGCCACACCTCCTAAGACCTCCAAGAACAGGGCCACCAACTGGAGACAAAATGTCTGAATACTTAAAGCCTATGAGGGGACACTCATTCAAACCACCACAGTGGGTGACACGTTTTGTTTTGTTTTGTTTTGTTTTGTTTTGTTTGTCCAAAAAATGTATTATTTTGCTGTAATGAAAACTACTTGGGTTTTCTATAGAATTTAATCTTCTGTGTTTTTTTTTCAACTAAATATTATTTGCACTGCTAGGTTATAAGGTATATATGTAGGCAGGAATATTCAATCTACAGTTCAAATATTTTCTAGAGTCCTGGAAGGGAATCTATTAAAAATGAGCAACATTTTTGTTTGATCCAGTTTTATACTATGTAATTTCTTCAAAATAGCTATACATCTGATCTCCAATTTTATGTCAAAATTTTCCTTTTAAGTTAATATTACTTTTAATTTAGGCTAGATTACTCTCATTACCAATTAATCCATTAATGAGCTTTTTATAATTGTTCTATCAGAAAATGTTCATTTAAGTTTAATGTTTCTTATTAGATTGGATCTGACTTGACATAATACAAAATATTAATGCCTGCATCTAGATACTCAAATTTTCTCTCAGAACACAACAATTATTTCCAGTAACTATATTGCAGGTATTGTATGTATGAGCATGTAAATATTTTTATTTTTCTTTATCCATTATCAACATAATTTTTTCTCTGATTTTAATAGTTTATGCTAGAAGTAGATGTAAATAAAACAGGATGTTTAGCTGTTTTAATACTCTGTAAAGGTAAAATGTGAGAGACTATTTTCCACATTCAAATATCCTATGATTTAAAAATCAGACTTCCTACTGTATTACTAGGGAATAAATGATACGAAATGTTAGTATGAAGATTTGAGAAATTATAGATATGAGAAAATACAACTAGTAAGGTTTCAAGACAAATGAAAAACATATGAAAATAAAATGTTGCTGTGTATATCAAATAGAGGAATGTGGGAAGCTAGCCATTCAGACTTGATGTGAGGTGAATAAGTTAATGGATATCAGGGAATTTTAAAGATGAGCTGGACTGGTGGTTTGCATACCTATATCTCTATGTCTATGCATGTCTGTGTATACGTACACTAGCAGCATAAAAACATAGAATGTCTAAAAGCAGTGTGTTAATAATACTGAACGTAGTGAACAGAAACATACTTCCTTTAATTAAAAGTGCATATGAAAGATGGAAAGATTTTTCAGTGGTTAAGAGTGCTGGGCAGGGCATGGTGGCACACACCTTTAATCCCAGCACTTGGGAGGCAGAGGCAGGTGGATCTCTGTGAGTTCAAGTCCAGCCTAGTCTACAGAGTGAGCTCCAGGACAGCTGGGACTAAAGGGAGACCCTGTCTCAAAAAGACCAAAAAAAAAAAAAAGGAGTGCTGGTTCGTCTTTAAGAGTACCTAGGTTTTGTTCTCAGCACCCGCATGGCAGCTAACAACCATTCAACCATTCATAACTCCAGTTCCAGGGGATTCTATGCTTTCTTCTGACATTCACATAGACTTACATACATGTAGGCAATAAATATACTCATGAACATAAAATAAAATAGTAAATAATACATTTTTAAAATTTTATTTGTTTTTGTGTGTGTATGAATGTACTATCTGCATGTAGGTTTGTGCACCTATGTTGTGCAATGCCACAGAGGTCAGAAGAGGGTCTCAGATTCCCCTGGAACTGGAGTTCTCCTGGAATTGGAGTTACAGATGGTTCTTAGCTGCCATGTGGGTGCTGGGTATCGAACCTGTGTCCTCTGCAAGAGCAGTCGGAGCTCTTAACCACTAGGCTATCTCTCCAGCCCAGTAAATAATACATTTAACAACTATGCAGAAATGTGGTTTAGAAATCCAGAGGTATTCATTTAACGCAATTTCTGAAATTAGCTCTTGATTTTGTTCTAAATATATTCCTGCAAATATTTTAGTGACTGGATCTAAGGGGAAAATGTGAAACTTCAAACACTGATTTAACCTTGGAATAAGAACAGTTAGGTAAAACCTAGAGTGTTTTTTTGGAGCAGTGACTGAGCTGGTACAGTGATTTAACTTGATTGAACGAATTCATCTCTTACAGATGGCAGAACTGAAACTGCTTGAAGTCATTTGGGCTGACAGTATTGAGATAGAAAAGATCCTTGAATTTCTATTGTGGGAAATGTGCTGTACACAGAAGCAGCTTTCAAAGCACTTCAATGAAAAGAACTTGCTCAGTCAAATTCAGGCAGTCTATTCTTTTCAAAGTAACTATACAAAATTAAGGTCATGATCTACAGAATCAGTCTATGTCTGGTCTGATTTGAGCCAGCTAGGCCTGCCATAGAGAAAGAGACTCTCTTGCTGATTTGAAAGATGGAAATAAAAGATGGCAGTTCAAGGATCTCTATTTCTATTGGTGACTTTCATTCTTAGTAAAGGCATCTTTCAGAAAAATTCACTCTTTAATGTGACATAACACAGAGCCTAATCATTCTTAGAGGATTAGGTGAGCTTCCTTTTCTAATTCTACCTCCAACTTGAAACAGCACTCTTCAGCCAAATCTTCAAACACTACAAGTGCACCCCTGAAACCTCAGCCTTCAACTTCAAAGCCATGTATGTGTCTTCTGTATGTGATATTACTCATTTGCCATCTTTCTTTAATATCTACTTGGTCTTACCCATTGTGTTCATTTAGGTTTTGCTTCCTCAACAATAATACAAATGAATGTTACCTTGGATCCAAGTACAAGTAGTAGAAATATACAGATAACTTGGTCTTATGGTGAGGAATACATACTAATGTCCTATGAATTAATTAAATGATTCAGTTCCATGTCCAGTGCTATATTTAGTGACTTATAACCAAATTTTGCATGTTAAAGTAGTATGAAATTTAGAATTGGGCACTTGCTTTTATCCTTTCTTTTCTCAGATAAAATAATTACTGCTGCTATTTAAATTATGTTGGCTTTTATTTATGTCTTGGTCATTTAGACCATTCTGGATGCCCAACCCTTTATATGATGTAATCAACCTGTGCTCTGAGTACCTGTAGGTTATTTGACTAACATTCAATTTTGAGGGGATACAATTCTGACTCTATCATGACTCTTCACATGCAAAAGATCCATTTGTGTCTCACTTTCACTTTCTGCGAACTCCCCCACCAACTGCCGAGGCTTATGGATAGATATCCCAGGAAGATAGCTATCATATCCATCCACCCCCACCTTTCCAGGATGTCCTGTTATGTGCTTGTTTGTTCATTTCATTCCGGGATTTCCCCTAGCATAGCCACAGCTGTACTGAAACTCACTTTTTAGACATTGCTCTTGATTCATAATGTACTCCTGTCTCTGGGCTCCGGAGTGTTGGAATTAAAGGGCTCTACAATGCTGGGTTTAGGTTTCTATTTTAAATTTCTGCTTATTTCTCAGCACTGACTCTTCATAACATCATTTCTAGTATTATTCAAGCCCTTTGTACAATTAGGAGTCGGAATTATTACACAATGTTTGTTAATCTATTATTATTTCAAATTATCTTTGCTATTCATTCTCACAACGGACTCCAAGGGTTTGTGGGTGTGTGCACCATTGTAGTTAAAGACATTTACAGTTGGACTGTGGCACATACTCTATTTCGGATTGAGAACATAGGTGATGGATCTTTGTGAGTTTAAGAACCACACATGTTACTTAGAATCAGGTCTGCCAGGGTCTAGCTAACAGGGCCTGTTTCAAACAAGCGCTACTATAAACAACCACCCAACAATCTTGGAGTTGCATAAAGCTTTAATTATAGAAAACCTGAAATACAGAAGAATTTGAAATGCCCTATGAGCCTGCTCTAAAATTTGCTACTATCAGGTGCATCAGGAGACCCTTTCTTGAAAGACCAAAAAAAAAAAAAAAAAAAAAGCCAGTTATTGCTAGGTGTGTCAGCGATAGTCTGAGCTGGAATCACTACCGATACAACCGAGAGCGTTTTGCCCAAAGCTATCCCACTTACTATTTCCTCTCACTTTTTCTGTGCCCTCTGCTGAGCAAATATAAGCTGGCCTGAGCCTCGCTAGGTGATAGTCCTTGCTCTACGAGCTACCGTTTGCTGGTTCTGGTGCCGGACATCGACCATCATCATGCGCTCACCCCATCACAAGGAGGCCGGCTGGTTCAGCCTCTTCACCGCCCTTCAGGTGAGTCCACAATTACAAGACAGCTGAATTTTCAAACGCTATGGAACTGATTTAAGAATTCAACCATGATGGTGATGAGGTGGAAGTTCCAATGACCGGACAACAAAGTATATGTCTTGAAATACAATGGAGTTATCTCATTCAAATTGCTTTATCTCTAGTCAAAGTTTCTGTCTAAAGACAGTTAGCCCTAGGGCACGTTACTCTATGGAGGGAGCGTGTGTAAAGCAACAAGCTTAACCATCTGTTTTCAGCAGAAGATTCATAGTTTTGTTTTTTTTTTTTTTTGGTACGTCTACTAATTCCTGCTACATGTCTTAGCAGAGAGACTCATGAATATATTGTGATTATGTTATGCTGAATAAGCTCAAATATTAAGTGCGTTGAACATATGTTTATGAGTGTGGCCTGTTTACTTTTTGCTAGGTTTGGAATAATTTTTGAAGTTAGAAATGTGTGAAAACTTTAACCTGGCTTATTAGGAAGGAAAGGAACTCTGCTTGATTTCTCAGTGAGATTCTGGTCATGACAGCCAATCATTTTCAAATCATGCAGCTTTTTTCACTACAGATCTTAAAGATATTGCTCATTTTTATCCCTGGCATTGGATCAGGGATTCTTCATAGATAGCCAAATAAGATGATGTTCAAGGTATTACATTATGATATCTATATCTATATCTGTCTATATATAGATACTTATATATGACATCATATATATGGCATTATGTAAGTTGTCATAGTACTTGCCTATATGTTACTTATTCTTTTCTCCTTGCTATGACCAAATAGCTGATAATCAAAAAACATATAGGTGAAGAGAGATTTATTTCAGCTTATTGTTTAAGGGTTGTGTTCCAAAGGCCCGTTAGTCAAGTTTGGGTGGAGTACATATGTCTAATTGTACAGACCAAACTTTATAACTTGCTTCTTGTGATATTTGTGAGAAAATCGAAATCTTTTTAATTCCTTGTTTTCTTATATTCTCCAACCCATCTATTGCTACAAACAGGCATGTACAAAGTGAGTGGTTAATTGTCTTTCACTTAATATGTGTAATTTGTGTAATTAACTGTGGCTTAAAAAACATAATAATCGCCTCATCATTTTCTTCATGCTATTGTCTCTGAGATCACCCAATGATCTTAGCAAGCCACAAGATCTCTAGCATTGTGCCCTTGGTGCAGAGTTGCATCACCCAGCCCATTATAGTCCTATTATCTTTGCAGCATAAATAAAGCTGTTCACACACAGAAGAGGCTTCCCTGGAATACTAATAATTCTACACAGAAAAACCTGTTGTAAAGCAGTGACACAGGTCAGTGGCCATGAGTCTATTTGGTAATGAATGACAGGGTGGTTTTCAAATGAATTTCTTAGTTTTATGATTTAGTTAATAGACCCAACTCTGTATCCAGGGCAATCTTATTTTAGGCTCCTCCAAATAAAATGTGTTTAGTTCCTAAATGACATAGCTATTATTTTCCAGGCATAAAACTTCAATATTCATATTAAGTTTACAGCTGCTGCCAATGCATAGGTTGACATATATGTATGTTTCTGTGTGCATATATGTATCTGTATGTGTGTGTTTGTGTGTGTGTGTGTGTGTGTGTGGTCACAACAGGAAACAAAAGGATCTAAGAATTACACTTTATATAATGCATTGAGCATTGCATTATGTCTACATGACAAGCTCTGCTCTATATGATATATACATTTATACATTTTATAATATTAATATTTTATTACCCATCATGTGGTGCTGGGAACAGAAGTCAGCTGCTTTGAAAGAAGAGACAGTGTTCTTAACTGTTGTGCCATTTTTCCAGGGCCCCACATATTACTTTTATCATGGTAGATACCATTGGTATCATCCTTTTGCATAGGACAGGAAGGGATGCAGAGAGAAGTTAATTATAACCTTTGTCATAAGGCCAGTTAACTTGATCTTAAGTTGAAATTTAGCCTTGGAAGTCAGAGTAAAATAATGAAAAATATGTCCTTATCATATCATAACATTGTGCCAAGGTTCATGAATTTTCTTTATAGAATTTCATTTATTACTGGGCTTTATGATCCCATGTCTCCATCCACCAATTTACCAATATAACCCCTCATCACTAATCTCAAACTGCTTTTAACAGATAAATTGTTTCCCAATTGTATTGTTTGTGAAAAATGCTATTTACATAAACACAATTGCATACATCCACATATATACATATTTTAATTTTTATATTAAATTTTCCACAAAATTATAGTGCAGATTGTCTTTTTCCCTTTCAATCAATGTTGTGGGTTCTAAGGACAGTATCTGCAAACAGCAAATATGATGAGTATGTGCATTAATTGTAAGAATTTTCAGAGTAATAGCAGAGATAGTATCTGGACTCCAGTTATTTTTCTCAGATAGTTAGAAAAGTGTAGTTATCCATGATCATGTTATTTACTTTTTCCTGTGTTCAAAATGGCACTTGTTGCTGAAAAATGAATGTGGAAGTAAAACCTCAGGGTAAAACTCATAAAATTAAAGAAGGAACAAATAAAAGCATGTTTCTATATGTCCCTTTGGAATTCAATTTCATAAACAGTTTTTATGCATTAGGAAGGAGCATCATAGTCTCTCACAAAAACAACTATATGGAAAACTATATGTATTTTTCTATCATCCATCAAAGCATATCAGCACATTGCTTCTGAATCTGCCTGTGTGAAGGAACTTGAGGATGAATTTGTGAAGAGAATTCTGTTCAATCAGATCAGAACCCCTCACTTTGTGATGTCTCATGACTATACGTAAATATCAAAGTCTTTTTCTTGAAAAAACAACAAACAGGAACTTATAAGACACTTAGTATTTGTTCCGAATATTGCTAGGTAAATAGCACCTTTATGAAATTTTTACTAAATATGTAATTGATATTGATTTTTTTTAGGTAAAAATAAATTATCTTACACATCTAACTCACATTGTCTATCCACCTGAATTTTCAGTTTCACAGAAAACTTCTCCCCAATATTCCATCTTTGGGACAATAATAATTATTTTCTTTGGATTGCTAATGATTTAGCAAGTGACAAATTGGGAATATTTTAGGTTAAGATACATTGGGCTCTAATTAATAGAACAATTCTCAATCACTCCCATACCATATACTAGGTGATCATCTCTAAGTTTCACATTAAGACTTTGTAAGGAACAATTTATGAATATGCATACTAAAATTTCACAACAAGCCCCAGATCACCAACTTCTGCCTCATTTGCTATCTTATACCAGTAGGATATGACATGCTGTTCCATCCATCCCAGTGTAACTTTTCATTATTAGGAGTGGAAGTCCTGTGCTGGTGTCCTTTTAAGAAAGTACATTTCAGAATGGCATGGATTAATCTATAAATCTCTATCAAAGGACAAATAAATGGACCCGAAGAGATGGGGAGAAAAGGCACATTTCTAGACATAAGTTATAATGTTATAAAATCTTCTATTAACCAACACAAGAAATGAGTCCTGTATAAGAAGAGAAGGGCACAGAATGATGTGAAATTGCCATGAGCATGGATTAGCATGGGCTAAGTCCAAAGGAATCCAGGACACAAATATTATAATACAATTTTATTGTATTACATCTAATTTTATTAATTCCCATAGAGGTTAATTCTCTAATTCTAATTCTGTCTTGTCCTGTCCTATCTCCCCAATGCTGCGCACCTACAAGAAATTCTCTTAGCTTCCAGCCACTTGGAAGGGATGGAGGGGGTCCACACTAGGGAATTCCAAGAAGCTGGTTGATTAGTTGAAGTGGATCTCTCTCCTCAAACCGAGGCTGAGGCAGCTCAGGTAGGCTGGTCTGCACAGGAGCAGTGGCCAGCAGGGTCAGCATGCACTTCAGGCAAACTGGTGTCACAGGGACAGCATGTCCAGATGCTCTCAGCTGAGAGGTTTGCACTGGCATCTCAAAGAGGGTTCCCCCAAGGGTGAGTGAGAGCAAATTCACTCTAGACTTCCCAGCTTAAATAGGCCTCAGTTGGGAATGTGGGGTGCAATGGGTCTCAGATGCTAATCTCAGGCTTGTGCCTAGTGTCCCCCCTGCATAGCAAGTAGATATCTTTCCTGTCTCGGGTCACCCTTTGATAAAGGTGGGAGACCCAGGACTGGTTATCAGGTCCTTGTGTCTGTGATGCCTCTGGCCACTTAATCAATTCGGTATGGTCAGTCTTTTGGGCTCTGTTGGGCCCCTTTGTGGCAGGCCTAGCACTAAGTGCTTATCTCTAAAACAGCCCTAAGCCGAAGCAGGTTTCTTGGTGAGCTAATTTTAACATTTGCTAATTTCTTTAAGGTTACATTTCACACATTATCTACTGTTAGTTTTAATTCTAACTACTTTTAATTCACACAACTTCTACATGCTAACTATGCTAACTATGCTCCTAACATTGATGCACAAAATTATCAAAATGTCAATGCACAATTGGAAAAACATGAAAAAATATGTTCTATTGCTGTTTGATATAAGCCTTTCAATTAACATCAACCTATGTATTAAAATGTATATTTTCAATAGTTTTGAATATGTATTTTGTTATGTTTCAAACATAAAATCTTTGTCTTTATTGTTTTTTTGACTACTTAGAAACACATACTGCTAGTTAACAATAGAGAATCTTCATTAAAGTAGCCTGGTTTTAATTGACTATTTTAACCAATTACCCTTCTGTGCCCACAGTAAAGTTTCATAGCTTCTCTATTTTTTTATGAAAAAATAAATAGGTAATAAAATTATATACCCACAGAAATTCTGTCTTAGCAATAAAATATGGAGATTTGAGAAACTACAACAATGGATGGAGGACTGTAATTCACTTCAGAACTAAGTAAAGACTTGAGTTCATTTCATACAGAGTAACAATACATCTAGACCAACAATGAAAAAAATTCCAATTCATAGTAAACCCTTGCATCACATCACTTACATTTACTAATATTATGCCAGGGTGGTGGCACACACCTTTAATCCCAGTACTCATACTCCGTAGGCAGAGGGAGGCAGATCTCTGTGAGTTCAAGGCCAGCCTGGTCTACATAGTGAGTTCAAGGCCAGCCTGGTCTACATAGTGAGTTCCTGGAACTACAAAGAGACCCGGTCTCAAAGGCTATTGATTTTTCTAGACTTATTTTGTATCCTGCCACTTTACTGAAGTACTTAATCATTTCTAGGAGTTTTCTGGTGGAGTTCTTAGAATCCATTAAGTAGACAATCATATCATCAGCAGAAAGGGATAGCTTGACTTCCTCTTTTCCAATTAGAACTCCTTTAATTTCCTTTTTCTTGCCTTATTGCCATAGCAAGGGTTTCAAGCACTATATTGAAAAGGAGTGGTGACAGGGGGCAGCCTTGATGAGTTTCTACCTTTAAGGGGAATGCTTCTGTTGTTTCACCATTTAGGATGATATTGGCTGTGAGTTTCCTGTATATGGCTTTGATAACATTGAGGAATGATCCCTCTAGTCCAATTCCCTCAAGGACTTTACACATGAAGGGATGCTGGATTTTATCAAAGGCTTTTCTCCACGTCAATTTAGATGATGGTGTGGTTTTTTCTTTCAGTCCATTTATATGTTTGATGATTTTTTTTATTTGATTTTCATATGTTGAACCATCCCTCCATCCTCTGGTATGAATCCAATTTGGTCATGATGGATGATTATATTGATGTGGGTCTGTATGCAATTTGCCAGTATCCTGTTTAGAATTTTGGCATCTGTGTTCATCAGGGAGATGGGTCTATAGTTCTCCTTTTTGGTTGTATATTTACCTGGTTTTGGTAATAGTGTGATGCTGGCTTCATAGAAGGAATCTGGGAGAACACCCTCCATTTGTATCCTTCTAAACAACTTGAGTAGTAATGGTTGTAATTCTTTTTGAAATATTTTATAGAATTCTGCCATGAAACCATCTGCCTGGGCATTTTTTGGTTGGGAGGCTACTTATTACATCTTCAGATTCTTCTCATATTATTGGTCTATTTAGGCTCACAATATGTTTTTGGTTGAGCTTTGGCGATTCCCAGGATTTCAGATATTCATCCATTTCTTCAAGGTTTTCAAACTTTTTAAGTATTTTTAGCTGCAATGTTAGATCATTCACTTGTGCTCTTTCTGTTTTTTTTTTGTTGTTGTTGTTTTGTTTGTTTGTTTTTTAATGTAGGCACTTAGAGCTATAAACTTCCCTCTTAGGACTGCTTTTAAAGTGTCCCATAGGTTTTGCTGTGTTGTATTATCATTGTCATTTTGTTCCAAGAAGTTTTTTATTTCTTTCTTTATTTCTTCCTTGACCCATTCATTATTCAGGAGAGTGTTGTTTAGTCTCCATGTGTTCTTGTAGGTTGTAGGGTTTATCCTGGTGTTGATATTGAGTTTTATTGCACTGAGGTCTGATAGAGTGCATGAGATTATTTCAATCATTTTGTATTTGTTGAGTTTTTTCCTGTGTCCCAGTATATGGTCTATTTTGGAGAATGTTCTGTAAGGTGCTGAGTAGAAAATGTATTCTCTTGTGTTTGGGTGAAATATTCGATAGATGTCTGTGAGGTCCATTTGGTGTATCATTTAGTTCAGATGTCTCTCTATTGATCTGACTAGGGGACTTAATGGGGTACTGATGTCCCCTACTAGTAGAGTGCTGGGGTTAATCTGTGCCTTGTGATCCTGAAGAATTGTCTTTATAAAGTTTGGTGCACCTGCGTTTGGTGCATATATATTCATGACTGTGAGATCTTCATTGTCAATTCTTCCTTTAATAAAGATGTAATGGCCCTCTTTGTCTCTTTTGATTTCTTTTGCTTTGAAGTCTATTTTGTCTGATATTAGAATAGCAATACCTGCTTTCTTTTTGGTACCATTTGCTTGGAATACATTCTTCCATCCTTTCCCCTTAAGTTGGTGCCTAGCCTTGAAACTGAGATGGGTTTCTTGTAGACAGCATATAGATGGGTTTTGTTTCCTAATCCATTCTCCCAGTCTATGCCTTTTGATTGGGGAGTTTAGCCCATTAATATTTAAGGTTATAATTGAAAGATGAATGTTGCTTCCTTTCACTTTATTATCCCTTTAGACTTCTAGCCTCTGATTTTACTCCTATGGTTATGTTTTTATTAGCTTCTCTTCCTGGGTGTTTGAGGATTGTTGCTCCTCTCTTCTGCCCTTTGAATTGCTTCAAGTATTTTATGAAGAGTTGTTTTTCTGGACATCTATTCTATCATCTTGTTTATGTCATGGAAGATTTTTCTCTCTCCTTCAACTATAATTGACATTTTTGCTGGGTAAAGTATTCTGGGTTGGCATCCATAGTGCTTTAACAGTGGGAATGCTCTGCTCCATCTTCTTCATGCTTTCATGGTTAGCGCTGAGAAGTCAGTTGTAATTCTGATGGTTTTCCTTTTGTATATGACTTGTTTTTCTTTTGTAGCCTTAGAATTTTGTCTTTGATTTGGGTGACTAGCATTTTAACTATGATATGGCGCGGGGAGTTTCTTTTCTGATCTTGGCTATTTGGAGTCCTATGCGCTTCTTGTATTTGAATGGGTTTGTCTATCTTTAGTTTGGGGAAATTTTTATCTATTATTCTGTTGAAGATCTGATCAATACTATTTTCTTGAGATTCTTCTCCTTCCTCCATTCCTATGATGCTGAGGTTTCATCTTTTCATAGTGTCCCATATTTCCTGGTTGTTCCACTTTTGTTTATTTTTAAATTTTTCATAATCTTTATTTGAGCTTTTTATTTGCTCTGTGTTATCTTCCAGTTCTGATATTCTTTGTTCTGCTTCTTCCATTCTACTTCTGAGGGTTTTTCCTTTCCTTTCTTCTTGATTGGATGAGTGTTCTAATTCCTTTTTGTTTCATCTTGTGTTTTCTTTAATATTTCCATTTCCTTTTTGAGCTTCTCAATCTCTTCTTGGTGCTCCTTACTTCATTGATTGGCTTCCTTTTTCAGTGTTTCTACTTCCTTTCAGAGTTTGTTTTTTTCTCCCTCTAATTATTTCTGGAGTTTGTCAATCTGTTCCTTTAGTTCTTTCTGAAGTTTGTCATTGTATCCCTCTAGGTCCTTTTTGAGTTTTTCATTCTCTCTCTTTAGTTCTCTGAATTCTTCTTTATTTTCTTTAATTTCTCTGCATAGGTCTTCAATTATTCCTTTAAGATCTGTTCCTTGGGTCACCTACAGGGGGATCCCATTGTAGCTATCTCCTACAGGCTTGGTAGAGCCTGGTGTGGGATTATCCTGTGCCTTTCCCATGTTGTCTCTTTGTTGTGTCCCTGGCATCTGGGTTTCCCTTTTGTGATTCAAATCACAAATGTCTTTTCACTATGTTAGTGGATGGGTTTGCTTGCCTCCTTCCAATTATTTTTTTTTTCTTTCCTCCTCCTTGTTTATGGAGTATTGACTCTTCTAGGGTTCAGGCTTTCAATTTTGTTTATATATTAGATATTGGAAGCCTAAGTCACTCTTCTCTTCCTGTTCTGAAGGTTCTCCAAAAAAATTCCGCTTGGCTACTCTCTCACCAATTCCAGTTGGGGGGGGGGGGGGGGGTCTGACTTAGGTACCTGTCTGGAGTGACTTCCGGGTTCCTGTGTCTCAGGAGCCTGCCTACACAAAGCCACAGAGGCATCAAACCTGACTTGCTGGTCACCAGGTGCAAAGGCAAAGGGTGGCTTTGCCCAGACAGCCACCCCCTAAAAAAGGGTTCAGAGTTGGGCAAGGTGTTTTTATTCTTTTGAGAATTTATTTCATAAATATTAGGCAGGGCCTGGGCTTGGAGATCTAAAGATGGCATCTACCACCCTTCTCTTCCCGTCAAAAGCCTACCGCATCTCAGGCAGCTGATGCAACTTCTTTTCCAGATATCACCAGCCACAAGGAGAGAACAGCCTAAGACAATATATGGTGACATTCCAGCTTAATGACTAACACTAAAGACCCACTTTGTCCCCTCCCACTGTACCAGTTTTACCCTTACAAATACATGCTTTGTCTCCCCACCATTACCTCATCTTTCTCTCCTTAGAACTTATAAAAACCCTCAGCCCCAGCCTGAGCTCTCTCTGAGACCAGTGAACCCACCAGGGAGTGTGTCCTAATAAAACCCCTTTTATATTTTGTTAATATGGCTTGATCTGGCCTGTTTTCCAAGGGAAGAAGACTTTCAATGAGTGTTAGAAAATCTGCATAGATCAGTAGCTAATGATGATATAGATATGTTATTGTTTACACAAAATTTACTCCATTCTCTATGGAATTAATTTGCATCTTTAGAGAACTGTGTTAAGAAATCACTTCTACAGTTTGTTTGGCTATTGCATGCTCCCCAGACAAATAAAGAACCCACAAGGTTTAGGCACTCCTGGATAGAGTTTACTTTGGGGTGGCCAGGGCTAAGCTCAAAGGAAAAATAGAGCCAGCACTGAATGGTGTCTGGCCTGGGAATTTAAGGGAGGAGATAGGGTGGGGGCTCACGTAGGAGTTGAGGGGTAGGGCGTTTAGCAGCTCTGGCTTTTCAAAGGGGTAGAAGATTCCTGAGTATTCTGTGATGGCCTGCTTTTTATATAACCAAAGGCAAGCTGGTAGAGCAGGTTCCTCAGCCCCTCTGGCCTTAGATACCTCTGCATTTCAAATGGACTCCTGGTCCTGGAGTCTACACCCTGACACAACTAATGTAAAATTGCACTTAGTAACAAAGAACAAACCCAAGGTACTTCCCCTTCTACAATGGACAGTGTATCGGAGACTTCAATATGTTAAAGAGAGAGGAAAGAGTTAATACAGCTTCAAAGGTAAACTATAGATTTTTGACCCAAAATACTTAAAAAGCTTTAGATCCCACCAGGAAAAATACTAAAACATAAATAGAAATAAATTATGGTGTTATTTAATTAAATGGGACGTTCAATGTGCTTGGGAGACAATTAATTATAATAACTAGAGCCTCCCATCCCTGCAGTGCATTGTAATGAATATAAATCAAAGACTTTTCTTTCCTAGAAGAAAAACATTTACCAATTGCTTATAAGCTGTACCTGAGGGCCTTGTTAGATTAATGCCTTACTAGAATGCTTCATTATCTTAGCAAACTTTGCTTAAAACATCACTGCCACGCTCAATATCACTTGCTCCTCTCTGAAGCACATTCCTTTTCCTCTTCCTTTCCTATTCTCTTGACTCTTCTAACCGTTCCCGTATGTTTTCCTCATGACCTCTCCTGACAATCATCTGACTATTTAGGCTTTGAGAGTTGTCACCTCAAGAACCAATGTATTTGCGAGTAGCTCTCATTTCTCCTAAAGTGATTTTTTTAGTACTTGATCTTTCTATGCCTGGCTTGGTGGAGCACACCAGTAATCCCACTCCTCAGGAGGCAGAGGCAAGTTGATCTCTATGAGATCCAGGCTATGCTGGTGTACATGGCGACTTACAGGCAGGCTGGGACTAAAGCGACACTGTCCAAAACAAACAACAATAAATAAATATAGCAATACTTGATCTTTACTTCATGTTAATACAATTCATTATCATCAAACTAGTCTATTCAAGGGCACCTCAAATTCACTCCACCTCCCTCTCTTGTAACATCCAGAAATTTTAATACCTTTCTGCACAATATCTTCCAAATCATTGCTCTCCACTGCCATTGTATCACTGCTCTGTGAGCATCTCCTTTAATCTCTCAGGTGAATTGCCTCCACAGATCTCTAATATTGTTCTAGTCCACAAAACCCACTTTTCCAAAACTGTTCAAAATTAATGGCTCTGTCCTATTTGTACAAAATATAATGAAGAATAAAGTTCCCTCGGCCTAAGAAGAGCATGTAACAACATTTTAGAGCCTCCAGGAATGATTTCTGAGTTGTGACCAGGAGGTGAGAAGAAGAAAGAATGGGTTAGCAAGTGGATGTGAAACAAGGATTTTCCTGAGTGTCTGCAGCCAACTTGCACTACATAATGCTTTCAGGCCAGCCTGAGGGAGTTCTGTCTCAAGAAAAGAAACAATATAGAGAAGAGTAGCAAATGTGTGGTAAATGCCCTGCTGTGATGCCTAGATTAGCTGTTCAAACCAGGACTGCACATTCATTTTCAAAGTACCTCTGCAGGATAGGCTCACTGGGAATGAAGGAACTATTAAGAAACCCACTGGGCAGACAGGTTAGATTTGCCATTGTGATCCATGTCTCAGATATCCCTGCAAGATCAAATTCCCTCTATTTCTCCTACACCATTTGTCAGATGTTTCCATCCTGAAGCCCACTGTGTGGATTTCTCTGTTAAGGATCCCTACCAGGACCCTCTTCAGTAAACCCTGTCTCAGCCTGCCTGGATAATAAACAAGAGGAGAGTGTATGTCAGTGTTTGGATATTTCACTACAACTCTGGCATCATGACACTGAAGCCTAAAGCATTCCTTGCACTTTCTGGGCAGTTCACTGTCCCATCATGTTCATTCTTCAATTCCATTTCCTTTTTTTCTAGAGATTTTTATCTTAGAACCCACTCCCTGATTAACATCCTGTGTAGTAACCTGCCTTGGGGACCCCAATGTGTCGAAAATCATATAAGAAATTATTATTTTTCTTATTTTCAGTACACAGTGACAGTGTTCTCCATTAAGTCTCTAAAATCCCTTTCCTTTTATGCTTCAGCTCTCTGCAATAAGGATGCACTGCTGCGCCTTTCTTTCTTTGTAATGGATCATCTGATCTCTACCCACCCAACAATTCTTGACAATTTTCCCTAGGTAAACTCTGTTTACAACCAGTAATTTTAGAAGCTGTTTAGATTTCTTAGCCACTGCTTCCGCTTCTTCCTCACCAGTATTATCTTGTATTTTTTAATCTCAATTTCTTTCACACATTTTTCCATTCATTTTAAACTGTAGTCACACCTAAAAGCTGGTGGAAATGTATGTTACATTTTTGTAACCCCTTTGAACTCCATTTTCTAATATGATTTGGTCAAGTCTGGCGATTTTTTACTCCTCTTTCCTTGTGTATGAGGAACATGAAAATGAAGCAGCCTCTTCCTTTTATGTTCCTTTCACTTACTAAACCTGTTCCTCATTTCTGATTACATAGAAAGCAGCATGACTTTACCTATTATCACTTCAACTTTAAAAGCAGCAAGGTACACGTGTTTCTCCTTGGATTTCATCCATTCAATATGAAAATTAAATACGCTATAAATTTGTAGCATGTTAGAAAGGTTCACAATGAATCATTAGACAATCTGTTACATCTTCAATATAGTTGGCTAACTTTTTAAATTATTGTGTAATACATCTTATATACTATTTCATTTCTATTTATTAAGTTTATATATGATATTCATAATATTTATTTTATTTTTAATTATGGGGAGAGGTAAGTGTGATATGCACAAGGGCAGAGGCATCAGATCTCTTTCAGCTAGAGTTACAGGCAGTTGTTGGTTGCCAGACTTGGGTGCTGGGAACTGATCTCCTTTCCTCTTCAACAGCAGTATATCACTATTTTTATAAATGATAAAATGTCTGTTAAAAATCATTAAAATTTGAATATGAAGATAGGGTGTATGTAATTTTAAAATAAAATGTGTCAGGGAATGCTTATGATACACATTCTGTATGAGGATATATTTAATGGGGATAGGGAATGAAGTGTCTGATACCTAAAGGAAGAACTAAAGACGGATGAATGAACCAAGTTATATATGATTGATTTAAGGAAGTACTGTTCTTCCCTAAAGTCTCTACAGTCTACCAGTAGTCAGTGCTGTTTTGTACTTGTATGCCTGCTTTTTCCTGCTTTTAAAAACTATTGTCTCTTCTGTTTTCCAAATATGTGCTATACATGTTATTAAATGTTTAGATTTTGCCAAAGCTTATTATCACCTAAAGAACAATTAACTTTAGGAAAAGAGTTTGACTAATTTCTGGAAATTATAATATTATTATTTTTTTTTATTTTTTTACTAGCATCCACAGATGAGGGATACCATTCCTCGTTTGTTTTTCTGGGACTGTGTTACTTCACTCAGCATGATGTCTTCTAGCTCCAGCCATTTTCCTGCAAAGCTCGTGATGTCGTCTTTCTTTACTGCTGCATAGAACTCCATTGTGTAAATGTACCACATTTTCTCTATCCACTCGTCAGTTGAGGGGCATTTAGGTTGGTTCCAGCTCCTTGCTATTGTGAAGAGAGCTGCAATAAACATGGCCGTGCATGTATCTCTGTGGTGGCGTAAGTCTTGAGGGTACATGCACAGGAGTGGTATGGCTGGGTCTGGTGGCAAGTTCATTCCAAGTCTTCCAAGGGTTCTCCACACTGCTTTCCATAGTGGCTGTACGAGTTTACATTCCCACCAGCAGTGGATGAGTGTTCCCCTTTCCCCACAACCTCTCCAGCACTTGGTATCATTTGTTTTCTTGATCCTAGCCAGTCTTATTGGAGTAAGATGATATCTTAAAGTGGTTTTCATTTGCATTTCCTTAATGATTAGTGTTGTTGAACAGTTCTTGAGGTGTTTCTCAGACATCTCTAATTCCTCACTTGTGAAGTCTCTGTTCAGTTCTTTGCTCCATCTATTGAGTGGGTCATTTGTTTTCTTTTTTCTTTGTTTTTTGAGTAGTTTATATATTCTGGAAATCAATGCTTTGTCAGATTATCTGCAGTGAAGGTTTCTTCCCACGCTGTGGGATTTATCTTCACTTCCTTGATTGTTTCTTTTGATGTACAGAAGCTTTTGAGTTTGATGAGGTCCCATTTGTCAATTGTCAACTTTAATTCTTGTGCAGTTGCTGTCTGATTTAGGAAGTCTTTTCCTATGCCTATGTCTTGTAGTCTGCTGCCAACTTTTTCTTCTATCACCTTCAGAGTTTGGGGTTTCACGTTGAGGTCTTTAATCCATCTGGAGTTGACTTTTGTGCAAGGCGAGAGGTAGGGGTTTAATTTCATTCTTCTACAAGTAGTGATCCAGTTTTGCCAACACCACTTGCTGAAGATGCTGTCTTTTCTCCATTGTGGTTTCTTGGCCCCCTTGTCAAATATGAGATGGCTGAAATTGTATGTGCTCAGATTTGGATCTTCGGTTTTGTTCCATTGGTCAACAGGTCTGTTTTTGTGCCAGTACCAGGCTGTTTTTATGACTATAGCCCTGTAGTATAGTTTGAAATCTGGTATAGAGATCCCTCCTGTGTAGCTCTTTTCACTCAGGGTTGATTTGGCTATTCGGGGTCTTTTGTTTTTCCAAATGAATTTAAGAACTTTTGTTTTATTATTAACAAATTATTTCATAAGTGGGTCCTATTTAGAGGTCTCTTCATGTTTAAAAATATTACAGTCACTGTTTCAGAAATGAATTTATGTTAATAAGAGAATAATTGCATGACTTACAAGTGTTATTAATAATAATTTTCTCAGAAGGCAAACTACAGTGATTGCAAAACTATTACATTTTACTGAAAATTCAAAATGGGCTTTAAAGTTTTCTGTTCTAATTGAGATGCTTCATAGTTCTTTATCATCAATTAATTCATAATTATGATAGACAATAATATGGGAAATAAAAAAAATTCCTCTTGAGAGCTTTACCAGTTCTATTTTAATAGGAAATAGTTTGAGAGAATATAATACAACTCTTGCAGCTGTATTTGTATTCCTGCTTAAAGATTTTTTGTTTTGAAACAGAATACCTTACCCAAATATAGTTCTTGTCTTATACCAACTCATTGTCTTTTGCATTGGTGTGGGGCTTAACATACACCTAGATAAACTGAGGATAAGAACCATATCGGAGCATTTTGGTGTTATGGTTTTGATCATATTCCCTCCCAAACTCTCCACTTTCTCTTACTCATATGTTTTTCCTCATCAAACTCTCCTCTCTCTCTCTCTCTCTCTCTCTCTCTCTCTCTCTCTCTCTCAGAGACAGAGAATAAACATATGGGTTAATTTATAGATAAATAGTTACATATCTATAACACTTATACCTCGGCATGGTGGCACATACCTTTAATCCCAGCACTCAGGAGGCAGAGGCAAGGCGATCTCTGGTCTACATATCAAGTTCCAGGACAGCTAGGGTTAGAGGGAGACCCTGTCTTGAAAAGAGCAAAACAAAATTTTAATATCCATAAAGTGAGATAAAATTATGCTACATTTGTCTAATGGAGTAAGTAATTTCACTTAATATGATTCTGTCCAGGCTCTCCATTTCCAGAAGATGACATAATTTATTCATTATGGCTAAATAAAATTATATCTTATTATATCAATATGCATATTATATATAATATATATGACAATATATGATATTTTCCCATTGCCTATTCATAAGTTGTGTTTGTTTATTGCCATTGCTATCAAAGATTTATTGAAAATTTTGGAAACTATAAATCCAACTGTTACAAAAGACTAGAGAGATGGTTCAGGTGTTAAGAGAACTGATTATTCTTGTGGAAGACCTGGGTTCATTTCCTAGCAACACTATGGTTTCTAACAACTGTGCTGAATCCATTTCCAGGGGATCCAATGTCCTCTTCTGACCTCCACGGACGTTGCATGACATGGGTACAGTTATATACCTGCAGGTAATACACTCATACACATAAAATAAAAATAATAAATACTAGGGGCTGGAAAGATGGCTCAACATTTAAGAGCACCAGCTGTAATGGCAGAGGAACTGGGTTCAATTTCCAGCATCCACATAACAGCTAACAATCTTCTGTAACTCTAATTCCACGGGAATCTGATGCCTTCTTTGGATTCTTCAGGCATCGCAAGACACAGGTTGACACAAGTTCACCTACACACATGCAGGCAATACACTCATATACCTAAAATATTAAATAAAAAATAAAGAAAATAATAATGCAATATTTAAAAAAAATACAATAATTGTGGGGTCCCCAGCCACGGGGTTCCCGTTACCTGCCTCCCCTGACCCATCAGCCAGCTGTCTTGTTGCAGTCTTGCTCGGCCACAGGGCAACACCTCTGATCCCAATGAGGCAGGGTGGGAAAGGAAGCAGAGTTGGTCCTCGGAGCAAACAATGAACCTGACAGTTCAAAAGCGATCTGGGGGTCAGCCTCTGAGGTTAAACTCATTTTATTGCAGGAATTTACGGTATTATATATTAGCTTTGGCAGGATCTTGACAAGGATGGGCATGGGATAAAGAGAAGTCCACATGCATGCATGTTGCAATGGGTAAGTTTTGCAGCATTTGCCTCCTGAGGGTAGGCTTTTATGGTCGATGCACCATTTGCCTCCTTTGACTAAGGTATGTGCCTGTGTGAGTGCTTGCGGGTGTGCCTCAGGAGAGATAAGCTTAGGAATGCTACACTTCAAACTACACTTCCCTGGGGTGGGCAATAGGCGCCTGATGTCCAAATGGCAAATGGGGGCAGCTCCTGTCTCCTTCCGACCTTCTAGGTTATGTGGGTAGGAAGCCAGCTCACTTACATCTCAGCCATCATGGAATATCAGGCCCCACAAATAATGGCAAAAAAATCAGATTCCAAAACTACCTATTGGAAGTAATGTTACAATAAACCTGGGTGTGGGGGTGGAGAGATAGCCCAGTGGTTAAGAACAATAACTGCTCTTGTAGAGGACTGGGGTTTAATTCCCATCACCCACCATACAGCTAACAATCATCTGTAACTGCATTTCCAGGGGAATCCATTCCCTTCTCCTGACATCCACCTTTACATGAGAACATGGGTGCTCTTACACACATTCAGGCAATACACTTGTATACTAAAAGAAACAATAAAAATAACTTCAAAAAACCAGGATGTGCCAATATCTCTTTGATATGTTGATGTTGAGTCTTGTGTATATACTCAGAACTTGTTTAACTGACTCATGTATAGTTCTATTTAATTCATTTTATTATGTTTTTATTTTAAGGAAACTACATACTCATTTCTACAGTGGCTGGGCTAATTTACATTGCCAACAGCAATGTATGAGAATTGCCTGCAACCTTTCTACCATTTGTTATTTGATTTCTTGTTGACAACAATTTTTACCAGAGTGACATTGGATTTCAGTGCAGTTTCGATTTACTTTTCTCCAATAATTACATGTTGACTTTTTTTTCACATGCTTACTGCGTTAGGCCAGTTGTAGACTGAGTTGTTTGAGATCTTGTAATTTGCTTTTTAGTTCCTTGTATATTCTGGATATTAATCCTCTAGCTTGTGTCGAGAAAGAAATTATTTCTTCTTTTACCATGCCAAAACTTTTAAATCTCATGACATTCTATTTGCTAATCTCTTAGTTTCTGACTTATAGGAATCATTTTCAGTCCTTGCTGTGACTTTACTGTGTTTTTATTTTCTAGCACTTTAGACTTTGAGTTTTATGTTAAGTCATTTCATTAACTAAGAGTTAGTTTTTGTACAGATTGAAAAATAGGTATTGAGTTTCATTCTTATACATGTGGATATGGAGTTTTCCCAGAAACGTTTTTTGGAAAACCTCTATTTTCTCCATTGTATATTTTCATTATCTATGTTAAAAACCAGGTAAAAGTAGATGTGCATGCTAAACTCTGTGTCCTTGATTGTGTTCCATTAATCAATGTGCCTACATTTGGTTAGGTAAATTCCTAGATAGTTTAACTATATAGTGAGGCTACTATGAATGAGTTCATTTTCCTGATTTTCCTCATCTTGTTCACCATTAGATTAATGAAAAGTCAGTAATTTATAAATGCTGATTTCATATTGTGCTAATTTGTCAAATATTTTAATCAATTTTAAGGATTTTTCTGGTAGGACTTTTTTTTCTTTTTTGTTTTTTTTTTTTTTTTGAGACAGGGTCTCCCTGTAGCTCCTGCTGTCCAGGCTGGCCTTGAACTCACAAAGATCCACCTGCCTCTGCCTCCCAAGTGCTAGGATTAAAGGTGTGGGCTCTCTCTTATGCACAAAATGATGAATTGTAAAAATAAGGAAAGCTTGACTTATTGCTTTCTTATTTGTCTTCCCTCTAATTCTTTCTGTTGTCTTATTGTTGTAACTAAAATGTCAAGGACTTTGCTGAAAAAGAAGCCAGAGAGTGGACACCATTATCTCATTCCTGATTTTGTTGAAAATGCTTGGAGGTTTTCATCATTTCATATAATGTAGGTTATAAGTTTGTAAAATATACCCATTGTTATCTTGATATATGTTCCTTCTCTTACTAGTTGTTGTTGTTTTTTTCTTTTATCATAGAAAAATGTGAGACTTTTGACAAAGATATTCTCTGATTTATTGAGAAGATAATGTGACTTCTGTCCTTAAGTCTGTTGATATAACGCTTTTACTTTATTAAGTTTTGTATGTTTAACCCTTCTTATATCCCTGGAATGAAACTCACTTTGTCATGGTAAATCATTCTTTCAATGTTTAGGTGAGTTTGCAAGTGCTTTGTTTGATTAAAAAGAATCTTTGCTTACATGTCTGTTAGGGATGTTGGTATATAATATGTGTGTGTGTTTGTGTGTGTGTGTGTGTGTGTTTGGGTGTGTTTGTGTATGCGTGCATTTTGTGTGTGAAATGTGGGACTGATTTCAGAGCCCCACTATATTAGCTCTATGTAATGAAAGATTTTTTTTTAATCTTTTTAGCTTTTTTTAAATTAAGTTTTGTACATTTCATGCAACATGCCTTATTCAAATTTAGATCTCTTCCCCCTTCTTACCCCCCACCCAACCAGTGCTCATGCATTCTGCTCTACATGTCTTTTGTCTTTTTTCTCAGTCTTTTTTTTTTTTTTTAATTATTTATTGCCAAAGTTTACTGCTTTGGGCAGTAGCTTATTGTTTCAGTCAGTTCCTTGATCCAGGCATATTTTGGAGTGATACATATTGGAAGGAACAACAACAAAGAAAAGATTATTTTTAAGTGTTGTTTTACATGGTTTGAAGAAGAATACATTAAAATCACACATACCCCCCCCCCACACACACACACGCACACAACACACACAGAGTTCTTTTCGGAAATTGTCTCTTAGAAACTGAGTTCTGTATCATTCTCTGCAGTTTCTATCCACTTTCACTGAAGTTTGTTTTGATTGGAGAGTAACATTGAATGCATTTTAATAGACTAGTTTCATTGATATTTGTCCAAATTGGAAATCACTGACAATTTTCAACATTTTCATCCTATGAGAATTAGGGCCAGTCATTAGACTGTATTTTCTTTGTAAGTCCAGCATTAATGGTTTGTCCTTATAAATATGATGATCCAAATATTACAGGTGGTCATAATAGACTTGCATATCTACCAAAAGAGTATGCAATTTTAAATGATCTTGGGGATCTCTCCAAATCAGTTATCCTGGTATACAGAGAAGGTAGATCTCATTTCTCAATTTGATTAGACTGAGAAGCATAAATGAAGGAGAACTACATTCCTAAAAGATTTCCAAAAAGAATTGTGTGTGTGATTTTTTTTAAATTTTTGTATGTGTATGCATGTATTCTCTGCATGTAGGTTTCTGCACCTGTGTCGTGCAATGCCACGGAGGTCAGAAGAGGACATTGGATTCCCCTGGATCTGGAGTCAAAGATGGTTTTCGGTCGCCATGTGGGTGCTGGGGATTGAACCCGGGTCCTCTGCAAGCGGTTGGTGCTCTTAACCGCTAGGCCATCTCTGCAGCCCCTGTGTGTGATTTTCATGTCTTCTTTAACTCTGCAAAACAAATTTTTTTTAAAGTATTACTGTCATTACACGGAGCTAATAACTGAATTCCAAATTTGCAATAAGAGTAATTTTCTTAGTCACTGTGCTAAAATTCCTTGACCAGAGCAGCTTAGAGGAGTAGGGGTTTACTTTGGCCCTCAGCTCAAGCATGCAACTCATTATGGTGAAGAACTAAAAGCAGCAGGAATTTACATCAGTTGGTCACATTGAGCCCACAATCAACAAGCAGAATCAATGAATGTCAGTGTTCAACTCACTTTCTCCAACATCCCAGCCCACGAAATACTCAGGCTTGCTAAGATTTGTCTTCCAAAAACAAAAACAAAAACAAAAACAAACAAACAAAAAAGCTGGGCGTGGTGGTGCATGCCTTTTATTCTAGTACTTGGGAGTCAGAGGCAGGCAGATCTTTGTGAGTTCAAGGCCAGCCTGGTCTACAGAGTGAGTTCCAGGACATCTGGGGCTATAGGGAAACCCTGTCTCGAAAAGACAAAACAAAACAAAACAAAACAAAAAAAAATGTCTTCCTACCTTAATTAACTTAAGACAATCTCTCACAGGAACAATCTAACATAAAAAAAAAAAAAAATCTCTCACAGTATGCCTGGAGAAGGTGTGTCTCTTAAGTAATTCTAGATCCTGTCAAATCAATAATCAATGCTAATATCACAGAAATGTTATTTAAGGAAAAACAAAACAAAGCTAAGTGGTGTTTCAAATCTGTATTTTAACACTCATTAGAGAGTCAGTTCAAGAAAGATCTTGAGTTTGAGTCAACACCATGAACCATAAAAAAGAAAATCATAAAATGAAAGGTGTGTACTTAATGGTTTAACAAGATTAATATTTGGTGGCTGAGAACTTGGACCCACAGAATACAGCAGCGGTGCACCATAAAGGAGAAGACAGGTGGTAAAGAAAACCTTCTGCAACCTGGTATCAGAAGTAGTTATGAAAACAATTTAAAAACATATGGCTCATCTTTAGCACAAAGGCTTGTAAAATCATTTTTAAAACAATCAGGAGAATGTCAAAAAACTATTCAAATTATTCATAATCATGAATAATTTGTATGTGAAATTCAGATAGACAGTTAAAGTGAAATATGGAGTATTAGGTAGTATACCTATTTTCAAAGTAATGTTAATTGGGATGCTCCTGACTGTATGCCGTTCTGACTCATACACAGGGACATTCCCTAATTTATAGCATTGTATACTGTTCAAACATTGTCACAAGGTATAGCCTGCAGATATGAGTAATGATTGAGTAAGGAATAAATCTTAAGACTCATGAGTCGCTGTTACACAGGACAATCCTCCAATAGGCTCACAATGAACAGAAACTATTTCCTAAATTTGTTTGCAACTGCTTGCCTAGGATTAACACAGTTAATCTTGTTGCCTTTTATCCTCAGCAAGAAAGAAGGGTCGGGGAAGTCATGGGAAATTCCAATCCAACTAGTCAGCCCTAGTTGCTGTAAGGGTATATAACCCGAGGAAGCCTAGGTGAGGCTCTTGCCAGTTTTTGCATTAGTGGGAAAGCCACCATCCAAGCTTGGATGAAAACTTTCAGTGCTGCCATAGGAGGGGAGCACCCAAACTCATAGAAGTAAATTCCACCCATTGCTTTCTAAGGCCAGTATATTGATTGATTTCACAGGCTGAAGTTTGGTGGAATCTTACCCTGGTCTTTGAGACCAAGGTAGGAGAGGGTGGACATTTTTTACATTCCTTCAGAAGAAGTTTGAGATGCAATCTATTTAAATACTTTCCTTGGGTTTGTCATGACCCCTTTGTGAGGTGCAAACTTTGAGGCATTATCAAAAGTAGGTAGATTTCCCCTGCGTCTAAGCAGTGGGTAGGGTATTTATATTTAGCACATACTGTAGCAGCCCTACCTTTGAATAACTATGTGTTCCAACACTTTAATTTTCAGACTTTTATGACTTCCCAGCTGCTATTTCCGAGCTCACACATTTTCTAAAAGACATAATTCATGTGTGAGTTGTTGCTCTGTTTTCAGAGCATTTGTCATGTCAAAGGCAGCACCAGTAGCATCTCCAACTGTAGTGATCCAGGAAAGGGCCAAAGAAGTGTCACAGAACGGATGGCTGCTAAAAATTTACTTCATTTGGGGAACGACTGTGTACAATATCTATTTCTACTGTAGTTCAATGGAGGTTAATAAATATGAAGAAATCTACACTGGAGTTACTTACACAGGGTGTCTGTTGATTGCAGTTTGCTGTACAATTTTTTTTTTTCATTATAAGCTAACATTTCCTGCATGGATAATGGCACAGGCAACAAATCTCATGAAATGCTCCTTTGTAAACAAAAGTGAAAGGCCTTATATTTTTTCTATTACTAAAGATTTGTTATCTTCAATACTAAAGGAGTTACTACACTAATACTGGAGAAATAATAACTTTATGCATTCTTGTCTTTGAAATTGTCAGCACCCTACATATTCATATTCAAATTATTACATTTATATTGGAATATAAAACAACAATCCTGGAAACAAGTGGTAAAACAAGTTTTAAAGTATGAAGATTTATAATACATGTCAAGTGATTATTTTTAGAAACAAAATCAAATTCTATCTGCTAAGCAGCAAAAAGTAATTTTATTATAATAGAAGACACTTGCCAACCAGCTTCACTCTAGTTTTAAAATATATACAGATTTCTACCTCTGAACATTGCCTTTATAAATAATCCACGAATGGTTGCTTCTGAAGCCTACTATCTCCTCTTCTATAATCCTCTGATTTCCTTTTGTTTCTAGTTGTCCATGCTTTATATAAAAATAAGAGATGTTTTAATCCAAAAGATGGCAGAGTTAGAGTGACAACACAAATGTCATACTTTTGAATAACATGGAATTACCTCCTACCTCAGTGGCCAACAGATTACTAATTTATCCATCCCTTCATCTTAGAAATTCTTTATGGAAAAATACAAATTTCCCAATTCCAGAAATGATAGCAATGTAAGAGGAAAAAAGAGAGTTCCAAATGAGAGTGTATGCTACCATATGTTCCAAGAAACTAAAATAGTGTACCATACTACATGTAATAAAATTAGCTAAGAAGCCTAGGGAACAATCTGTGGAAGAGGGGGTGTGGTAGAATGTAAAGGCTGCGATTGGGGTGAATGGTGAAACTACAGCGATGTAGTCTGGACACTCATTTGATCAACTTGATTGAACAAACAACCTGTCACCCCCCACTGGATGGTGGGGCTGTGGGGGTTTGGACACAACAGCCTGCAGATTGGTTTTGCACGAAGGATGCTTGTACTCATGGATTATCACTTATAGCTAAAAAATGAAAAAAAAAAAAAACAGAGAAAGATGCAAGACAGTTATGGCAGAATACATGATCTGTGATGGGGTGGGGGTGGGGGGGAAGGGAAAGGGAAATATGCCTGATCTGAATTGGAAAATGATGTACGAAATGCACAAAGCATCAATAAAAATTAAATTAAAAAAAAGGTATTAATAACCATTAGGTATATCCATGATAAAAGTGTTTATTCTGATTTGCTTACAAAATGATACAGTTGACAAAAATGATAAACAAAATGTTAAAACTCTATGGATGCAGTGGATTAATAGAATAAACATTTGATAACAATAAAAAAAATAAAATAAAATAAAATTAGCTAAGATCCAGGCATGTTGAGGCATAACTTAGTTAAATTGAAATGGTATATAAGCTCTTCTTTGGAAACTAAACACACCTGGAATCCATTCAAAGATATTTGGGTATCAGCTTATAAAAATCAGTCTGTTAAGAAGAAAGCAGTTCCTCTATTGTATGACCCATTGGCATCATAATTTAAGACCATGTCACAGGGAAGCTGATTACTCTGGTTTTGAAGAACTGTGTGATCAAACCAGATGGCTTAGCAAGTATAGGCACTTGCAGTCAAGACTGTCAGCATGAACTGGATTTTTGGAATCCACAATTGTAGAGAGAAGGAACTCCTTTAAGTTGTCCTCTGACTTCCACTTGTGTGACATGATCTGTGTTCTCCTTCACACAGAAGCATATGTGCACCTGAGCATACAGACACACAGATACACAGACACACAGACACACAGACACACACACACACACACACACACACACACACATACTCATGTAAATAAACATTATAGAAGCTGTTTCATAACCCAGATCTATAGAATGGCAATACTAGTTGACAAGCCTCCTCTAGATAAAGAGTTACAGATATTCAATGGCTCCTGAGAGCATCAGTTTTATCAAAGGAGATAAGCTTCCTGATATGTTATGTAACCCCAAATAGTCAGTCCTGAACATGCAGAAATATGAGTGCAATACATCAGTATGTCGATATACACACATATACATATGTACACATATATGTAACCTCAATGATTAAAAAGGAGTTCCCGTTCCCAAATTTCAAAGGGAGTGGGAGACATGGAAGGAGTTGAAATGAGTAGAGGGTGGGGTGGAAATGATGTGTGGAATTCTCAAAACATAAAAAGGCAATTTCAGAGTCTATATCACAAAGCCCTAAATTGTCTTTTTTAATTTTTATTTATTTATTTATCTATTTTTTGAAAATACAATTAATTTTAATATAATAAAAGAAGATTTTATTTCTTTTCTTTGTTTATTTTTAAGGGATTCTACAATATAATGACACAGTTGTTTGCAGATAACATTGATGTTACTCAGTTTGTCATACAATTACATATTTGGTGCATTTTGCAAGTATCTATGTCCAAATTTTGAACAACCCAAGGTTCCCATAGTCCAGTTGGAGAAGCTTGTATGCTCAGGCATGTTGATCAATTAGGACTCCAGACTATATTCCTGTAATCTCATGATTCACCCCTATCTCTCCGCAGCCCTTACATTCTACCACGCTTCCTCTTCCGCAGTTTGTTCCCTGGGCTTTGGGAAAGGGGCACAAGTGGGTGAAAAGAAAACAGTCTACTTTCTTTGGAATTGTCATTTTGGACTCTAGTCTGTTCAGGTTGCTTCTTTCATGGGTTGACAGCTTATCGAGTGATACCTTTTTAGTCATACTAACAAAGCACAAGCAATTGGATGTATAGGCATTTAAGCAGTACTAATTATTATGTCAAGCTAAGCTGTGAGCTTAGACACCGGTGCTTGGATGGTATGCTAATCTGCAAACTGTGGTTTCTCTATAAAGGGGGACAAGTTCTTATTGTGGCTTATAACATCTCCTAACCACTAGAGGACATAAGCTTGTGGCATCCACTGGGAGTTATTCCTCCAAGGAGAGAGCTAATAGCCAATTAGATTTGGGATATATATAGACACTTGGCTGCCACTGTTGCACAGTATCTCCAGGCTGTTGAGGTGTAGCTGATATTGACGGAGGAGTCTTGCTTGTCTCAGGGAGACCAATATTTTGCTGTATTGCTTTAGTGGCCTTTGGTAACACTCTCTGGCATTTCAGAGGCCAGTTGTATGCTAGCAAGTGATGTCTCATAACATTTTTTCATGCTCACACCAGGTCTTCGACAACAGGGACTTACTGCCTTTCTCCTTGCATATATCCCACTTATAGGCAAAAGGCCTTTATAATTTGGGGGGGGGTTCATTACTGATATGCATTCTGGTACATCGACCAGACCCCAGAGTATAAACTGACATCCAGAAGCACTTGGGAGGTAGATATTGAAATTGATAGGCCTTTCATAAACAAAATCAGGGCTGGAGGGATGACTCAGTGTTTAAAAATACTTACTGTTCTGGACGGGTGTGGTAGCACACGCCTTTAATCCTAGCACTTGGGAGGCAGAGGTAGGCAGATCTTTGTGAGCTCAAGGTCACCCTGGTCTACAGAGCTATTCCAGGACAGCAGCAGCTACAGGGAGACCCTGTCTCAAAAAGACCAAAACAAAACAAAACAAAACAAAAAACAAAGAATACTTACTGTTCTTACAGAATACCAAGGTTTTCATCCCAGCACTGACATGGTGTCTAACGACTGTTCATAACTCCAGTTCCAAAGGATTCAACACCCTCTTCCAGCCCCTTCAGGCATTATATGATACAGGTGCACTTATATAATTGCAGGTAAAACATTCATACATCTACAATAAAAATAAATAAATTATAAGAAAAATTTCAATAAATAAATAAAAGCATAGACAATAATGGAGGACATAAAAAGGGTGAGTGGTATTGGAAAGGGACTGAAGAGGAGGGAGGGGGTCTACATGTAATAAAATATATTGCATAAAACTCTGTAACAATTTAAAATTTATAGAAAAAGACTGTAGGACTTGATAAACAGTAAGAATATATGTAAACTGGGGCTGGAGAGATGGCCTAGTGGTTGAGAGCACCAACTGCTCTTGCAGAGGACCTGGGTTTGATCCCCAGCACCCACATGGTGGCTGAGAACCGTCTGTGACTCCAGTTCCAGGGGAATCCAACACCCTCTTCTGACCTCTGCAGCATTGCATGATATGGGTGCACAGACCTGTATGCAGACAGTACATTCATACACATACAAAAATAAAAAATAAAAAAAGAATATATGTAAACCTAATCTTTATACATCAAAATCATGTTCAGTGTTTATGAAGTAAAAAGATAGTCATGAAATGAAAAATAAATTTACAATTAAAATTAGCATCTAACACATACACTTGTATACACACATGCACACACACACACACACACACACACACACAAGCATATACCTGAACACCTTATCAAACAATTATAAAAAACATGATCACTGAACAGGGAACCAATCATATCTAATGGACATAGATTGAGTATTGGATCTAATCACCCATCAAGTATTCACTAAGATAAATAAAATTGTGCAGTACAAACAAAATCAAACACTACAATACAAACCTCAACAACTGTAAATACTTTAAATTATACAAGTGTTCTCCATTCACAAAATAAACTAATTTGAAAAGAATAACAGAGAAAACAGAAATAATCCTAAATGTGAAAGTTAAATAATGTATATCTGAGAATATCATTACCCAAAGAAAGTCTCTCAAAGAAAAACAGAAATATAATGAAAATGAATTAAAAAATGTAGGGCATCTAGGTTAAGTAATGACAATAGAGAAATTAATAACATTAAGTACTCAATATAGGAATATCAAAGGACCCTCCACATCAACCAGGACTCATCTGATATCTTTGACCCAGATCCCACATATGGCCACCTAACCTGGCCTCCACCTTAGCCACTTCCACATGAAGATAGCATGACATTCTGTATCTGGATTTCAGGGAACATTACTCACTCTCCCAGACCCCAGCATCTGCTGGGACCAAGTGTCAAACTGAAGATCCACAGTGAGAAGCTTTTAAACCCACAGCAAGATTGTTCCTTTCCTTAGATATGTTGAGATGACTTCTGACACCCTATTTGTACATCAACATAGAGTTGCCACCAAGACAGGATTCCCAAAGACACTATTCATCTGGTCTGCAATCTAACAGTTTATAGTAACAGCAAGCAAATTCTAAACATTCAGATATGCATACCCAGAAACATTATCAATGGCTTCATTCCAGATACTTATATCCCATCTCAAAAACACAAACAATATGAACTACAAAAACGTTATAGCTCCTCCTGAAATTAGCAACCCCATTGCAAATTTTCCTAAAGAAAACAACTTAGTTGTTGCCAAAGACAATCAAAATAGCAATCACAAATATGTTCAAAGAGCTCAAAGAGGATTAGTATGAATTCAGGAATGAAGACTGTAATAACACACACAGTTGAATGAAAGAAATGAAAAAAAATTTCAACATATTAAAACAGAGTTTAACGAAGAGATAGAAGACCTAAAGAAATACCAAACTGAAACAGTGCTTGAAATAAGGTATTTGTCAGTAAAATTAAAAAAAAAAAAAAAAACTTTGGACTGTCTCAGGAATAGAATGGATCAAGTTGTAAACAGAATTTCAATTCTTGAAGACAAGGAAAAAGAATTGGAACACTCAGTTAAGTAAAATGTTGAGTCTAAAAGATAGAAAACCAGAAACAGAACATATAGGAACTCTTGGTTACTATAAACTCCAATATCCAGAATAAGAAGAAACAAAGGTCAAAGTAAAGAAAATACTTCCAGAGGCTCCCCTCAAAGACCTGAGTGACCCCTAGGAACCAGATCCTCAACTGACCTTGAGAAAATAATGCTTGGTTAATCTGGATGAAATGTATGGACTTAAACACCCCAAAACAAAAGTATAATGAAAAGATTAGTAATCATTATATTTTCTTTAAAGTCTGAGAGATTGTGCTTCCAAACACCAGACTTAAAGTCATATGAAATTTATTGTCAAATAATAAAATTTGCTCTTTCTATTTAGCAACTACCTAAGGGGAAACTGACATCATGACTATCAGAATGCCTAGAAAGCAGATCCTGAGTCCAGACACTGTGGCCAAACGAACAAAAGGAGAAACCCAAAAATGGATGCTTTGGAACCCCTCATTGAGAAATCCTAATGGACTTTTATGTTGGACATTTAATCCACCCTGTTATTATTCCTCATAATTCCCTGCTTAGAAAATGTACCTAACTACTGTTGCCTTCACTTCTCCTTCTCAGGCACTAGTCAAGGACTTTGTTCTTTGATAGTTATACTCTTGGGGGTCTTTAAGATAGACCCACTGAGCAAGGGATAGGCCAGATGTCACACTCTCTGCCCCTTTTCAGCATGGAAGAAGTCAGAGGGGTCGGTGCCCCAATTCCCTCTTGGCAGTTGGGGTGAACTCCTCAGAGGGTAACATGATAAAAACAGGAGAAAAAATTTGGCTAGTCAGTTTAGGGTCCAGACCTCCCAAAGAGCCAGTTTCTTTCTCAGCTGAGAGCTGAAGACTGCTTGGATCTGCCAGTAAACTTATCCTTCTGGTTGCTCTGACTTGTGGCCAATATTCAATAGCTTTGAATATTTAGATATATGTGTTTCATTTGGAAAACCCATACAGTTCAGGAAACTAGGAAGGGGTATGGGGAGTCTTCAAGGAAGAGAAGATAGAATACAGTGATATAAAGGGGGAAATGAGTAATGGAAAGAACAGCTAAATGGGACAGGGGATGGGTAACAGGGTAGAGGGTAAGATCTGGCAAGGATAAATAACACTAAAATATTTTGAAAAATCCATATATATATATATATATATATATATGTGAACTATATACACATACACATGAAAGTAGTTTAAACAGAATTACCTTATACCAGGGGAACATTGCTCCTAATAAACATCTTAAAAACAAAAGCTCAGTGTCAGCAATGGGATTTCTCATTTAAACTGGTCAGTCAGCAGGATTCCACAGATCCCAAATATTCGTGTATGTTGCCAAGCCTTTTGGTTACTCTCTGTCATTCAAACATAAGACTTTACTGTTTAAGACACTACATACACAAGTCATAGAACATGCACAATATCTAAAAGGCTCAACACATATGAAATCCCAGCACTGATGTTTGAAGTGGGTACAAAGTTCCAACCGTAGCTGAGGAGCTATTTGCAAGTGACAGAGGAATGATAGAGTTTTCTTAAAGGAAATGGTCCCTGCTATGTGGACCATTCTCCAGGGGATGGACCCACATCCAAAAGTATCTGGACAACACAAAATGGACTGGATGGGCATAAAAAATGGGGACATGATACTGCATGAGTGGAGAAGTAGGGGTGAATGTGGGTGGATATATGAGAGGGGGTGAAAATGGTAAAAACTATTATATCCAATTCCCAAAAAACTAACGAAAATATTATTTTATAAAAAAATGCTTCTATTGAAAAATGCTTCTATTATTCACCTTTAGTAAACTAAATTGTAGAAAAACAAAACAAGCCCAACAAATTCAAAAGGAACAAAAATATAGAGACAGAACTGTCAGTACTGCAATAGAGAAAGTGGACAAAACACAAAACTTCTTCAAAAGACAATAGAAATAAATAATGAAACTGGAATTCTTTTTTTAAATTTTTATTTATTTTTTTATGTGGATGAATGTACTGTCTGCATGTAGGGTGGTGCATCCGTGTCGTGCAATGCCGCGGAGGACAGAAGAGGGTCTTGGATTCCCCTGGAACTGGAGTTTTACGGTTCTTAGCTGCCATGTGGGTGCTGGGGATCAAACCCGGGTCCTCTGCAAGAGCAGTCGATGCTCTTAACCGCTAGGCCATCTCTCCAGGCCTGAAACTGGGATTACCATATATTTTAATTTTTAGAAAGGACTAGAATCCAAACTACGTTGACTTAAGAAAATTCATGTCTAAATTGTATGTACAGTTAATATCAAATGGAGAAAAATCATAACTATGTAATAGTTTTGCCCAGGATTTTCTTGCCCATTCATTTTAATATCAAGGCAAAATATTTCTGACAATCCTTATTTTCAACTGCAATCACTATTGCCTTCTTCATCAGTGTAATAGAGTTTATATAGATGAGACATTTTTTAAAAGAATTTCACCATTGTTCAAAATCTAAGGAAAACTATATAAAAGTGTAAGGAAATATAGGTGCAAAAGTTCAACTTTTGAAATATTTAACATTGAGAAAAGTGTTTTCTTTTCCTTTGTAAACAGAAGTTACAAGCAATTGCAAACCAAGTGTAACACAATCCTAGGAGGCGGGGAAGGATGCAATTTGAAGTCTGGACAAGGTGCCCTCTGGTCACAAACCATCACCTTTTTTGAGTTGAAAAGGAAGAATGGCTTTTCAACCTCCACAATTAGGAGACTCTAGTTGAAATGCTACATAGCCATATACCCTGCAGCTCCAGTTTTCTCCTTCAGTTAACACACTGCAAGGGAATAGTTGACAGATTTTCTAAGCCAAACTTGCAGACTGATATTTGTGCTTCTCTTCTGTGGACTGTATCATTTTCTGTTTCACACTTTCTATCTCTGTGTTCAGATGTCTGATTTATAATTTATGGAAGCTATGCACATCTCCTCTATCATCCAGTGCTGTACAACACTCTTTTTTTTTTTTTTTTTTTTTTTTTTTTGTCTTTTTGAGACAGGGTCTCCCTGTAGCCCCAGCTGTCCTGGAACTCACTCTGTAGACCAGGCTGGCCTTGAACTCACAGAGATCCGCCTGCCTCTGCCTCCCAAGTGCTAGGATTAAAGGCCGTGTGCCACCATGCCCGGCCTAACACTCTTTTCTATAAGAATGATGTTATAATAACCACCAGATATTCTAAATTTAAAAGTTCATGGGAATATCAAAACAGGTTATAACACTCTTTTCTATAAGTATGATGTTATAACCTGTTTTGATATTCCTGTGAACTTTTAAATTTAGAATATCTGGTGGTTATTTGTTAATCTACATTCAATAATGTCTTATTTCACTGACCAAAAGGGCTGTTTTTCTCAGTTTCTTCCATTTGAAAATAAGCTTGTTCTTTGTTATTTCTTTGTGCAACATAAAATTATAACCCATGAGGATTTACAGGAAAAAAAATAGAAACATTCTGGATAGATATACATTTTCTGCAGCACAGATTGAGAGTAAACAGTGAGGTGAGTCCCAGTTTTCTATTACCTTTCAACATATTTTACTAAATTTATTTATTTTGGCAGGTGGGGGTATGCATGCTATGATGTGTTTATGAAAATCAAAAGACAAGAGAGTTAGTTATCTCCCTCTGTGCAGACAGTTGTCAAATTGGGTGCAAGGGCTTTTACCCAATGAACCCTAACCATGGCCAACTAGCATCTTTGAATGGGTTGTTATTTACCTGTCTACTTATGTTTGGATTCCTGAAAATGACAGTGTATAGAGAATGTCTGCTTCTTGTTAATTATTAACAACAGTAACTAATGTATTACAGTAGGCTAAGGAGTAGGAACATGGTTGAAGTTTCATTGTTCAAATATTATTTCTAAATTTCATAAAATAGAATAAAATTATGTTACATATGTTTACACACAAGATCATTTGACATAAACCTAAATAAGATTATATCAGAAGTATAGGAAGGATGACATCAAGGAAAAGCTTAGTACTGGTCTGTGTTGTATCAGAATTCCCCCAGGTTTCTTGTCGTTAATAACACATGTGGGCCTTTATGCTCACTGTGTGTGGGGGGTTGTTTTTGTGAGCATAGTCTGTCTATGGTAAGCTGGCAACATATTTTGATGGCTCAGGTGAGTCAGAACACCATGAAATAAGGGCATAGAAAGGAAAATATTTTACCTTGTGATGACAAGAATCCCAAGAGAGCCCCAAATAGGTTAAAAGATGTACCCAGTGACTTCCTTCTTCAAGTCTGGCCCTACTATCTAAAGACCAATCACTACTCAACAAGCTCTTCAGATTTCAAGTCTAATGGATTAAACCATTGTTGAAGTTAGACCACTCATAATTCAATCATCTCCTGAAAGCCCTACTTCTGTACAAGATTTGCTTCTCTTAGTATTGGAGTGTCTAGAAGGAGTGGTTTATAATCAAACCTCAATAAATACCTACTTTCCTCCATCCACAACTTCTATTCAGGCCTTAAAACTTGCCCACTTATCTGTTCTCCAATTACACAGCCAATATTCCTTTCTGTGGCCAGGACATTGTAACATGGTGTGAGGTTCTGCATCCTTATTTAACTGCATGGATCCATTGGATCTTTACATTATTTATATATTACTTACTTTTGTGTAAATAAAATATTTATTTTTCAAGAAATTCAAGTTATTTCATAGATAAATAGATAGATGATAGATAGATAATAGAGCAGAAAATTAATAGCCATATTGACAGCAAAACAAGAGTATGTGTTTGGTTTAATGTTACTATACATTTGAAATCTCAACTTTTCTAGGCAGATGTATTTTGGTTTAGGCAGATACTTTTCTGTGAAATCACACCACAAATTTCTCTTCTAATGAAGAATTTCCCTGTGTGTCATTTGGGAAGGTTACTGAGACAGTTTCCTTCAATGATGTGAAGCAGTCCCCTATCTCTTTCTTGTAAAATGTTGAAAGTAACCTAACCTTTCTGTTGTTTCATTGTGATGTGTAAATAGAGTTTTACACAGTTGCACGAGTTCCTCTGCAAGCAGATATATCTATCTGCCTGAGATTTTCTTATACTTTATTACCTCTTAAGGGAGTATCATCAACTTATTTTGAATCAAATTGTCTAGCTGTTACCTAGTGTCAAATGAAGCCCTCTCATGTGGAGAATCATTCTCTAAAAGCATGTTTCCATTTATAAAATCATCTTTTCTGGCTCTCCTTGATCTGAGTTTTTGCTGAAGTTTATTGCAAAGTCAGATTCATGTGCTGATATTTTGCTCATATTTTAAGAATGGTGAGTTTCCTTTGACTCCCTAGGACTAATCTCACTGTATTTGGATTATAATTACATTAAGGGATAAGAGAAAACCAGTCCTTAGAGCTGTAATCTAATAACTCCCTGTTTAGATTAGGTTGTTATTAAATTGTGATTCTCCAAATATGGTCAGATGAAAAGAGGTTGAATTTATGAAAAAAGGGTAAAATAGTAGAAGGAATATCTGATAGTCATGAGTCCATTTTGATTGTGTTAATCATTATTTGTTGCTGTTGTAACAAATTACCACAAAGTTTGTACCTCAAACTTTATATATATATATGTATTACAGCAGATGTGACTCATGGAGTCTGTGGATTCTGTGCCTGATAGCTATATTTTTCAACTTGACACATGGGAAGAGGGGCTTTCAATTGAGCAATTTCTTCCATTGGACTGGCCTGTGGCCATATTTACATGATATTTTCTTGATTGCTGAGTGATATGGGAAGGATCAGCCCATTGAGAGTAGTGCCATCCCTGGGCAGGGGGTCCTATATTATATAAGAAGCAGGCTGAGCACAGTCCAGGGGAGCAAGCCTCCCCTGGCCTGTGCTTCACATCTGTTCTCCAGATTACTGCCCTGAGTTCTTGCCTTGGCTTCCCTCAGTGATGAACGTATTATAAGCCAAATAAACCTTTTCCTCCCCGAGTTGCTTTTAATCAGTGTTTTTTTCACAGCAAATAGAAAGAAACTAAAACAAATATTAAAGGTAAGATGTCAACTGGAGAGCATTACTAACTAACATAGGTTGATGGATATCCATTATTTACTTTCTCCCTTCTACAGTCTATCCATGTATCTCAGCTAATGGCATCTTCTGACCTTACTCCAAGATATTTTGGCCAATAAATGTTATCTTCCTTTATTCCTTTTATAAAATCCCATCACAATGACCAGGTACTGTGAGGAGGAGGGAAGTATATCTTTATGAGATCAAGGCCAGCCTAGTCTACATAGCAAGTTCTAGGCCATCTGAGACTACAGGGAGATTTGGTTTCAAAACTAGCAAGCAAGGAAGCAAGCAAGCAAACAAATGAACTCATTACAATATGCAATCCTCCAGCATATTCTAAAATATTCTCTCCATCTAAGTACCTTTATCTTAGTCATTTGTGCATCAGAGATTAATATATATAGTATATTAATAGACATAAGATAGACGTGTTGAAGGAACATTTGTATATATATATATATATATATATATATATAATTGAGGAGATAGACATGGCAGTTATAAATAGAAAGTGTGAAGAATGAAGCAATTTTACTGCTAAGGATGTAGGATATAATTGGCTGTGAGATTCTGGACAGGATATTATATAAAAAGAGCTTTACTGAATCACAGAGACCTGAGTTGAGTTCAACTCCCAGCTCTGGTACTAATTATACTTTTATTTTTCCTATAAATCATTTTTCTGTATCTGGGAAGGAATACAATATCAACTATCTGGTAATATATTATCTGGAATAGAATAAAGTGTGTAAATATCAGTAAGGCATTTATTACAGAAAGAATTGACTTTAAACAGTCAAAAGACTAAAATCTGTGAACCCTCAAATTCATTCAGAAAGGACAAGGAAATTTACAAAGAAAAATAAATAACAATGATAAAAAGGAGGTGGTCTGTCAGAGCAGGAAGTAAGTGGCTCATGGTTGTCATATGTTGATTTTTAGTATTCCTTTTTCTTTGCTGTATTATAATTATGTTAAAGGTTCAACATAAAGAGAGTATAAAGTTTTGATAAAGTCAGTTCTAGGAACCAGGGGAGGGCAGTAGTAGGACAAGACAACAGAAAACTTTTTATAAGTGTTATTGTAATAAGAACAGCAAGGAAATAGACAAATAGCTACAGGTGCTAGAGATGAATTAGCATAATAGGGAAAGAGTTAGAGAATCTTTATATGCTTCTGGAAGTACGTTATTGAAGAAGGAAGGAATGAATGTCACAGCAGTAAAAATGGATGACTTTAAAAACAATGTTCCAAAAGACCAAAAATAAACAACAACAAAAAAACAAAAACAAAAACAAAAACAAAAACAAAATGCCGGGCGTGGTGGCGCACGCCTTTAATCCTAGCACTTGGGAGGCAGAGGCAGGTGGATCTCTGTGATTTCAAGGCCAGCCTGGTCTACAAGGTGAGTTCCAGGACAGCCGGAGCTACAGGTAGACCCTGGCTCAAAAAGAACAAAAACAAAAACAATGTTCCAGAGGTGGCAAGGGAATGCAATGTGCCAGCAGAAAAACTGGGCACAAGAGAACTACCTGGGACCTCACTGAATCCAGAATGCAAAACGGCTGTTCAGTTGCTTGTGGTAGAGCATAGAGACTTGAGCAGGGGAGACAGCATGCTCACGTGGAAATTCTTGCCAAAAGGTCTTTCTTTCTTTCTTTCTTTCTTTCTTTCTTTCTTTCTTTCTTTCTTTCTTTCTTTCTTTCTTTCTTTTTATGTGTATGAGTGTACTGTCTACATGTAGGTTGGTACACCCATGTCATGAAATGGTGCAGAGTTCTGAAGAGGGCATTGGAGTTAAAGATGGTTCTTAGCCACCATGTGAGTGCTGGGAATTGAACCTGGGTCCTCTGCAAGAGCAGTCAGTGCTCTTAACCACGGAGCCATATCTCCAGACCACTTAAAGTTCTTTCTTACAAAATGGAAAGGGGAAGAGGGCTCTTTGTTTAAGAATGTTGGTTGCAGAGTACCAGCATGGATTCAGCACTGCGACCATTAAGGTGGAGCTGCCTTGAACCTGGGTGGGTGTCTCTCCCATGTTGGGTTCCAGAGAGCACCAAAGTGTGGGTGCACCTATACAGGTTTACAAGGGCACAGCATGTCAACAAGGTACTAGCGCATGGTCCAAAGGAGCAACCCCCACACCCACTCCTACCCCCACCTCACACCCCACTCTCCCATCCACACTCAAGCTAGTGGTGCTGTGGTGCTGATTATCTAGCAGGTGTAGTGTTAGAGAATCTACTCTGTACAGCCAACATTGAGTAATCTGAATAATAAAATACAAACAGCAAACAAAAAACAAATCAACATGCCAAGGACACAATGAAAAAAAAATCAACATGGGAAAAGCTCATAATAAATCCTCACCAAACTCTACCAGTCTGACAGAAGATTCCTATGAGGTCTCCCTAGAAGGAAACCAGACACAGACCTCAGAAGAACAATTGTAGACCTATTCAAAGAAATAAAAGAATATAAAGAACAAATCAGAGAACTAAGGGAAGAAAATGAAAAAAAATAAGGAAGGACTTAGAAGGAAAGAATGAGAAACACTGGAAAGAAATAGAGGGAGAGAATGACATACTCCGAAAAGAACTAGAGGAAGAGAAACACAAAATCTGAAAAGAACTAGAGGAAGAGAAACATAGATGCCACAAAGAACTAGAGGAAAGCACAAGACCATCAAGCGCCCCGCTGGGTGAGCAGACTTTAACCATGTCCTGCAGAACAACAACCTGCAAAATACCAGGTGAGGCCTCTCTTCCTGGGAACTTGGGGCACCCCTGTGCTCCATGGAGGCCTGGTATTGCCTGGAACTTCCAACTTCCAGGTCCCAGCGAGCGACATGGGAGGAGTTAGATGTGCACCACACAGCACAAGACCAGCATGTGCCCTGCTGGGCCAGTGCACTTCATCCATGTTCTACAGAACAACAACCTGCCAAAGACCAGGTGTGGCCTGCCTTCCTGGGGACTTTGGGCACCCCTATGCCCCGTAGAGGCCTGGTATTGCCTGGGACCTTCCAACCTTCCAGTCCCAGCATGCGATGTAGGCAGAATTGCAAGTGCACCACACAGCACAAGAACAACGGGCACCCCACTGAGCAAGCGGATTTCAACTGTGTGTCCTGCAGAATACCAACCTGCAAAAGACCAGGTGAGGCCAGCCGGTCTGGGGGCTTTGGGCACCACTGCCCTGTGGAGGACTGGTATTGCCTGGGACCTTCCAACCTTCTAGACTCGAGCATGCGATGTGGGAAGAAATAGACATGCACCACACGGCACAAGACCAGTGTGTGCCCCACTGGGCGAGCAGACTTCACCCGTGCCTGCAGAATGCAGAACACCAACTTGCAAAAGACCAGCCTAGGGACATGGTGGTACAGAGGATCTAGCTGTGCAGCCAACATTGAGGCACCAGAACCCAAAGAAACAAATAAACAAACAATCAACATGCCAAAGGACACACACACACAAAAAAAAAAAACAAAAACAAAAAAAAACAAAAAAAAAAAAAAAAAAAAAAAAAGGGAAAATCTCATAATAAATCCACCCTGAACTCTACCAACCCTACAAAAGACTCCTACAATGAGATCTCCCTAGAAGGAAACTAAGACATGGACTTTAGAGGAATAATTGTGGACATATTCAAAGAAATTAGAGAACTAAGGGAAGAGAACGAAAAACTCAAGAAGTACCAAGAGGGTGATAATGACAAACATTGGAAAGAACTAAGGAGAGAGATTTAAAACACAAGAAGGACCTAGAGAGAGATAATGACAAACATTGGAAAGAAATAAAGGGAGAAAATGAAAAACTCTGGAAGGAAGTGGAAATGCTGAAAAGATCCCAGGCCGAAAGGGAAAAAGAAAATGACCAACAAACCAAGGAACTACAAGATGACAATGGTGGGCTCCAGAAGGAAGTAGAAACACTAAAGAAATCACAGGATGAAATGAAAAATGAAATTGAACATTTACCCAATCAACATGAAAGGATGGGAAAAAGCCTCAGAAGCAGAATGGAAGAAGCAGAAAAAAGAGTATCAGATCTACAGGATAACATGGACCAGCTAGAATACTCAAGAAAAGATTATGAAAAATTAAAAAAAACACAAGTCAAACAGCCAGGAAATATGGGACACTATGAAAAGACCAAACCTCCACATCATAGAGATAGAGGAAGGAGAAGAATCCCAAGATAACTATTGACCAGATCTTCAACAGGAAAAATAGAAGAAAATTTCCCCAAACTGAAAAAAGACAAACCCATACATATACAAGAAGCACATAGAACATCAAACAGACAAGACCAGAAAAGAAATTCCCCTCACCATATAATTGTGAAAACACTAGATGCTCAAAACAAAGACAAAATACTGAAAGCCACAAGAGAAAGATTCACAGTTGACTTTTCAGTGCAAACTGTGAAAGCTAGAAGAATGTGGAGCAAAGTATCCCCAGTACTAAACAACTTTAAAGCCAACCCAGATTACTATACCCAGCAAAAATGTCAATTATTGTTGAAGGAGAAAGAAGAATCTTTCATGACATGAACAAAATGAAAGAATACATGTCTAAGAAACACACACTTCAGAAAATCCTCAAAGCAATCCAAAGGACAGAGGAAAGAAGCAATTATAACTAAGCAATTAAAGAATGAAAGCAACAAAATCATAATAGAGTAAATATAAATAGACCAAGAATGCAAACAAAAATAAGGTAAAAGGAAGCAACACACATTTCTCAATAATAACCTTAAATACTAATGGTCTAAACTCCTGAATCATAAAGCATAGACTGGGAAAGTGGATTAGGAAACTGAACCCTTCTGTATGCTGTCTATAAGAAACCAATCTCACCCTCAAGGACAGACACCACCTTAGAGTGAAAGGATGGGAAAAATTACTCCAAGCATATGGTACCAAGAAACAAGCTGGAGTGGCTATTCTGATATCAGACAAAATAGATCTCAAAGTAAAATTAATCAGAAGAGACAAAGAGGGCCATTACATACTTGTCAAAGGAACAATGAACCATGAAGACTCCACAGTCCTAAATGTCTGTGCACCAAACTATGGTGCACCTAACTTTATAAACACAACTCTGCATGACCTCAAGACACAGATTAATCCTAACTCACTAATAGTAGGGGACTTCAACACCCCACTGAGCCCATTGGATAGATCAACAGGACAAAAAATAAACAGAGACACATCAGAACTGAACAATACAATATACCAAATGGACCTCACAGACATCTACAGAATATTCCACCCAAACACCAGAGAATAGGCTATCTACTCAGCATCTTACAGAACATTCTCCAAAATTGACCACATGCTGGGGCACAAAAGAAATCTCAACAAATACAAAAGGATAGAAATTATTCCATGCATTCTATCAGACCACAGTGCCATAAAGCTCAATATGAACACCAGAAGAAGCCCAACTAATTACAATAACACATGGAGACTAAACAACACAATCCTGAATAATGAATGGGTCAGGGAAGAAATAAAGAGTGAAATAAAAGTAATAGTGGAACTGAATGAAAAACACAATACAACACAACAAAAGCTGTGGGATACTTTAAAAACAGTCTTGAAAGGGAAATTTATAGCCCTAAGTGCCCACATAAAAAAACAGAAAGGGAACAAATAAACAATCTAACACTGCAGCTAAAAACACTTGAGAGACAACAACAAATGAACCCTAAAGCCAACAGACAGGAAGAAATAACAAAAATCAGAGGAGAAATAAATGAAAAAGAAACAAAGAAAACAATACATAAAATCAATGAATCCAAAAGCTGGCTCTTTGAAAAAATAAACAAAATAGACAGACCTGTAGCCCAGTTAACCGAAAAAAAAAATAGATAGAGAAACTCCAAATCAGTAGCATTCATGATGAAAGGGGAAACATGACAAAGGACAAAGAAAAAATCCAGACAATCATACAGGAATATTTCAAAAATCTATACTCCATCTTGCAGAGGACCCGGGTTCGATCCCCAGCACCCACATGGCGGCCGAGAGCCGTCTGAAACTCCAATTCCAGGAGAAGTCCAGTTCCAGGGGAGTCTGACGCCCTCTTCTGACCTCCGCGGCATTGCACGTCACGGGTGCACAGACTTGCATTCACACAATACATTCATACACGTACGGAAATAAATAAACAAAAATAAATAAATAAAAAAATATTAAAAAAAAATAAATAAATTTGAAAACCTAATAGAAATGGATGAATATCTGAAATCCTGGGAATCAAAAAAGCTTAACCAAGAAGAGACTGACAGTTTAAACCGACCCATAATATTTGAGGAAATTGAAGATGTAAATAAAAACCTCCCAACTAAAAAAATCCCCGTTGCAGGTGGTTTCACAGCAGAATTCCATAAAATATTTAAAGAGGTCTTACAACCATTGCTACTCAAACTGTTTAGAAGGATACAGAGGAGCCGGGCATGGTGGTGCATGCCTTTAATCCTAGCTCTTGGGAGGCAGAGGCAGGTGGATCTTTGTGAGTTCAAGGCCAGCCTGGTCTACAGAGTGAGCTCAAGGACAGCTGAGACTACAGGGAGACCCTGTCTTCAAAAGACCAAAAAAAAAAAAAAAAAAAAAAAAAAAAAAAAAAGAAGGATACAAAGGGAATTCTCCCTAACTCCTATGAAGCCAGCATCACTTTAATACCAAAACCTATGCAAAGATGCAAGCAAAAAAGAAAGCTATAGACCCATCTCACTAATGAACATATATGCAAAAATTCTCAACAAAATACTTGCAAATTGCATACAGACCCACATGAAAAAGATTGTCCATCATGATCAAGTTGGATTCATACCAGAGATTCAGGGATGGTTCAGCACATGTAAATCAATAAATATCGTAAAACATAAATGGACTGAAAGACAAATACCACATGATGATCATCTCAATTGATACAGAAAAAGCCTTTGACAAGATCCAGCATCCCTTCATGATTAAAGTCCTAGAGGGAATTGGACTGAAAGGAACATTCCTCAACATGTTCAAAGCCATATATAGCAAACCAACTGCCAACATCATCCTAAATGGAGAAAATTGGAACCATTTCCCTTAAAGGCGGGAACCTGGCAAGGCTGCCCCCTATAGCCACTCCTTTTCAACATAGTACTCGAAACACTTGCTCTGACAATAAGACAAGAGAAGGAAATTAAAGGAGTACAAATCAGAAAAGAAAAAGTTTAGCTATCCCTTTTTGCAGATGATATGATAGTTTACCTAAGGGATGCTAAAAACTCTACCAGAAAACGTCTAGAAACAATTAAGACTTTTAATAAAGTGTCAGGCTTACAACATTAACCTAGAAAAATCAGTAGCCTTTCTTTATACCAACAATAAACAAGTAGAGAAGGAATATTAAAAGACCTTCCCACTCACAATAGCCTCAAAAATAGTAAGATACCTGGGAACAAACCTAACCAAAGATACCAAAGAACTCTACTACAAAATATTAAAACCCTGAAGGAGATTGAAATGAAATATTATTTGACAAAGGGGCAAAAAAATCTCAATGGAGGAAAGATAACATCTTCAGCAAATGGTGCAGGCAAAACTGGTTCACCATTTTTAGAAGAACACATTTAAACCCCTTCCTCTCACCCTGTACAAAATTCAATTTCAAGTGGATCAAAGAACTCAACATAAAACCTGAAACCCTGAAGATGATAGAAGTAAAAGTTGGCAATGACCTACAAGACATATGTGTAGGAAAAGACTTTCTGAAATAGACAGCAGCTGTGCAGGAAATAAGGTCAACAATTGACAAATGGGACCTTATCTAACTCAAAAGCTTCTATACAGCTAAAGAAACAATCAAGAAAGTGATGTGAAAAACCACAGAGTGGGATGAAACCTTCACCAGTGATACATCAGGCAGAGCATTAACAACCAGAATGTAGAAACAACTCAAAAACAAAGAAGTAAGAAAAGAAATGATTCACTCAAAAGATGGAGTAAAGAGCTGAACAGAGACTTCACAAATGAGGAAGTAAAGATGGCTAAGACACATCTTAAAATGTATTCAGCATTGTTAATAATTAAGGAAATGCAAATTAAAACAATTCTAAGATATCATCTCTGTCCAATAAGACTGGCTAAGATCAAGAAAACAAAAGACACCAAATGCTGGAGAGGTTGTGGGGAAAGGGGAACACTCATCCACTGCCGGTGGGAATGTAAACTTGTACAATAGCTGTGGAAAGCAGTGTGGAGAATCTTTAAAAGACTCAAAATGAGCCTACCACCTGACCCAGCCATACCACTTTTGGGTATGTACCCACAAGGTTCATCCTACCACAAAGATACAGGCACATCTATGTGTATTTTTTCACAATAGCAAAGAGTTGGAACCAACCCAAATACCCCTCAACATGGATAACAGAAATATGGTACATCTTCACAATGGAGTTCTATGCAGCAGCAAAGAAAGATGACATCATGAGATTTGCAGGTAAATGGATGGAACTTGAAGCCATTATACTAAGTGAAGTAACAGAGTCCCCCATAAAACAAATGGGGAATGGATTCCCTCATTTGTGGATGCTAGTAGCAAATCCTCCAATTGAAAGAAAAGCTTAGCAATGTTATTATTATATTTGTCTCTATCATCAAGCAACTGTGATGTTATAATGTGAATCCCTTAATGAGCCCTAGAATTGACTTACCACCTACTTTCAGACATGGCAATTAATGTAAATGTGCAGAAGGTGTGTATTCATATTTTAGAGTAATATAAAATTAAAAGAAAAAATCTGAACACTTGAACAAAATAAAAAAAAGAAGGGATGTGTGGATGAAACTGATTAATGAATACCAAGTTGGTTACATATAGCATGATGCTTTGGTGTATGATTTTACAGTAGGATCAATATAGATGTGATAGTACATGGATTTCAAAAGCCTCAAAGAATGAACTGGGTAATTTTGTTCAGAACTGTGGAATTTTTAACCACAAAGAAATTATACATGTTTAACAACCTAGGCATGTTCAGCAGTTTTGTTTTAAACAATGCATATATGCATGAAACATCATGTGACCTTATACATATATACAACTTTATATTTGTATATGTCAGCCAAAATAAATTAAAAAAGAAATACAGTATGATAAATTCATTATGATTTGCATGAAGAAATGTAATATTATTTGAAGGAAGACTCTGGGTAGTTATGAATAAATGTATATTGCACGTTTCATGGCAAGTTTTGAAAATGTGATAAAATAATACTCCATTAAATAGAAAAAACTGTAATGGCTGCTCTTACAGATGTGCTGGGTTTGGTTCCCAACACTCACGTGGCAGCTAACAACTGTCCTGTCTGTGACTCTATTTCCACAGTATCTGACGCCCTTTTCTGGTCTCTGCAGAGCATCATAAGGTGTTTATAGAAATGCAGCTTTTCCCTTTTCACATGAATTTCTGTGAATTGCTTTAAATTCCTGGGATCCTTCTATAAACTTTAATCCTCCATTGACCTCTAGGTTTTCTTGATGCTCTTGTTAAAGTATTGTCTTTCCTTCCCATTTTTATCCAATTCTCATAGATGATCATTTTTAGATGTGACCCTCTCTTTATCCCACACTTTCCACTCTCCTTTCCACTTACACTAGTTGTCAACTCCATGAGTCAGGTTGCAAATTCTAATGCACACTATTTCATTCTGATGTTGCTGGAGTCATTTACTGTAATTGATATTCTTCATGTCTCCTTCAGATTAATTTTCAGTCTATGTCAGGAACACGTTGTACATAAAATCATGTGTTCTTATAATCACAGATTGGAATATTGTCCATGATCACATTCCCTGAAGAAGTCATTGAAAGTTCAACTGATAATTCAGCCAGAGAGTTCTAAAAACAGGGAGACTGGAATTCTTGGGAAAGAGATAAAAATATGTAGTGATATTGTCATATTTTCAAAATATATGTCATATTTTGAGTTATGTATGCATAGCATGGGAGACCTGGGAAGGTGGTCTGGTGTTTGCTTCAGCTACATGGCTTTACTGCAGTGAAAGATTAGAACTGCTTTTGCCAGTGCTAAGAATATCATTAGATTTCCCCACTTTGCTCTACCCCACCTACTGTGACTTCCACCAATGTATTTAGTACATATTTTCTTTATAACTTTCTTTGTGTTGTATCTGGTAGAATTCTCATGTACCCACTTCCATAGAGGATCATGGCATTTGGGAAAAGCTGAAGCTATGTTCCAGGCTCATGTTTGACTTCAGAATAAGCTACTTTATATATATATATATATATATATATAAAGTATATATATATAGTGTGTGTGTGTGTGTGTGTGTGTGTGTGTGTGATAATACTTTTTGGAGCAAAACTTTAAGTTTCTGACTGCTGAGCATGGGAACATTATTAGCCAAGTAAAAGGCTCATCAGTCATATGTATATTCAAGTCCCCTCCAACTCCATTTCACAATACCAGATGGAAAATTATTGGGGATGTATTTTAATATCATTGCTGTATTTATTAGTACAGTATATTATGCATGTTTTAAAAGCCCTGACTATTATATTATATTCACAATCTTCCTTTCAATACTTACCTCAAGTAGTTTATGAGGTATAATTTTATTTATTTGTAAAAGCTGTTGTGTGAGTGCTACGTAATACACGGTACTCTGTCAATTTTATCACAACTGTCTCTCTTCTTCTTAAATACAGTTGCTCTCAGCCACTATTCAGATTAAATAATAATGCTGAGAATCATAGTAAAATTGACTAGCATAAACTAAATAACACAACATATATATTTGTTTTCATCTGAGGTACATACTATACCTTATACAACATAAACAGACCAAAAGTTACAGATGTTAAGTACCTTGGCATAGACACAAAGTTTGTAAGGCAGAGTCAAACTTACTGTTTAATCTGAGGCCATACCTTTAAATTCTTTTAAAAATAAGTTCAAATTCCTTGTGATTATATAATGTAAACACAGCTGCTTCCCTTGATGGGCTATATTTTACTTATTTATATCCCATCTCCTTCTGTAATGGAATGACATAAATGTATATTCATTCCTAAATCATGATATATATATATATGTATATATATATATTATATATATATATATATATAATTGTCTGTCTGCAGCCTGGCTTAATTTGTTGATTTTGCTTTTCTCTCTCATAAATTCATTCCAGGGAGTTTAATAGGCCCAGGTCTGGGATCTGATTATTTTAATGATTATTTCGTGTCACCCAGTTAACTGTTGTGAAGCAAATTACTTGAAAGAAAAGGGAATATTGTTTTACATTTGCCACATTTAGGTTAAGAGGCAACCAGAAAGAAGGAATAGGGTGAGAGGTATCCAGCAAGGGGCATGCTAACACCGACTCATCTTCCCATTCTACCACTAGCTCAGGTTTCTCCATGGGGACATAAGAAAAAGGGGATCAATTTGCTTCCTGTCAGTCCCCCAGAAAAAGGAAAACAACATCCACAGAACAACCTTGAGCTGTGCTTGGTTATTGTCTGGAATGAATTATTTAACTGATCCAGAAGGTCTTAGTAGAGAAAGATTTTTCTCTTTGCTTGCTTTTTTAATAGAGTCTAGAGAACAAAAGCAGCAATGTCACAATAGCTGCTGCTGCTTCACTGGGGAGGGGGAGGAGTTGGGGTGTGAAAACAGCAAGTTAGGCCTTATTCATGACTCCAAGGAGGAGGGGGTGTCATCACTGGTACTGATAGACAGGAGGCAGGGATCTAGGATCAATAGCAGCCCCCTCCCCTCCTTGCCTCATAGAGGTTTTCCTGGGTGGTAGGATTTTGCCTGCATCAGGCATAGGAGGTCCTCATGTGAAGGTGCTGTCTTACTTCAGCCCCCACCCCCTATTCTGAAATAAGGGAGACAGGGATGTGAAGGATGCTGAATTACTCTCCCGCAGAGCCGTCATTTAGGAGGTATGATTTGAACTACACTAACAACATCTGATACTCTGCTTGACTAAAGGTCTTTACTATTCTTTAATCTTAACTCTTTTCACCTGTTGCTGAAAAACAAAACTGTTACTGTTGCTGATTAAATTTACATAAATTGTGAATGCAAGTAAGAATCTAGGTATGCATGGTTTTAGAAACAGTTGCATTTCAGTCTCTAGCAAATATTTATTGAGGTCTTCAAATGCTGAAAACCTGACACATATTTGTAGCATCTTTCCTATTTGAACAGAGTTTTAGTTCTGCAGAAAGAGCAGAGAATAAATAAATATAAGCCAATATAGATTTACAAATTTTGAAAAGGCGAGCAAGCGAAGGGAACATGTAGGTGCAGGGGTCCTGTGGTGATGAAGGGAGAAAGGGGCTAAAGGGTGACTGAGGAGAGGGAGAGTCAGAGATTATGCATGGCTGGGGAATAAGGAAGCAGCTTCCTCTGCAGGGGTCCATATACAAGTTGCCTTCTTTCCTTGACCAGTTTTAACCAAGTGTGACAAGCTATCTTGGGAAACAGTTTATCTTAACAAATAGTTCCCCCTGATTTCCAGGAGTGGCCCACCAATAGTGGTTGAGCAAGAGGAATTCTGGCTTTGTGTAGCTCCCTGTAGTCCCAGCTAGCCTAGAGCTCCTTATGTAGATCACCACCTGCCTGTGACTCCCCAGTGCTGGGATTAAAGGCATGTGCCCCTAAACCCAGCTGGCATCAGGTTACTTAGGAATAGCCTGGGGTTAGGGAATCCACCAGAAGTTTAGCATGTGAGTTTGATGACAGTTGCAAATCTGTGTTGATTGGAGTGTGGCACTATTGGAGGAAACTGAGGACCCACCAGAGTATGAGGGATGGAAGGACTTCACACAATCAACAGCAACAAATTTCCTGAATATAATTAAAATTCTAACTCTGAGAGTGTGTAACTTTGGGAAATTTAGATTCATGTACTTCTGAAATTTTTACCTGTTAAATACTAAGATACTAAAATTACCTACTTTATGGGGATACTTTGGGAATTCATTGAACTGAAAAATGTAGTCAGGATAGTGAAATACTCAGAATTCTGTTTTAAAGATATAACCTTTGTTAGGTCCAGGCTTCCCAGAATCCCAAGGGGCACACAGGTGCCCACTTCCTCCAGAAGCTGCCAATCGTCTGACCCCTTCCCCTATACCTGAGGCCCCGCCCCAGCCACCATCTCTCTGTCTGCCCCCCCGTCCCTCTGTCTCTGTTCTGCCTCTTTCTGTCTTTCTGCCCCCTGCCCTGCTGTCCAGTTCCACCAAGTGTCTGCAGGCAGCTTACTCTGGCAGTACCACATGGAAGTAAAGCATGTTCCTCTAGTAAACTAAGCCTCATGTGCCTTTATATTGGGGTTTCATGCCTTTTTATAACCTAACAACCCTGACTGTGAGTTAAATCATAGTTATGCCAGGAAGATGGCTGAGCAAGTGAAGGCATCTGCCACCAAGGCTGACAATGGGGTCTAAATCTGGGCTCCACATGCTAAAAGAAGATCATCTTCTCACCTACACACCTGTTCTAGTTCGTCTACTTCATCTTTGCTTGCTGTGAGAAAGCACTCTGACCAATACTGACCTTGGGAGTTTACTGGCTCACATCTTCCCTGTCTCAGTTCATTACTGAGGGAGCCCAAGGTAGAACACAGGACAGGAACCTGGAGTCAGGACCTGAAGTAGAGGCCATGGAGGAACCCTGCTTACTAGCTTTCTTATAAAATACAGACCACCTACTCAAGTGGGCCACTTCCCATAGTGGGCAGTGTCATCTATAATATTATTGTCCAGTGGTCCTTTAAACACACGTGTGCTGCAATCCATGAGACGTTCTTCCTCCCTGGACCAGGTTCGCAGCTCTGCAAGGTTGCAAGCTTCGGAATTGTCCCTGGACAGCAGGCGGACAATTCCAGGCTCAAGCTCCTGCAAGGAGGAGGAGGGAACCTTGAGAAGTCACCCGGAGAGAAATGGAAAACAGACTCAGAGAGAGGCCAGGAGGAAAGACTCAACTTTAATGTTGTAACTCATGGCTTTTTATACAGATCCTTGCATGGACTGGGACACACACACAATTGGGGGCTAGCAAGCAGTTGGGACAATTCGAGCCCCAAGCCATTTGCTCCAGATCAAAGCTTTTCCTAAGGAACCAAAGACAGTCCAGGACTCACAGGTTTGTGAGGATAACAGCAGGGGTTGAAGCTTTGAGGATGCTTAGTGACTTTTTTTTTTTTTTATGGGGATGCTTAGTGACTTTTTAAATGCTTCTGCCAAAAGAATGCCTAAAGGCAGAACTTCCCACATCACTCAACAATCAAGATAATTCCCCACAGACATGGCCACAGGCTGGTCCAATGAAAGTAATTCCTCACATGAGGCTCCCTGTACTCAAGTGTGTCAAATTGACAACTAAAGCTAACAGCATACAACCCAGGCCATGCCATTTGCTCACAAGCACATTCTTATTTAAATAATAAGGAGGTAACATACTGTTAAGAAAAGGGACATTTAACGTGGGAAGACAGGGTAAATGTATGGTTCCATAAATGTTCTCATAATAGATATTATCTATAAATTGTGTAGCATAGTCACCATTTGTGTCCCCCCCTTTTTTTGTATTACTCCATTTCAGAATTATTTCTTGGCAACTTGCTTGACAATTTGATATATAGTTTGGGTAATAATGCAATAAAAGAAATTATACTGAATGCCCATATCATCTTCAGTAGAATAACTGCAAGTCCACAATTTATCTTTCCCTAAAAGAGAATATGCTTACTATCATTGTTACTAATTCTTTCAGTCAATACAATGTTATTGAAAACCAACTATCCTCATTCTTCTAGGGGTTTAAAGTAGAGGATGAAACAAATGTCTGTCTCTGGAATTTATATTTTGTAAGACCCAGTATAGTTGAAAGTTACCAACTTGTGAGATAGTTGCCCAAAACTGTGAAGTAAGTTGTAATTACATTTCAACATTCATTTTTATGTATGGCCAAGATGTCCTTAAGGTTTTCCTGAACTGACTCAACTTAAGAAGGGTTTATACAACATGCTAATCAGTGACCTTCCTGTTCTTTAAGGATTTACTTTAAAATGATTGTAACTGAGAATTCTTTCTTTGTTCCTTTGAGATGTAAATGCTTTTTAAAATCTTTTGACAGGTTTATGACTCAAGAATCTGTTAAGAAACTGGGAGCCACCATCGAAAAAGACAGTGCCCCCTTGGAGTCCTAGTCTCTGTAGGTTGGTAGAGGTCTAACTTCTGTTGGCCTCACTTAGCAGTATGAGATGCCCCTATGACATAAGGAGGAATAAAGCTGTACAACTCAAGAATTACTTACTGTACCCTCTTTGACTGCTCTGGTTATTCCCAGAAACTCAGCTAAACAGGGCAAAGCCTCCTGCTTTCCTGTTTCTACCTGTAATCTGGACTCTTCCCTCTATTGCAATAGCCTTATAAAAACTATCTTTATTTGTTTCCTTTTATCTGCTACACTTATTCTTTGGCATTAGCTGCACAGAACAACTGTGTAATTAAAAGATATTTGAGAGACTTCAACTGTGTTTAGAATTTTAATATATTATCTAAAAAGGAGAAAGAGCAAGTTGAAATGTGAATGGCTGCTAAGTCTGTGTTCATGACAGTACTGACAGGAACAAGTTGTCGTTCATCTGAAATTTGTGAAGAAAATATAAAAAGAAATAGCCATTAGTGATTATCTAAGATAAGATTATTTTCCCCGAATTATTGGAAAACTGTACTGCTGGGCAAAAATGAAATCCCAGGAAAGTTAGCATAAAAAGGAGCTATCTTGAGAGTATATATATATATAGAGATAGGAGATATATATATATATATAATGTAAAAAATCTTTTAAGTTGACGTAAATACAAAAATTTCATTATTATCTCAGTAGAACTAAAAAAGGCCTTTGACAAAATCCAATAAGCATTTATGTTAAAAGTACTAGAGGAATTTGACTGGAGGAAAAATACCTGAACATAAAGTCATATATGGTGAACACACCTGTTATATACAGTAGAAATCATTCTGTATGAGAAAAACTGGAAACATTCCCATTTGAATCAGGAATCAGACAAGGCTGCCCCCTAAGGCCACTCTTGAAACTCTTGCAAGAGCAATAGGAGAGGAGAAGGAAATTCAATGGGTACTAATTGGAGAAGAAGAAGTTAAATTATCCCTATTTGCAGATGAAATGATATTATACATAAAACTAGAAATTCCAACAAATATCTTCTAGGAATGATCAACCCTTTCAGCAAATTGGCATGTTGCATAATCAATTTACGAAAATCAGAGAATTTTCTTTGTACCTATAGCAAGCAATCAGAGAAAGAATTTATGGAAACTCTCCCATTCACAATAGCATTAAAATAATCTAGGATATACTTAACCAAAGACATTAAACATCTCTAAAATGGAAACGTTTGATTTTCTTAAAAATATTTGAAGAAATTGAAGAAGACACAATGAGATGGAAAGATCTGTTATCATGGATCGGTAGAATTAATGCTGTGAAAATGACCATCCTACAAAAACCAATTTGTATATTCAATGCGATTCTAATTAAAATCCTCATGACATTCTTAACAGAATTATAAAACACATCTTAAAATGCATATGAAATCACAAAAGAATCTGGATAGCCAAAACAATCCTGACAAGAGCAATGCTGGGGATTACTATACTAGATCTCAGAATATATTACAAAGCAGTAGTCACAAAAGATGCATGGTTCTGGCAGAAAACAGGTAGATCAATGAAACAAAATTGAAGACCTGAACATTAGTGCATGAAATTTCAGCCACCTGATGATATTTGTCAGGATGTCAAGAACACACACTGGAAGAAAGACAGCATCTTCAACAAATGTTCCTGAGAAAACTGAAACTGGAATGGTAACATTCCCCCCAATGATATTTTTATCTAATAGTATTTTATGACACTGGATATATTTGTTTGGCACACATACATGTTTAGAATTGTAATATTCTCTTGGTATAGTTATCTTAATGCATGTGATTTGTCCTACTTTACTCTTCCAACTATTTTTGGGTTAAAGTCTATCTTGCCAAATATTAGAGTAGCTACATCATTCTGTTTCTCAGTCCATTTGTTTATAATGCTCTTTCTCATTCATTTTACCCTAAGATGGTTTCTGTCACTAATGTTGAGGTGTGTTTCTTGGAGGCAGCAAAAAAGATTGAAACTGTTTAAATCAATACACCTCGTAATCTCACTGAGCAAAGGAAGCAGTGTTGTAGACCGTACTATCTGAAGAGGAGAGGTGCTTCTGTTAGTGGACATGAGTGTCATTAGAGAAACTGATAGGCAAAGAGCTATGAGTCCAAAAAATGCAACCTTACATTGTCTTTGCATGCAAGTAAGTCTAGTCCCTCTCCTGAGATAATGCATTATAAAATCAGAGGTACTGTAGCCCATTGCTTCAAATCATATAGACTGGCATACTACAGTAGAGAGCTCCATGGAAAGGGAGGAACTGAGATTTGGTAAAAACATTAAGGGAGTTTGCTGTATGAGTTGTGTCCTCATCTCCCTCTGGTGTCTCCTTCACCTTTTGTACAGAAGCTCTCCTGGCCCCTCCTTACATGCAATGACAGCTCTCAAGCATTCCCTAAGGGTAAATTCAATTACTGCATTCTATTACTTTCTATAAAAATAGAAATAAATGAAATAAAATGTGAAATTAGAGAAGTTGGCTTTTAATTATATTTTCTTTAATTCTTGAGGAGGTATTATTATACATATTATATAGTAAACTTCATAATAGTTATAAATAAACATGCTCTTTAACACTCTAAAATATCTCAGGCATGATTTTTAAGTGTTTTTGTTGTATAAATTTACTTTCTAAGCAACTTATGAAAAATCGTTTTTTATATTATTTTTCTCACTTCATAAGTGAAGATCAGAAAAGTAAAAGAAATTGCCTTATGTTCATATAGGCAACAACTACTGAGTCTAGGAGGACAACAGGGGAGATTTAACTGCAAAGTTCACCCCTCTGAACAACTTACAGCTTCTCACTTGAAAATGGATTCTTCTTCATTTTTTTTAAATTTTTTTATTTAATTTTATTTATCTCTGTATGTGTATGAATGTACTGTCTGCATGCAGGTTTATGCACCTGTGTCGTACAATGCCGCGGAGGTCAGAAGAGGGTGTCAGATTCCCCTGGAACTGGAGTTCTCCTGGAATTGGAGTTTCAGACAGTTTTCGGCCGTCATGTGGGTGCTGGGGATTGAACCTGGGTCCTCTGTAAGAGCGGTCGGCGCTCTTAACCGCTAGGCCATCTCTCCAGCCCCGGATTCTTCTTCATTCTATGATTAGAACTTGACTTTCTTATTAACTTGCCAACTTCAGAATCACCTAGGAGACACACCCAGAGCTATGTCTTTGGAGGTTTACCAGAGTTGTTTAACTGAGGAAGGAAGAATCACCTTGAATGTGAGACACATAACATGGACTGGGGACCAGACATGAATAAAACAGGACAATGAGAAAGCAGCTAAGCACCGACATCTGTGAGCTTGCCTGCAGCAGACATGAAGTACACACCGACCTCATGCTCCCGGTGTCCTGCCTTCCTCACCATGTTGCATTGCCCTCAGATAAAACAAACCTTCCTTTCTGAAGTTGCTTTCTGACAGTAATCTAGTCACAGGAACTAGGAAGATAATCAATCTCAGCACTGAGAGAGAGCGACTCAGTAAATGCACTGTGTTTCTGTGAATATTTTGTGATGGTTTCAACAGATGCCAGAACAGATTGCAACACAGTCATAAACTATATCTGCTCAAAGTTCTGGGGAATACAAGAGAAAAATTCAGGTGACAGCACAGGCATACCTTCACAATGGCTGGTGCTTCCTTTAATTGGACCTGTGTTGGTAGCTTTACCTTTCTTTTGCTTGTGCCAGAATAATTATAATTATAACATCATCCTCCATTATGGGAAAGATGCTTAGTTCTTCTGAGAAAGCATTTTTACTTTTTTTAAAAAAATTATTTATTCTTGTGTGTGTATGAATGTACTGTCTGGATGTAGGTTTGTGCACCCGTGTTGTGCAATGCCGCGGAGATCAGAAGAGTGCATTGGATTCCCCTGGAACTGAAGTTAAAGAAAGTTCTCAGCCGCCATGTGGGTGCTGGGGATCGAACCTGGGTCCTCTGCAAGAGCAGTTGGCACTCTCAAACGCTAGGCCCTCTCTCCAGCCCCAGCATTTTTACTTTCTTAGACTGTTAGTCCCATTGGATTTAGGACACCTCCCCTATCTGATATGAGTTTATCATAATCCTCATTTTCATTGCATATGCAAAGTTTCTCATTCTAATTAAGGTCACATTCTGAGCTCTAAACAGAAATGGAGATTTGGAGGATACAATTTATGCTAGTCCAAACTCTTAAGAAGCAGAGTTCTTAAGAGTTTGGACTAGCTGAGTGTGATGGCCCACACTTTTAATCCCAGCACTCTGGTTGTAGAGGCCATCCTGGTCAACACAGAAAGTTCCTTCAACTCTGAGTTCAATACTAGTCTGGTCTACATAGCAAGTTCCATGCTAGAGGGGGGTACATGGAGATTATGTATCAAATAGATCAATCAATCAATCAATCAATCAATCATTAAATAAATAAACAGAAGTTTGGACTTCAGGGGGTTAAAGGGGTGCCTCAGTAGTTAAAAGCACTGGCTTTTCTTACAGAAAGCCCAAATTTTAATTCAATTACCCATATGTTGGGCAGCAAACAGTCACTTCAGGGAATCTGATGCCCTATTCTGTCATTCACAGGTACGTAAGAACATAGGTGCACTTACATACACGGAAGTATAACATTTATATACATAAATTAAAAATAAATAATAAAATTTTTAAAAAGAGTTTGGAATTCAGTCATTTTCTCCAGGGACAAACTCAGTGATAGATTATCCAAAGCCAAATGGGCAGTTGCTGTAAATAAATGAATATACTAACACCATAAATAGAGTCATTACATTGCTTATTTACACATACATATGTACATACACACATATATTACAATAATAAATATGTATGCATCTCTATACACACAAACACACATATGTATATACATATATATATATATATATATGTATATACATATCAATAATAGTTACAGAAGATGTAAATCAATTGAGAAGGATTAGTGGGACTGTATGAGGAGTTAGATCAGGGAAAATGAGGAATAGAAATGTTGTAAATGCAGCATTCATGCAGAGAACTCTCAAAAATATACCTTAAATAATAAATAAATACAGCTTGAACTTCAACATAAAATTGATTACACTTTCTTGTCATCACAGATAGACTATTTGGGGGAAAAGTTACCAAAAATACAGGCTGTTCACCTGAACTCGCATGCTGTCAGATACCATCTATACTACATATATTTCTTTCTATTAATTTTTGGATTAAAATTGATTGGCATTTCTCTGCTGAGAAGTAAAGCACCCTGCCAAGGTCCAAAATGATAATCTATAAATAAAATACTTGACAATTCCATTATTTAGAAACAAGAAGATTCTGATATCTTAAAACCCCTTTAGCTATAAAGTTAATAAAATATTAGATTATTTTAAAATATAGCTTATCAGCTACAGAAAGTAGAGTCCTCGAAGTTCAAAGGCAAAAGTGAATTGTGAATTCTGAAAGATAAGCCCAGTCTGAAACTAGGGCATGCCCAGTGGGCATGTTGATCAAAAAACCAAGAAGTGTTGCCTTGAAAGACTTAATTATCTTAGAGTACTTTTGGATTTACTGTAAAACTAAAAGTTAGTACACCATTTACCATTAGCCCCTTACTCCACATATTCCTGTCCTCTCTTTAGAAAATATCCTCTATCGTAATTATAAATCTCTTTGTTGATCAAAATGCAGTGATGTGGTATAACTTTCCAAAGCCTCCAATTTGTCAGTTATTTGTGGTTACATAATCCTTAGGTTTGTCTGAATCCATGATGATATATATTCACCTTCATTATTCCATAGAGTTTCATTATGATTTCTAAAGTCAGTGTCAGTAGAGGTGAGATAAATGGTGGCTTGATATACCATTGTCATGGCTGAAGACAGAGTTTAAGAGCACTGGCTGCTCTTGCAGAGGACCCGGGTTTGGTTCCTAGAACCCACATGGTGACTAACAACTCTCTGTAACTCCAATTCCAAAGGATCTGGTATCCTCTTCTGACCTCCATAGGTATAACGACATGGGTGTAGTTATACCCATTCAGTTAATACACTCATACACATATAATAAAAGAATGATAAAAAAGAAATACCATTTGGGGTAATTATATTTGAATCTTTATCCATAGGTGTGAAAACTTAGTGGAAGAATTATATTTAAATGACTTTTCCTGTCATTTGGAAATAAGAGGAATTTAATATGTTTTTCTTTATGTGTCTTTTGTACTCTTTGGTTTACCATGAGTATGTTTCTCTAACAACTCATTTTAGGAAAATAGATTTGGCACTTAGAAGCCCACTCATTAAAGGCACCATATTCCTAGCGCTTGGGAGGCAGAGACAGGTGGATCTTTGTGAGTTCAAGGCCACCCTGGTCTACAAAGTAAGTTTCAGGACAAATGGGGCTACAGGGAGACTCTGTCTCAAAAACACACACACAAAAATCTTATATAGATTTTCATAAATATTTTCTGTTTGTTTAATCTTTGTGTGATTAACTGCTTAAAATGTTATTTTATTTCAAATATGATAGCATTGATAACTGAGACAGAGGAAAAGAGGCTATCCAGAGCATGGGGATTTGTGACCATCTTCCAAGAAAATCGAAAGTTCAGCTTTAGCAAATGGAAGACTTTGTATAGGCAGAAAGCTGGAAACAATATGTTGGATAAACAATATTTAAATGGATTAATATTTGAGACATTAACTGCACAATCACAGGTAAGTAAATTCCTACACACAACACACACACACACACACACACACACAGAATCCTATCCTCAAGAATTGCAATGAACACATCTCATTAGTAAGGGTCTAATTACTATAGTCCAATTACAGTGGGGCTGAGAATTAGTGTAGGTAGAAATATACCTAGAGGTGATTTTGATACAAATCAGAACATAATACCATTATTTATCTCTCTTTTGCATATGATGAAGTTCAGGTTTGTTTGACATTCTTAATGCACTCACCTGAAATGTGGTGAATTGGGGTGGAAAGGAAGAAGTTATTGCTCTCAGAGGAAGAAGCTTCAAATATATTTATCACAAGGTCATAGAAACAGTGTCTGTTTGTAGAAGGGTGAGTCATTTGGGAAGATTTAGCGGTAAGTTTTTCTAAAGCAAGGAGAATATGGGCTGACTGACCTTTAACAATCTTTACCAGCTGTATAAGCCTGTGACATTTCCTTTAGCACTCTAAATTATATTCCATTAAGGTGGTAGTATAAGTACTTCATAATGTTTGTGAAGAAAGCTTAGTCTTTATTGAATTTCTGAGTATTTCTTACTTTCAAAATTAATTTCGAAGAATACAAAGGTTTTCTAATTGTTTAAATGGCATATTATTAGTAGTAATAATAACAATAATAAAATATGGAGGTTTGTTCCACCTTTGTGCTCTTCAAGTAAACTTCTTCATTAGCTTGGAAGTGTATGTATGGGTGGTATGGATGTGTGTGCATGCACATGCTTCACATGAGCACATGTATGTGTGGATGTGCGTCACCTGTGAATAGCATGAATATGAGGGCCAGAGGCTGGCATCAGACATCTTCCTTGATCATTGTCCAGTTTAATTACAGAGGCACAATCTCTCAATCAACACAAGCCTCCACAGTTTGTATAGACTTTTTATTCAGCTACTCTGAGAGGGCTGTAATTCCAGGTGACCACTAAGCCTGCAAAGCTTCTTTGTGGCTGCTGTGGAATCTGAATTCCAGTCCTCATTCTTGAGTGTCAAGTGCTTTGTCTACTGAACTGTTTCCAACCTCTTGTATAATGTTCCATCACTAGAATAAATAAAAGTAAAATAAAGGAAAAACTTCTATATTGAATGCCCTGGAGATCACAACAGCAAATATGACAGTAGATATGAAATACTTAGGAAAATTTAGCTCTAATGTCTCAATATTTAATAATATTTTTAAATGTTAAATGTATTATGCCCTTCTCCAAAGCTTCAGAATTTTGACAAGGCACAATATCTGGCAGAAAGGGAGTTGGTGTGTATGTAACCCATTTTGCTCCATCTATGACTACCTCTCACAAAAATTGTAATCAACAGGGTCTTCCTGAAGTTCCCGCTGTCCTGGAATTTGCTATGTAGACCAGGATGACCTCCATCTCACAGAGATCTACATGCTTCTGTCTCCAGAATGCTGAGAATAAATCTGTGTGCTTCTGGGCATGGTTGCACATGTCTTCATTCCCACCACTCAGGAGGCAGAGGCAGGCTGGATTTCTGTGAGTTTAAGGTCAGCCTGGTCTACACAGTGAGCATGGTGAGTTCCAGGACAGCTGGGACTACAGAAAGAACATTTTCCAAAAAGACCCCCAAAAGCTGTATGTCAGCATTCCAGGGAATATTAACACTGTCTTTATAAAAACAAGTCTTGGAGCTGGAAATATGGCTTTGAAATCAAGAACACTTTCTATTCTTTCAGAGGACCCAGGCATAATCCTCAGCACCCAAGTTAGGTGGAACACAATTACTTAAAACTCCCTTCCTAGGGGTTCTGATTGCCTCTGGCCTGCTTGTGAACCTATAGGAACATAATGCACGTAAACTCAGACAGGCACACCCAATAGATATAAATGTAAATAATACAACTTAAAAATGAGAACTCTCTAGCTGGGTGTGCTGGGGCACGCCTTTAATCCCAGCACTTGGGAGGCAGAGGCAGGTGGATCTCTGTGAGTTCAAGGCCAGGCCAGCCTGGTCTTCAGAGTGAGCTCCAGGACAGTTGGGGCTACAGGGAGACTCTGTCTCGAAAAGACACCCAAAAAAAAAAAAAAAAAAAAAAAAAAAAAAAAAAAAGAGAATTCTAAATAAATTAACACAAAACAAATTGAAAAAAAGCATGCCTTTTTGATAATGCTTTGAATTGCCTCTTATCTATTAAAATGGGTATATTAGCTCACAATTCCTACAGATTAGGAGCCACTTGTGGGTTAGTTTTATTACACTGGGATTTCACTAGACTAATAAACTGTCATGTTATTGAAAGAATAACATCATTTAAGTGTAGCATTTTATGTAACTAAAAAATTGAAGTTATAAATGATTACTCAAACATATGAGCGAGAGAAGGAGAGAGAAGGGGAGAGGGAGAGGGAGAGACAGAGGGAGAGGGAGAGGGAGAGGGAGAGGGAGAGGGAGAGGGAGAGAGAGAGAGAGAGATCCAATAACAAAATTAATCTTTAGTTTATTTAGCCCCCTATTTATAATGTGTTTTTTTAGTTATTACATAAATCATGTATTTTTAATTAAAATATATTTTGTGTGCACCTGTATCATTCTGTGCCCACAGAAGACAGAATAGGTTGTCATATTCCTTGGAACTAGAGTTAGAGATACTTGTTAACTTCATGCGAGTGCTGAGATTCAAATCTGGGTGCTCTGCAAGAGCAACCAGTGCTCTTAGCTGCTGAGTCATCTCTCCAGCCCCAGCATAAACCATATTTAAGACATTTTTATATGACTTTTAAAGGTGTTTTGATTTCTTTCTATCCTATTCCATGCTGCTAACATAGGTTGGGATATGGCAGCACTCAGCATGCACAAGAGGAAACAGAGTTTAAAGAAGTTGAATAAGGGTACACAAAGAGTTAATATCTCCCTGATATCAGATTCAAACCAGTTCCTACTTTAAAATATGGATCAATGGTGTTGATTGTGTTCTAAATGCTACTGTAACTCTCCCATATGAAGTTTCTCATAAATGTCTACTCATTTGCTTTAATTCTTAGGCTCTGAGACTATCATTACACACAGGGGGAATTCATTTTATCATAGACACATTAAAGAAAACAGTAAAAGTGAAATCTGTGTGATGACTGAACACATAATCTGGAACATTAGTATATTTATTTTTGCTCAACTGTGTGTAGTATAATTTAAGTACAGAAAAAAATCCATTCATATGAGTATTTAACAGCAGGCCATGTGGTCTTGTTCGGCATAAAAAGAAAGCTTCCTACAGAATACTATTCAGTACTTATAAGGAGTAGTGATATTTCTGGAGGGAATTTTGTTGTTATTAACTATATTACGGCAATTGTTCAGGCAAAAGTATATAAAAATGAAGTTATTTTTGATATTTGTTACAATTTTAAATGTAAGTTTAAGAAGTATATAACTGTAACTATTACAGATGGAGTTAATTTTTTATTCATTTCAAATAATTTAGTATTGGTTTTATATATCTATTATATAGATATATATATATATAGATATACTTCACTTTCTATTTGCAACATTAATTCATTTGTCAGTTTTAATGCTTTTAGTTAGGTCTTTTTAGTTTAATCTTTTCTCTATGCAAGCTGTAATTAGAATTAGGAATGCCCCCAAAGGCTCCAACTATTGGAACACTTGGCCAGTAGGCCATTTATGGAGGGTCACTGAACCTTTATGAGGTGTGGCTATGTTGGAGATAGCAAGTTGGGACAGGGGCTTTAAGAATACATAGGGTGCCCACTTCCACTATGTTGCTCTCTACTTCATTTCTGCTTGGAGAACACTTAGCTTTCTGACCTTGCTGTCTCCAGCCAGGACTTGCCTGCCATGATGGACTTTTTTCCTTGTGTAGCCATAAGCCAAATGAATTCTTCCTTCTACAAGTGCCTTGGTGATGGTATTTTGTTATAGCAGTAGAAAAATAAAGTAGCCATCAGGAGACAGTATTGTTTGACTTCATAGTTTCTGTTCTAGTTTGCTTGCAATTGCTGTGATAAAAACACTCACTAAAATCAAAATGGAGAAGAAAGTGTTTATTTGGCTTACTAGCAGAGGCCACCATGAAGAGAAGCCAAGGCAGTCACTCAGGTCAGGCACCTGGAGCACACACCATGGAGAAGTACTATTTACTGGTTTCCTCCCCTGACCCATTTTCACCCTGTTTTCTTAAACAATAACAGACAAGATGCCCAGTTGTAACATCACCCACTGTGGGATGGATCATCCCACAACACTCAATAATTAAGAAAATACCCCATAGGCATGGGCACAAGCCAGTCCAATGGATGAAATTCCCCAATTGAGGGCCCTTCTACTGGGGCGAATAAAATTGAAAACTACAGCTATCCAGTACAAATGACCCTTTGTCAACTTGACACAAACACATCACTATTAAACCACAAGTTTTCCATTTTTATCCCCATGGTATTATGTTAATATTAATATCTCAACCCCAAACAGTGCAACTTTAATAGTGTGGCCCACAAGCTTTAAAAAAACCGAAACACTTCTTTTCAAATCCATCAATTGGAGTGTAGTCAGCACACCTAGAAATCTTAGGTAAGGCATACTCTCCTTTAACCAGTGGTAATTAGTCTCCAGCAATTCTCATTCCAGCCCCCTCCTCCCCCAAATCCATCAATTATTTTGCTCTACTCTGGGACCTTGACTGATTGAGTTCGTATGGGATTCGTGCCCCATGTCAACATCACCACAAATTTGTAAGTGCAAGCTTCCACTTGCTTGAAAGCCTCTGCTCTACTGTGTTCATAGGCCAGCCATGGCTCTTACAATCTTTCCACCCCCTGTTCCACAATAATCCCTGAATTGGTCACACTCAACCAAAAACAACCCCAGCAAAGAAGTTCAAGGCTGGATATGTGGGACTCGCTCATAATCTTCTGGGCTCCATTTCTCTGGGTCTGCCATTCACAGTACACACGGCTTGTCTGGTAGGCTAGGTCTGTTCACAGTACACATGGCTTGTCTGGTAGGCTAGGTACGTTCCACTTCCCCTCCTGGTCTGGGTGGTTATCTATGGTCCTCTCAGCTCTAATATCCTGGGGTCTCTACTGAAACTGAGACTGCCCCTTCAGCAATAAGCTTCTCTGGCCTCTCAGGGTGAAATACCTCAGGTTTTCTCCATGAACCCTTCAGTCCTGGGGGCATCATTGCAACCTAGGTTTAGCTTTTACTAATGGCTTTTACCGGCCTCAGAGGGCAGCAAACCTCACCTGCTCTCTGTGAGTCCTTCATGCTTTTAACAACAGAAACAAACAGAGACTATTAAACATTACCAAGTTCTGCTTCCAGCTTGAGATGGAGGTCCCAGCCCTCTTCCAACCATAGCTTCTGTGTGCTGACCCCAAGGAATTACTTCCCAGAAGATTTTGTTTTGATGATGCTGGTCTCTTGTTACAGATGCTTTGCATCCCCAACTAACCAGCATTAATTGCCCCAGTAAAGCACAAACGGTTTCACTTCCAAACCTTCTTGACACAAACAGCCCTAAATATCTTTGTTTCCTTTCAAATGTCACAAGCCATGGGTTATCTACATATAGATTCAGCATAATTTTTCCAAGTTCCACAGCAAAAGCTCACTAAGTTCTAAATACTCAATGTCTTTTCCAGCCCAAAGTTCCAAAACCTTCCAGAATCCTCCCCAAAACAATTGGGTCAGGTATGCCACACCAATACCTGACTCTTGCTAAAAGTTTCTGTTCTAGTTCTACTTCAAATTGCTGTGATAAAAATCAGCTTGGAGAGGAAAGGGTTTATTTTCTCTCCCTTTAAATTTCTTTTATATGATTGTCTTTTCTTTTATCAGTCTATCTAAGAATTCATATAGTTTTCTTTTGCAATAATGAGTTGTGGGACAACAAAGATTCCTCAGTGACCTTTAAAAGCATTGGCTGTTCTTTCAGAGGACCAAAGTTGAATTCCCAGCACTCATAAGGAAACTAACAAATAACTGTCGGTTTGGTTCCAGATATTGATTCAATGCTCATTGCTGGTCTCTGTGGGTACTGAATGCATGCAGAGGTACACATATGTACATGTAAGCAAAATACTCATATGAATAAAATAAGAATAAAATAAAATTTAAAATTTCTTAGTACCCACAAGACTCATCCTACAGCAAAGATACATGCACATCCATGTTTATGGCAGCTCTCTTCACAATAGCAAAGAGCTGGAACCAACCCAAATGCTCCTCAACAGATGAGTGGATGACAAAAATGTGGTATATCTACACAACGGAGTATTATTCAGTGGTAAAGAAAGATGACATCATGAACTTTGTAGGTAAATGGATGGAACTTGAAGCCATTATGCTGAGTGAAATAACACAGTCCCAGAAAAACAAAGGGCAAATGATTACTCTCATTTGTGGATGCTAACACCAAATCCCTAGTTGAAAGACAAACTGAACAACATTATTGTTATATTTCTTTTTATCTGAAAGCAACTGTGTTTTTATAATGTAAATCTCTTAACAGGCTCTAGAATTGACCTAACACTTAGACCTACCACTTATTTTCAGGCTTTGTAATTGCTGTATATGGGTGGAAGGCATGTATTAAGGAATGAAAAGGGGAAGGATGGAGGCTGGGAGAGTGGAATGTGTCCCAATTGGACTGAAAGATAATGGATGAAATACAGAATTCATCAATAAAAGTATTATAAAAAATTATTATTTCTGCATTTCATTAATCTTTTCTGTGATTTTAGTCTCTGCCATTTATTTCTCCCTTAGTCTTCATTGATTTATAGCTTGTACAAAATTTAGGTTCATTTTATTATTTTACTAATTCTTTACTACAACCTTCCATCTTCATAGTGATGGTTTTGGAACTTAGGAATTTGGGGATGCCATATCTTCATTTTCCTTTGTTTCAGTATAATAATTTTAATTTTATCATTTCCTTCTTTGCCTTTTTGCTACATTGGATCTTGCAAAATAACTTATTTAGACTAATGTCCCTATTCCTTTTTGCTCCCTTTTCCTACTGTCATTCCCCACTATACTTCATGTCCACAATTTGTCCATCTTTCTTTTTCCTTTTGATTTTTCTTTACTTGTCAATGTTGGAAGTTGTTTATTATTATTAGAATACCTTCACTGTATCAAACATTTTGATACATGTATACCATGTTCTTTGACCTTGTTCATCCTCTTCTGTCCTTTATCTTCTATCCTTTTCTCATTCTCACTGGCTAATTTTTCTTCCAAGACGGATTTCAATAGATATAATAGATATGTATATAATATATATATGATAGATATATATATATATATATATAATACATTTTTTATTTCTAGATATTCCATTTCATAGATTTGTACATTTAAAAAGTCTAGATAGTTCCACATTTAAGCCTTAATTTTACCCTCTATCATGCATGTTCTACTAATGACCACAGTTAATGGATTCTTGATCACTTTCACAATGTTTCTATCATTAGCATGGTTTTTGAGATGAAGTCTCACTATATAGGTCTTGTGGTTCTGGCACATGCTATGTAGAGCAAGCTGGCCTCAAATTCAGATATCCACCAGCCTTTGCCTCTTGAGTACCACCATACATGGTGCCACTGTGCCAGGCCCTGGCACATCATTATAATAATTTCTAAGTACACACCACAGTTGTAAATAGCTAATCTGATAATTATAGTATCTTATCCACATTTAATAATTATTCTAACACTTGTTCAGTGTCTTGTAATTGTACTCCTTTACATTCAGTTACAAGTAGAAGCCTAGGCATGATGCTGTAAGTGAAACTGACACCAGATTTAATGCGTGCTGTTAAAATATGGGAGAATTTACTACATTACAAACTAATAGGGTTAGGTTTCGGTCTTTGGCTGATCTTGTGCTCTGGGTCTGTGCTTTCCTTTGATTTTTGGTTGTGGTTTACCTTTAGGATGGTATAGGATATAAAGCAGGACTGTGTTTGGATACTTTTCTTCCTCAAAATATGTTACATTGATAAAAATCCTGTAGTAAAACACAGGTATAATAGTACCTCGTGTTGAAAGCCTTGTTATCCATAAGGAGATGGTGTAACATATTTCAAAATGGTTATTCTCACCTCTCCCACCAGAAGTAATAAGGCATTTTCTCTGCTGTTTGTGAGTTCCATTAGGATCCTGGAGGTAAATATCATGAATGTATGAGAGCACTTATCAAGAAACGATGTGTCTTCAGTTTTTGACCTTGAGACTTCTCACTAAGCTTTTAGCAATACCTAAACTCAAGCTCAGCTTTCTCCTGTGCTGGTCCTCAGGCTGTAGGAGTTTCTCCATGTTTGTTTCTCTCTGGGAAGCTGTGATTTTCGGTAATTGCCTGTCTTGCAACTTCCCTGGTACCATTTTTCCCTGTGATTGCAAACTCTTTGACAGGCAAAAGAAAACTTTTAGGTTGTGCATTCAGTTCAGTATTTTAGAAAGCGGAAATCCACACTTCTTCAATGCTGGGTTAGAAACCAGGAATTATTAAATTTACTTTGAATTCAAAATAACACAAAAATCTATTCTTTCTGAATTGATTTTTCTAAGCTTAAAGTGTTTTTCTCAAATTGTGAAAATTTCATTGTAATTACATCTAGTGTATGTTCTAAATTCTTGAATTAAATATATTCTGTGAAAGTAGACAAGTATTAAGACCCATGAACCTCATGAATGATGTAAGTCTGTCACTTTAGCTATGACAATCAATTTATTATAATTACCTTGAGGAACAATGAATAATAAATGTATTAAAAATGTTAAGAGTAAAATCATTCATAAGTCAGTTTTTTGTCTATTAAGGGTTTTTTTTATGCTTTTGCAAAAAGAGTTTTAGCAGTAATCCAGACTGATTTTGAACTTAAGGCCAACCATTTTGCCTCACCCTCACAAGGCTAATATTATTCACAAGAGCCAACATGCCCAGCTGCCTATACAACTATTGTTGGATGTAAAAATATTTATACATACTATTTGACTCCATTGCCAATGACAATTTTAGCTGTGAACCAAAATAAAAAAGAGATAACTGAATTAAATTACAGAGGCTTGAAGAATATAAAAATCAACAGTTATTTTTCATTCTTTTTGTTTTTGCAAATTAAGAGCATTACCAGGCTTTTAAAGGGAAAATTAAAAAGGGTTACAAAATCATATTTAATGGAATCTTAGCTAAAGTTGGAATAACAGTTTGTTTAACTCATCATATATGATTTTATGTAAGAAATAGTTAATTTCAAGAATTTCATTGGATGTTATGACAAAGAGTGGCATAAATTTAAATAAATTTTACCATAGATATTTTCACCCATTTACATGTAAGGTTAAGTGCAAGAATGGTCAACACTCAGATATCTTATTCTCCCTAAACTCATTTCACATGGAAGCATAAATAAATAAATAAACTAATTAATTAATTAATTAATCAACTCTCCACTGGGGTCATGAGAAAATAGTCTACAAAACAATTTAAGCTCTAGATCATTCTTAGAATCCCATATCATATACACTATCATTAAAATGTCATTTCAAAATTTATACTAAATTTAGCTTTTGCACCATTTGGAGGTCACAGTTTTACACAGATTGGAAAATAATTCTGTAAACTCAGGACCTTTGGTTAACACAAACCACAACTGTCCCTGAGAAACAAGATTATCTATGTCAATAGTTAATTATTTGTTCCATGATATTTTCCCAGGTAACTAATGCAATTAAACCAATTATACTAGCACAATTACTAAATTGTTTTGGTGGAGTTCTCCTATCAACAATTTTCTTATGTAAATAAGCCACTACCCATCATGCCTTAGCTTAATATAAGAAGTGCTTCAAACAATCATGTGTGAATTTACTTAATTTCAACAACTTTCAAGCTGATTCATTTGACCTTACTTCATATCAGAACTTGACCTCTATGAAAATCTATTAACTCCTTGATTTTTTATACACTGAGTTGAATATTTATTTTCCTTAGTTGCAGTAAGTTTAATCTCAGATTTAGGTGGTATATAAACTGGCCTTTCTAAAACATTTTGTAGAAGGGCTTATAAAGAGACTATTTTTTCTAATTAAGTAATTTATTTTCTCTTTGAAGGACTACTTAAAATTTAATTTCTAAGTTATTTTTTCTACATTTTTTTAAAAACTTACATCTGTTAATAAAATCAAACTTCACTGTTTATGAAGTTTAAGTCTATTTTAACTGGTTTGCTGTACACATAATATTTCTAAGGAAAATTTTTATGGCAGACTGTCATCTATAGCAGTGTCATGAATGTAAGAATATTGTCCACATTTTTTATTCATTGGTGTAAACATTATATTTTCATTCATAAGGAAATTCAAGTTCAAAAAGCTTACATGATACTCTTATAGTATTACTATTTCCTGATTACACCAAATTGGCTAGTCACTCCAGGGGAAATTTTCTTGACAGAAGTCCTCCAAGGAGCCAAAATGTTATCCCTCATCTGTGGATGCTAGCACCAAGTACTTAGTTGTAAGACAAACTGAGCAACATTGTTATATTCCTTGTGATCTGAAAATAAATGTGCTCTTATATTGTAAATCCCTAGATAGGTTCTAGAATTAACCTACCATTGATTTATGGACTTTGAATTTTTGGTATATGATGGTGGGTATGGGTATGTATGCATATTTTAGAGTAATATAAAATTAAAATGGAAAAATGAGAATCAAGAAATATGATATGGAAATAATATACATTTTGTTTTCAGAAGATATAATTTTAGTATAGGTGCGATGTATCAGGCTAGTGTAAATTAGTTTTTCTGGGTTAACACAAACCAGTGCCCATAACAATTTGGCCAAGGGACCTAAGGGATAACATTTTTCCTTGCCATCAGAGGTCAACTAAGCCTCAAGATTATATGCATGGGGTCATCTCTTGAAATGTCCTGCAAATGGGGATCACTATTCTTCCTGTGTAGGGGGAGGTCTTGGACACCCACTAATGGGACTTCAGCCAGTGTCCAGTCTATATAGAGGAAAGTCTGCTCATGCTTCAAAAAGAGAAGATTTGTCTAGCAAGACCTGATTTTTGTCTTCAAGTGGATGGAACTGGTAAATGAAAAGCTGAAAGGAGCCAGGGTTCCCCACCCCCCCCCAAAAAAAAACAACCTGAGTGACACCTGAGGACAAGATCCTCAACTGACCTTAAAAGAAAACAAAAACCTTGGTTAATCTGGGCTAACTATGTGGCCTTAAGCATCCAAAAGGAAAGTAAAAATAGAAATAAGTAATCAGTAACACCTGAGAAATTGTATTTCAGATATAAAACTTGAGATCTTAGTAAAAAGACGAGAGAGAGAGAGAGAGAGAGAGAGAGAGAGAGAGAGAGAGAGAACACTATTGTTTTGCCTCTCTTTAATTCTTACTGGCAAGCGCATCTACTCAGTGACTGCCACTGCTTTTGCCATTCTTCAAAGACATGCAATTTCATCTGATATTTATTGTCTGATGTTCCTTTAAATGTATTGCATGTGTGCTGCCTTCCACAAGGTGTTCCTCGCCCTTGGACCAGGGCTCACAGCTCCACAGTACTGCAAGCCTTGGGATTGTCCCTGGCCAGCCTGTTAACAATCTGAGCTTGAGCCCAGGCAGGGAAAGGGAGGGAAGTAGGAAGTATGACCCAGAGGAATAGAAAGAGGGAAAGAGAGAGACAGACTCAGACAAGAGACCAGGAGTATTTCCACAAGGGAAAACTTGGTCTATTGTTGTAACTCCGGGCGTTTTATACAGAACCTTATAAGGGGATGGGACATACAGAATTGGGGGTTGGTACAGGTGGGATTTCAGGCCGTATGCTCCAGATCACTACAGGAATGTAACAATGCTTTGCCCAAGGCATCAAAGATAGTTGGTGCCAGGCAGGTATCAAAGGCAAGCAGGATATCAGCAGGAGTCCAGGCTTGGAGGCTGCTTGCTGACTCTCTAAGTGCTTCTGCCAAAAGAATACCTACATCTCCTCCTTTTTCTTTATTAAAAAAAAGCTCAGTCATCACATAGTGCTATTATTTTTTTCTTTTGGGGATACTCTGGAAATTACAACCCAATGCAGCTCCTACTGGGGACAACAGAATCTGGGTGTGTGTATAGTAAGCTGGAAGTGTGACATAAGCTCCGTACATCAAATAGAGAGAGACCTTGGAGTCTGGAGGTCTGTCCAGGCAAGGTAGGAATACCAAACTGTCCCAACTCCAGGGGGCTAGATTCAGGGGGCTACTCCTGAGGGGGGGCTACCCCAGGGGATACCAGGACAGTTATTGCAGATCCTTGCTTCCAGCCAGACAAAATCTCAGCCCTACAGCTAGCTCCGCCTACATTTTTAATTAAAATGGAACAATGTTGTCATCCTTTTCCAGACAACTTTCAGGGATGACTTGATATTGAACTAAGACAGTCTGGGATGTAACCCAAAATTGGCATTTGAAAAAAACAGAAAGCCGACCTCCTAAGGAGGAGATTAGTCTTAACAAAAGGGATTATTTATGTGGCCTATAGGGACTTAGGTTGCAGGTAATAGGGTTTTGTCAATAACCCATGTATAAAGATAACATTTTTTTCTCCCAAATATAAAGACACACAGGCATCTTTTGATTTCCCTCTTAACACAGAGGCAGCAAAAGGCTGCAAGGTGGCTGCCAAATCTCCCGAACCCTTGAGTGGTTTTACATCTACCAATTTAAACACAGAAACTGGTGCCAGTGCATCACCAACCAACCACGTGAGGGATGAAAAGAGACTTAAAACTAAGCATGTAACTGTTCCCTCAAGTGGTGGAACTATAAAAAATGACAAAGCAAAATTAATAACTTTTTCTCCCTCCAAGACATACATGTATGTGAGTGACATTTCCCTTTTAAAAGTAACATTTTTTACCCCAAGACATACAGGTATTATTTGATATCCCCCTTAACATCGATTGTGATTTTACTTGTACCCCCAAAGTCTAAAGTTTGGTTGGAAAGACCTGTATATGTAAGTATATTGATGGAATAAAGATTAGTCTATGAGAATCCACAACTATCATTTTGGCCTCTTGCAGGTTTTTTCTTTATAGAGCAGCTGCTACGCTTTGGAGAAGAAGGGGGGAAGGAAGGGTGAGATGCAGAGTATTCCATTTTTTCTTGTTGAAGATAGCACTTAGGGTGTCCTAGCCTTTCCCAGCAGGAGGTTGGCAGCCTGGCTCTGCCTCCAAGTCTTATCGGGGGGGGGGG
>VZQC01012791.1:1487736-1645368 GCA_009823505.1 Rhizomys pruinosus
GAGCCACAACCAGGAGATAGGTCTGGAATGCTCCTTACCCTAGGCCCTCGGGATGCAGCTAGACTGCAAGAGTGGCTCCCCATAGCCTACCCAGACACTCTGTGAGGCACGCCCTTTTGTCTGGCCTCTACCTCCTCCTGAAATACAGGGGTTGCGGATCACAACTCGAGTAGCCTAAGACACGGGGCTCTACCAGTAGAGACCAGATCATGGAGTCACATCACATAGCCTAAGACAGACTCTCCTTTTGTAAAAGAAAAAAGGGGGACCTGTCAGAAGCCGAGGCTCACCCCTGGCTGACATTTCTACCCTCTCTGCCTCTTTCCTGATAAAAAGGAACAGAACGCCTTGAGAAATATCAGCATTTACTGTTCCCTTGCCTAACAGGATGCCCCAGTCCCCAGGACGTTCCAAACTTATCTTGTGAGAAAAGGTTTTGCAAGCCCTGCCAGATCACCCTTGCTCTAATTATCTCCACAGCACTCCCCCTCCCCACTTCATGCCTTCTGCAAGATATATACAACTGCCTTTATTCCAATAAACCAGACCTTGACAACCTTTGCTTGGTCTCGCTCTTTTCTCTCACCCATTATATTTCAGGTTTTGGGTCTCCCCTCGAAACCCACTAGTAACTGAGTCCCGCAGGATATGGGGCAATTTTAGTACATAAACAGATGAAGGCTAATTAAAGTCCTTTTAAGAATAAAATATTTTAGCTCTTTAACATTAAGTTTGAAAAACAAAATAATGTTTTAGTTTAGCACTTGAGGTTTTTACCCATGGCGTTTTAGACTTGATGGATACATTGGGCCTGATTTTTAGCTTGATAAAAGAGAGTTGTAATAATTTTTACTGATATAATTTACTGTTGGGAGAAGTCCCAGCCTGTACAATAGCTGGCTTTGATATATATTTAATAGACTTTTTCAAAAATAGAATATCCCTCCAAGAGATATTCTTGTGCCTGTTATTGTAGGGAATAAGTTAAACTATATTTTGGAGGGTATTACATTAAAATTTTTCTTTATGTTAAGAATTTACCCTTTTTGAAAAGCATGGTAATACATACCCATACAGGAACCAGTGTTTGAGGTTCATTGTTGATGAAGAAGTGAAATAAAGTCTTTTAAAGCTAAGTTATATTGTAGATAAAAAGCAGATGTTACAGATAACATCACAGAAAGACACTGGAAGCACTGATATACATCAATGTCAAGGTTGTCACCTGGAAATGTAGTATGAATTAAGAGTAAGAGTAATAACAATTTGTAGTTCCCATAAATTTAAGTGTGACCAATCTTTTATGTTAAGATATTTAGACCAATTTTTAAACAACATAAGTAAATTAGTTTACCATTATATAATGTGTGAATAAATTTTGGAAAAAGTAAAAATAAATTAGATAAAGCTTGATTAAACATGCATTGCGATCTTTAAGTTACCTGATTAAGACTTGATCCTGAAGAAATTTTAACCTTTATTTATTACAACCACTAGATACATTATTTTAAGGTATAATTTTTATTTTATTTTTTATTTTTTATGTGTATAAGTGTATTGTCTGCGTGTAGGTTGGTGCACCCTTGTTGTGCAATGCCTTGGAGGTCAAAAGAGGGCATCAGATTCCACAGAACTGGAGTTAAAGTTGGTTCTTAGCCATCATGTGGGTGCTGGGAATCAAATCTAGGTCCTCTACAAAAGTAGTTGACACTCTTAACCAGTGAACCATCTCTCCAGACCCTAAGGTATAAATTTTTTAGAATGGGTTTTACAGATCCTTATTGGCTGTTGGTGGATTGTATCCATCAGATAACAGTACATACTCAATAAAACTTTGAACATGTGTAAATTTATATTTACCCTTAATAAATTAATTAATTTATTAGCTGTTTAAATATACTAACAGACCTGAGTTAGTGAGAAAAAAATCAATCTTGGTTTTAGAGTTAGTGTTTACTGAATTTAACCACTAAATTTATGTAAGCAGTAAAATCAAAAGTTAATTGGAAAAAAGGCTAATCTTAGTTGTAGAGTTAGCCTTTACTGAATTTAAACACTAAATTTAGGTAAGCAGTAAGATTATAACAAGTTAATTTTTAACCAAAACTTTAGAATATTTCAAAATGACCAATAGTTCCTAAAGAACATTTTATTAACTTTAGCTTTTTGTTAGATCAACCTGGTCTGAAAATCTCCATACAAATCTGGCTCGCGTTGCTTCAGGATACTGAAATTTAAAAAAAAAAGGTGTTAATTTTAGATAGTTAAAGACAAACATGAATCAGGATGACTTCTTGTTATTTCAGTTGGTGGTAGGTTACAAAACACGTGGTCTGGAAGCCTGTGGATTTTAAAACGTGAAAACCAATCTAAAAGACTCCAAAATTGTGTAGGATCTTTTAAATTAATTGACTTAGAATTGCCTAGGACTTCTTAATTAACTTGATTAACTGTGCACGTTTTATTTAAAGTTGTTTTTGGGTACCCATGTATTAGATTTAGAAATTTAATATCTTTTTTTTTTTTTTTGGCCTTTCCGAGACAGGATCTCCCTATAGCCCCAACTGTCCTGGAACTTGCTCTGTAGACCAAGCTGGCCTTGAACTCACAAAGATCCACCTGCCTCTGCCTCCCAAGTGCTAGGATTATCTTAATAAGCATGATTGAGATGGAATTTAATTTAATAGATTTTGAATGGCCATATTATAAAAATATTATCTTGAGAGAAAAATTGACATGCAAGGAACAGTAAAATTAAACTAAATTTTGAACAAGTATTATAAGAAAAAAAAAACAGTAAGGTGTGAAGGTACATTTTCTCTGTGTATTTTTGGGAGAACTGTTTTAGAAAGAACACAAACCATTTTAAAGTTTTTCTCTGCCCAGCAACAGGCTTGAAGCATTCTGGGAATCATAGTCTGCTGGGTTCCTGTGCTAAAATCTCCTTCCCCAAAACCTGTTCATAACCCCAGTCTACATTAAGTTGCCCTTGATTTATCCAAACCTTCTGGAGACATTCATTTCTGTACAGTGCTTCCCATTGGAAGAATAGTGGACCTGGAAGTGAAGATGTGCAAGTGAAGATCCAGTCTTGGGGAGTGTTAAGAGCAGCACAAAAGCTCTGAAGAATGGACTTTGTCCACGGTGGTTGAACACTGTTCTCCCGACTGCTTGCTTAAGTTCCTTTAGGTCACTAGGCTGGTGTGGGTACCAGTTCAGGGGGTGACTCCAGGTTAGAGCTACATTAATGGGAAATGCCTGCAAATGAAGTTCTTGGCTGTCCATCATCTGGCACAGTTTTTCTGTGGTAGAGAGAGAAGTAGCTGGAGGAAATGCTGCTTCTGGTCCTTTAAGAGAAGGCAGCCTATAATGGAGGGAGGGGTCAGAGGCAGCTGTTCGGATATTTTGTTTAACTTGTTTGGTTACTGTTGGGACTGGAGCTAGGTGGTTTATAGAGGGGAGCTTGTTAAGGTCCTTGGGGGGGTAATCAAAGTCCTGGGAGGAGATGGTCTGCAGTTTGTTTTTGTTAGAATCCCTGCTTGGCACACCCTGATGGGAGGGGCCTAGACATTGTCTCAGTGCAGATAAGACTGGCAAGAACTTGAGAGGTGCAGGTGCATCTTGCCCTCCTCACTGCCTAACCCCCTGTGCCGCACAGGTCCAAGATTCTGGATTCTGTAAGTCATCAGAGGACATCCCAGGGCTATATTAAGAGTTTCACTCCAAAAGGAGGCAGCTTCCCACCTGGAAATTTTGACTCCTTGGCTCTTGAGAAGTGTTTTTATTTTCTTAACTTGTGGGTACTTTTGGCATGTCTGTTTGCTTCCCATGACAGAGAAAGAAAGGAAAAGCTAGTGAGTAGGGAAACACTTAGAAGCAGAGGGTTTGCAGCTGTTTGGCACAGCAGGCACAATAGCCTCCCATCTGCAGGAACCAAAGTTAGAGAAAAGAAGCAAAAAGACAGATTAAAAGCTTATCCTACAGGAGAAAGAGTTGTGAGGATTGACCAAAGCCTGGCTTGTTTCCTGAACCTTCCTTTTAGGGGAGGTTTACTTCCCTACTCTGAACCCTCTGAGATTCTTCCCACTGAGAGAGACAGCACAAGAGACAAAAATATCTTCTTCCTTCTTATGAATGGTTGAGCCCCATGTTGGGTGCCGGTTGTCATCTGATATTTATTGTCTGATGTTCCTTTAAATGTATCATGTGTGTGCAGCCTTCCATGAGGTGTTCTTCTCCCTTGGACCAGGGCTTGCTGCTCCACAGTACTGCAAGCCTGCCAAAAGAATACCTACAATGAGACACAGCTTTTTAACCCTCCAATATGGATTGAAGACTCATGTCTCTCCATGAATCCTCCAAACCTTCAATTCCAAATGGGGACTGCTGAGATATCCAGCATGTGGAATGAGCAGCTACTGGGATCTCAGCCTCATCAGAGTATAGACTGCCATTGTTGGGCTATCCAGGCTGTATCATGGAGGCTAGTACAGGAAGATCAAGGCAGGACATTTGCTTACTGAACCTCACTTGTGTGACCATGGGAAGGAAAAACCCAAGTGTGGAGCACAAGGGCAAGATTGATGGTTGTTTGGGCTTGCTGAGGAGGAAACTGCAAACACTTCCATATGTACCTTAGACACCAAACATCCATATAATCTGTAACATAAAGGTCCTCCCCAGAGGGTGACATGAAATATTTTGTTGCACACTTACTTGCCAGTATTTTGTTAAAAATACAGAGAAGTCACAGATCCTAGAGAAAAACCAACTTTTGGTTTATCCATAGACAAACAAAATTTCTTATTGCACTCTAAATATATTCTTATATTTAGAGACAAGTGTACCTCTTACCAGACAACAAAAATAAATAATAGTAATAATAATAATAATAATAATAATAATAATAAAACTTCATTTTGCAGCAGACATAGACTATGACAAAGTTCTACAACTGGTCAAACACAGAAAATGAGTCTGTGAGATGCCCATCCCTAAGTCACACATGTACAATGCAACTTTTTCATTTAAGCCTCAGGGAAGATAGAGGAATAGGGGTCAGAAAGAATATTAATGCACCTCTGAACTCTCCAATAGTGAAGCTTCCTCATGCAATGGATAGGGAATAACCCTGAAAATTGCAACTAGCCAAAGAGCAGATAATAAGAGACTGCAGAATTCTTTTCTTGGATAGAACACATATATCAACTTTGGACACCCACATACTCAGGGACCATTAGGAGACACAGAAGGAGCCAGGGATTGTGGGTGACCAGAAGAAAGCACAGTGTTCAGGTGACTGAAAACTTGCTCATATGAACTTACAGCAATGGTGATAGCATAAACAAGACCTGTGAAAGCTCAAACCAGACAAAACTAAGTGTAGAAGTAATAAAATGGGTAAGAAACCACAACCCTAAAATTGATACTATTAGCAATCACGGATACTGGGAGGCAGAAAGTTGATTTTTAGGGTGTAACTAGAAATTGATTGACTAGATTTCAATGGATTGTCTCACACCAAGGGGCATTTGGGAATACACATTTGCTCTATAGACCTTACCATTTATGACAGAATACATGAAATTGGTGGGGGTTATGGGTGGTGCAGATAGGGGAAAGAGACTAAATATGATCATGATGTATTTGTGACTTTTACAAAAATTCAGTTAAAATAGTTTAGCTATGCATCTTAGTCACTTATATCTTTATTTTCCTTAACATTGTATACAGTTCAGTAGCTGATGTGATGCACTTAATGTTGATATTATTCTTGTGATTGCTTACTGTTCTGATAAAGTATATTAACTGTATCACAAATTGTGAGGAACCTTACAGTCTCAGGTAGCTTTGATCACTTGCATGTAGATTAAGTATTACTATTTTAGTACATGGATTTTATTTATGCCATTTATTTTTAATGATTATTGATTCTTTGAGGATTTCACACCATGTGTTTTGAACACTTTTTGAGCCCTTTACCACCTCCACACATCCTATTCCCCAACTTCTTATTCTCTCTTAATTTTCTTTTCTTTTTTTTTTTATAAAAGGCTCACTGAGTCTCAATTTTTGTTCCCCACATGGTCTTGGATTTGCATATATCCCCTTAGAATATGGCCCTTCTACCAGGCCTCACATACTTAAGAAAATTGACTCTCCCTCTTTTAGCAGCTGGAGTTGGAACTTGCTGACCACTATATCCATCCACGCTGTGTTTTTGTCCAATGTGTGCTTAAACGGGTTTTGTGAATGCTGCCACAAGACATTACTCTGTGGTGTTGAGGCAACACAGTTTTTTGTATGCCTCTATTTCTATCTTTTAAACTCTTTCTGGCCACTTCTACAAGGATCTCTGAGCATTGGGCTGAGAGAGTGTGGTATAGATGTCCCATTTAAGGCATGGATATATTCACAAAATATACATATAAGTTTATGAGATCTAAGTTCTTACATTTTAGTTCTTTTCACAGAAAATTTACAATAGAAGTAAGCTATTTTAGGTTAAGATTGGTTGCACCATACCCTAAAGATGCACTAGGATGTGCAGGGAACAGTAAACATATGAAAAATATTATTGCTCAGTCCCAGACCGTGTAGCATTGCTCAGCAAGAGGAAGCTTGGATCAACACTTGATTAGTGATGTGAAAATGGAGAGAAGACACCTGTCAGCTGGTCACTGCCATGGTCTTCTGTCTCCTCCAAGGCTCCCAGAGATGATGGATGCATTGAGTTTCAGAGCCAAGTGCTGTGAGGAAGGTAAAAACAACCTCATCCTGAGATTCTGAATGAAGATTGGAATTAGACATTATTTGCAGTTGATATAATGTTGAAAAAAATGTGTTTATCTGATTTCAAATATTCTCACTAGGAAATCTCTTCAATATAATAGACACTTAAATAGTCCAAAACAGATTAGTTAGTTGTCAGCTTCTCATTTGAAATTAAATGGTGGTTTACCAAGCTGGGCCACCACACTGAGTTCACTTATTTTCTAATAATGGATTTTTATTAAATAAAGATATATTGATATGCTTATTTTATTTTAAACCTATTCAAGTCTTTAAATAGTATATAAAGGAAAACTTTCTGGAAAAATGTAAAAATAGATGGAAAAAAATGTTTCGTAGGCAGTACCTTTTGTAACATAAGCATAACAACCTGTGTTTGGATGCTTTTAACCCAGATAAAACTGGGGCATGGTAGCATGAGGCTGTAAATCAGCTTCCTGTGTGCAAGCAGGTGGGTACTACTGATACATTCATCAGCCATCTTAACTGAAAGGTTGCATAAGCTCCAGGTTCAGTGAGAGACTTTGTTTAATACAAGATGGTGGAGAGCAATAGAGGGAAAAATTGAACTTTAACTTCTGGCCTCCTGATGATCATACATAGTTGCACCATATGTGCAGAAAGTACATACAAGCACAAACACACACACACACACACACACACACACACATACACACACACATTTATTACTTTCTTCAAGGGGAAATATTTACCTTTTCCACTTCTGAAAATGATAGTTATTTAGACCTTGTAGTTGACTGAAGTGTCACACATGGCCTTTCATGAGAAATTACTATTGGTGTTTGCATTTCTCATCAAAATTAATTCTAAATATTCAGTTAAATCTCTTCAAACTTCTAGATATGGTAATTTTCCAGTAATAATATCAGCATTTAGCTTTATTTAAAATTAATTTTTGGATAAAATATTAAGACATGAATTGTCATCTTGTAAAATAAAAGTTTTGTTTGATCAATATAACATTTATTTCAAACATAGGGGCTTATGATTTTTGAGTTTTAAAATAATTAACAGGAGACCCAGTGGAGTAGCCTGGTCCTGGCAGGCTCAGGCAGGCAGGTGGAACCAGGAAGAGCTCTGAGACCCAACAGAGGGGCCCAGCACAGGCAGGCAGAACCAGGAAGAGCTCTGAGACCTGCCAGAGTGCCCTGGCCCCTGGCAGGCCCATGCAGGTGAAGCAACTGGAGACCTGGCAGAGCAGCTCAGGTCTGTCAGGCCCCTGCATGGAAAGTGGTGGATATCCAGGAGCAGTGCCCAGTACCTGGGTAATGACACCAAGCTTGTGTTTTCCTGGAGTACCAGTTCTGGCTCCACAGGCTCCAACGTCTCTGCCCCAGGCACCCCACACCCAACTCCTAAAATCTGGTATTCTCAATGCCCTATAACTCCAGTTCCAGGTTACATGGCTAAGGGGCCAATGCCAGCTCTTCTAGGGGGTAAGAGACAGTCTGGCACATGCCAATACATACCCACTTTGGCTTCCTGCTTGCAACAGGCAAGGTAAGGCATGCCTACCCAATCCAAGGCCTGGACCTAGACCAGTGCTCTGGCTCCAATTTAACAGAGTGTCAGCTATTGGCGGGTCCAGCTACAGCTCCTGACAGGTGAGATGGAGTCCCACCCACACCCCTGAGGCCAGACTCTTACAGGAACACTTGGCACCCACTAGGTGACACCGAAGCCCAGAGACCAATGTGGCTCACTTCCTCCAATATTCAATAATCCTAATCCATTAGCTATGCAACATGTTGGGCCACTTCCCTAGCTCCAAGTTCAAACTGGCCATGGCCAGACAAGGGGCACCATTAGGCTCACCTCATGGGGTGCGTGCTTCTACAAGACCTGATTATTACCTGTGCTGGTCCTCTGGGGAAGCTCCAGAATAGAAGGGTGAGAAGTAGCTGGTCCCTCCAGTACAAAATTAAATGTAAATTCCTGAATCTTAGACCAAGCAGCCATTAATAACTAAGAAGAAGACAACAAACGCACGAGGAAAACAAGCAAAGTCAGTCTTTAACTCAATGAAGAAACATTGAGTTTTGCAAGAAGATACAAACAACAAAACAAATGCAGATGCCCCAAAGCATAATGAAAAAAACAATAACATGGGAAAACCAAGTAATAAATTCCTGCTAAATTCTACCAGTCATATAGAATACTCCTACAATGAGAACTCCCTGGAGGTAACCAAGGACAGACCTTAAAAACAACTATCAAAAACATACTCCAAGAAATCAAGGAATATAAACAACACACAGAAAAACACATCAAAGAATTAGATGGAGAGAATGACAAACTCTGGAAGGAAGTAGAAATACTGAACAAATATCAGGCTGAAATGAAGAAGGAAATTGAACACTCATCCAGTCAACAGGAAAGGATGTGAGAATACCTCAGTAACAATTAATGAAGCAGATATAGAATATCGAGACTGGAAGATAACATAGAAGAACCGGAATTCTCAAGCAAAGATTATGAAAAAAAAATTAAAAACACTAGAGTGGAATAATCAGATGCGGGGCACCATGAAAATTCCAAACATCTGCATCATAGGTAGAGAGGAAGGAAAAGAATCACAGGACAATGGTAGTGAGCGGACCTTAAACAGAATTATAGAAGAAAATTTCCCCAAATTAAAGAAAGATGCACCCATGCAAATACAAGAAGCACATAGAACACAAAATAAGATGGCCAGAAAAGAAGTTCCCCACACCATATCATATTAAAAATGCTAGATACTCAAAACAAACACAGAATACTGAAAGCTACAAGAGAAAAATCAAGACATCCATATAAAAGGAAACCCATCAAAATTACAGCTGACTTATCAATGCAAAAGCAAAAAGCCAGAAGAGTTTGGAGCAAAGTATTCCCAGTTCTAAATGACTATAGATGCCAACCCAGATTACTTGTAATTTGCCCAACAAAAATATTGATTATATTAGATGGAGAAATAAAAATCTTTCATGAGATAAAGAAGATGAAAGAATACATGTCCAGAAAACCAACCCATCAGAAAATAAAGTAATTCAAAGAACAGATGAAAGGAGTGACTGTTTTCCAATTAGAAACTTATACTCTATTAAATTTGAAAACCTAAGAAACAATGGATGAATATCTCCAATTATGAAAATCAACAAAGCTTAATCAGGAAGAGATCGACAGTTTAAATGGACCCAAAACATCTGAGGAAACTGAAACAGTAATACAAATTCTTCCAACTAAAAAATGCCCAAGCACAAATGAATTTACCTCAAAATTCTATAAGATATTTGTCAGGTTGTGAGATCCAGAAGCCCATTGGAATGCAGAGACACCTAAGACTGGAGGTCCAAGAACCTGCTCTACCAGGCATACCCTTTGGCTATGCTAACGCAGGCCACCACCGATTACTCAAGAATCTTCCACCTCACCCTTCTGGGAGTCAGATTCCAGATTCCGACCCACCCCACTCTCACTGAATCCCACTCCCACCTTATCCCTTAAATTCCCAAGCCAGATGCCATTCTGGGCTTGGCTTTCTCTTTCCCCTGAGCCCAGCCCCGGCTACCCTGAATTAAACTTTGCTCCAAAGAGCTTAGACCTCGTGGCCTTTCATTCCCGGGGGGAGCGCGCCATAACCTTACATTCTGGTGCCGGTGACTGGGATCGCCTTTTTTCCCGCCCCCACCCCCACCCCTCGGAGCAGCTTCGGGTAGCCGGTAAGACAGATACTGAGCGCAGGCTACGACAGCATCCACCAGCATTCCGCCAAAGGTACCTTCTCTCCTCTCCTCATCCTACCCTACTCTATTCCCGTGTGACTGTGCGTGAAAGTTAAGAGTTCGTGTTATGGTTCCACCACTCTCGGGCTATGGAATCTGATTGGGCCCTAATCTGCAGTTCCGCCGAAGTCATTTCACCTCATCGGGCACTCATCACACTCCTGATGACCGCTCGGGGTTTATAGTGTGGCCCTCATGGTAAGACTTCCTAAGTCGCCTCGTGGGCGGTGGGCCAGATGGGCACCTGAGTGAGGGGAGATTCTTATCTCCCACCCCTACCTTCTGCGTAACCCTGTGTATGTTCTGCCCCCTCTAGCTGCCCCCTCTGCCTCGACACTTCCTGTTCTAACTACTGTTCTCTCTGATCCTCTTTTTCCATTCTTTTTAGTCTCCCGTTCCATTTTGTTTTGGATCCCTGAGTGCGGGCTAAATCAGGATCCCCTCCGATTTTCCCTGTCCAGTTTGCTATCTATTACCAGAATGCTGGGGACAGACTCTGGACCTGAATTCTGGTCTACTCTGTGATTTTTGGGATGCCAACTTCACATACCTGTAGGCCCCGATTTCAGAGACTCCCACACTGGTCACATGGAACTGGGGTCTCTGAGCGCCCACCTAGAACTAGGGTGGACGCGCCTTAGCGCTCTGGTGGGTGATGAGACTAAAAAGAATCTATTTTCCTTCCTACAGACCTCTTTTCTCTCTCTCCTTTCTTCCTCAGCCTCCGACTCCCAATATGTGAGCTTCACACTCTAAAGGAGAGGCCCTGGGTCTCACACCCTTGGAGTGTCTCCTACACTCTTTAAGTACCTTAGATCTCTGAATTCTCAGCTTTGAGAGACTTCTGCCAGCGCTCTGGTAAATGGTCAGAATGCTTGTATGTACAGGCATTCTTTGCCCTTCACTCTAGTCCCTCTCTCTATTCCTCTTAGGACTCCCATACCCCTCCTATACACTAGACCAGAACTCCACCTCTGCTTTTGTGTTTTTTTGTTTTTTTTTTATTTCTTTATGTGTATGAATGTACTGTCTGCATGCAAGTTTGTTCACCCGTGTCGTGCAATGCCGCGGAGGTCAGAAGACGGCGTTGGATTCCCCTGGAACTGGAGTTCTCCTGGAATTGGAGTTTCAGATGGTTCTCGGCCACCATGTGGGTGCTGGGGATCGAACCCAGGTCCTCTGTAAGAGCGGTCAGCGCTCTTAACCACTAGGCCATCTCTCCAGCCCCTGCTTTTGACCTTGGGTGACCGACCTAGGCTCTCCTCTGTGCCTCTTTCTCTCTGCCCCCTGCCATGCTGTCTGGTCCCACCACGTGTGTGCAGGCAGCTCATGCTGGCTGTCCCATGTGGAAGTAAAGCATGCTCCTAGAGTGACTTATGCCTCCTGTGCCTTTTTTGTTTCCTGCTTTTTACACTTAATATTATTGGTGCCATGACATTTTGCAACCCCTGAACTTGCCAGCTGAGTATTTCTCCAGACATCCTCTCTCTCTCTCTCTCTCTCTCTCTCTCCCTCTCTCTCTCTCTCCCGCGTCTCCACACGAATACTTCAATCACACACTTCCTCATCGCCCTACATCGACGTCCTATCACGACAGTGGCCTGACCGATTTTCTCTCTCTCTCGCATTTCGGGACTTCCCTCCTTTGTGACTTCCTTCACCTTGTCTCCCTCTGCTTCTCTCAGCATTAGTCCCTCATTGTTTTGAATCCACAGGCTTGAACTGGGTTCCCGTGCAAAGGCGGTACTCTCTCCTACTTCCCTCCATCTTCCTTCTCCCTCCTTCTCTCTGCCTGTCTACCCTCCAGTTCCTTCATTTTAGCCTCCCGTTCTGCTTCAGAGACACTCCAGACCCGGAGTCTCTGACCAGCCCCTTTAGAGGATGTATGCCTCCACGCCGTTCCCCTATCTTCTGAGGCTAAAAAACTTTACTTCCTTAGTACAGCTCTCTCCTCTACCCAGTCTGCCACACAGCTGCCCCATTTCTTCTGAGCCACAAGACCACGTGGCAGGAAGCCTGAATTTACATCAGACCTTGTAATAACTAATGCTATTTTTCTATATTCTAATTCTCTTGCAATTTATTTAATGCCATATTCTGATCCTTTCACAATTTTGGTTTTTTATATTTTGTTTACAAAACTTTTGCCTAAATTTTAAGGGATTATTTCTAGAGCTCTGTGTACTAAAACTTTTTCCAATTTCTTAAACCAGGGTACACATCCTTTTTCCCTCTGCATTCACTAGACCGGGACCCTCCAATTGCTAATGCACCCTGTAGCCCCCTGTTGGTCCCTGCACTGGTATACTCATGTAAGACTCAACCAGCTTGTCCTTTCAGTTGCAGAGAAAACATCCATTAAGTACTTGCCACTATCAATCTGGACCAAACCCACTGGGCAGAGTACCCCAAGCAGCCAAAATGAAAAACTAAATTCTAACCCTCCAGCCTGACAGCTGTTCCCCCAAGACTTCGCCCCTGGTCAGCTCTGAAGCAGCTACAGAAGACAGAACTTCACCCTTTTTCCTATAGGAACAAAAGGCTGGAATGTCAGGTTGTGAGATCCAGAAGCCCATTGGAATGCAGAGACACCTAAGACCGGAGGTCCAAGAACCTGCTCTACCAGGCATACCCTTTGCCTATGCTAAAGCAGGCCACCCCTGATTACTCAGGAATCTTCCACCTCACCCTTCTGGAAGCCAGATTCCAGATTCCGATCCACCCCACTCTCACTGAATCCCACTCCCACCTTATCCCTTAAATTCCAAAGCTGGATGCCATTCTGGGCTTGGCTTTCTCTTTCCCCTGAGCCCAGCCCCATCTTCCCTGAATTAAACTTTGCTCCAAAGAGCTTAGACCTCGTGGCCTTTCATTCCGGGGGGAGCACGCCATAACCTTACAATATTTAAATAGGACCTACAACCATTATTACTCAAATTATTTGACAGGATAAAAACAGAGGTAAAGTTCCCAAATTCCTTCTATGAAGAAGCCAGAATCACTCTAATAGTAAAACCAGCAAAGATACAACCAAAGAAGAAAACTATAGACTCATTTCATTAATGAACATAGATGCAGGAATTCTCAAACAAGGTGTGGTGGCACACATATTTTATCCCAATACTCAGGAGGCAGAGGCAGGTGGATCTTTGTGTTTTTAAGGCCAGCATGGTGTACTTAGTGAGTTCCAGGACACCTGGGGCTACATGGCGACCCTGTCTCAAAAAGACAAAAAAATTCTCAACAAAATACTTGCAAAGGGCATAGAGGCACACATCAAAAAGGTCATCCACCATGACCAAATCATGTTTATAGCAGAGACACAGGGATGGTTCAACATATGTAAATTAATAAATGTCATAAAGCATATCCATGGACTCAAAGACAAAAACCACACATTCATCTCAATTGATGCAGAAATGATCTTTGAGTAAATTCAACATGTCTTCATGTTTAAAGTCCTAGAAGGAATTGGACTGGGGAGAACATTCCTCAACATAATTAAAGCCATATATAACACACCCACAGCCAACATCATTCTAAATGGGAAAAAAATAGAAGCATTCCTCTTAAAGTCAGGAACCCAACAAGGCTGCCCACTATTTCCACTCCTTTTCAATATAGTGCTTGAAATTCTTCCTAGAGCAATAAGACAAGAAAAGGAAGTTAAAGAGTACTAATTGGAAAAGAAGTCAATTCATTTTTTTTGCAGATGACATGGTATATACCTAAGGAACACCAAAAATTACATCAGAAAACTCCTAGAAACAATTACCAGTTTCAGGAAAGTAGTAGGTTACAAAATTAATCTAGAAAACCCAGTAGCCTTTCTGGCCAACAATAAGCAATTAGATGTGGAATACATAGAGAACTTCCCATTCGCAGTAGCCTCAAAAAATAAAATATCTCAGAACAAACTTGACCAAAGACTAAAGATCTCTATAATGAAAATTTTAAATCCTTGAAGAAGGAGATTGAAGAAAATACCAGAAGATGGAAGGAGCCCTCATGCCTGTGGATTGCAATAATTAATACAGTAAAAATGACCTCCACAAAGAAATATACAGATTCAATGTAATCTCAATTAAAATCCCTATGGTCTTCTTTATAGACTTAATTTAAAAATCCTAAAATTCGTATGGACAAACAAAAGAGTCCAGGTAGCCAGAGCAACCCTAACCAAAAAAGCAAGGCAATGAAGGGGGGAGGATACTGTACCAGACTTCAAAATATATTACAGGGTACTATAACCATAAACAGCATGGTATTAGCACAAAAACAGACCCACAAATCAGTGGAACAAAATTGAAGATCCATACTTGAGCATATGCAATCTCAACCATCTCATATTTGAAAAGGGGGCCAACAAAACTCAATGGAAGAAAGACAGCATCTTCAACAAATGGTGCTGGCAAAACTGGATCACCACTTTTAGAAAAATAAAACTATACCCCTTTCTTTCACCCTGTACAAAAATTAGCTCCAAATGGATCAAAGACCTCAATATGAAATCTGGAACTCTGAAAATGATAGAAGAAAACCTTGGCCATAACCTACAATATATAGGAGTAGAAAAAGGCTTTCTAAATCAGACAGCAGCTGCACATTAAATAAATCAACATATGGGAACTCACTAAACTCAAAAGCTTCTGTACAGCGAAAGAAACAATCCAACAAGGGAAAAGAAAGCCCACAGAGTGGAAGGAAACCTTTACCAGTGATACATCTGAAAGAGGTTGAACATCTGAAGTGTATAAATTACTCAAAATACTTCTGCATTGAAAATTTTAAAAAGGTTGAGAGAAAGATCAAGACATGTTTGGGAGAATGCAGGAATTCTGTCAGGATCAGAGTTCTGGAAGGGAGAACAGGTCTATATTTGATTAAGAAATGTATGAAATGCACAAAAGTTCAACATGAAATTAAGAAAAAAATAACAATTAGTTTTTAATATAAATTTGAAGTTGAAATTTCTTTTTTCAATGTATATTTTTGTTGAACGATTGTGCAATTCATACATTCCATCCTAATCATTTTTATGTCCCCCTTCCATATCTGTACCTCCAACAAAGTCTGCTTACAGGATTTTATGCATCCTGCCAGCTATGCTAAGACCTACCATGTCAAACATTTGTACCCAGATGTCCCTTAGTGCAAGCTCATTCACCTCATTCACTGGAGTCTTGTCAGCCTATCTACTGTCATTCCCTTAAGGAAAATCTATTCTTCTCTCACCGAGCACTAATCAACTACCAATAGTTCCTTGGCTAAGGCTGGGGCCTGTTGCCCATTTCCCTAATTCTATGAGTTTTCATAGTCTACTTGAGTTTGCATGGGTCTTGTTCATAATGTCCATATGTGCAAATTCTCAGAAGCCGGAAGACTGTTTCTTTATGGTCACACACCAGCCCTAGCTCTTCCCCTTCTACAATGGTCCTTGAGCCATGAGTGGTTCAGGTATAATAGTGTTATGTAGAGACACATACTCTGCCGTTTCTTGTTGTCTATATTTTGGCCAGTTTTGGCCTTTGGGTTAATTGTTTCCTATTGCATGATGGAACTTCACTAGTGAGCATTGAGAGATACATTAATATTCTGTCTGCCACCTGTTCCAATGTATTCTGTGAACTTTAACTTTGCAGGCTCCATTATAGATGTATCACATAGGACTGAGCATCTCTTAGACACATTCTCTGTGTGATGAATTGTAGAACCATAATATTCTCCATCTTTTGCAAAAAGAAGCATCTCTGAGGAGTGGTTACTGGTATACTTCTCTGTAAATATAAGGTTACACATTTAGTATACATAAGAAATTATGTTTCTCTTGGATGTGACAGAAATACGGTTTTCTGTAGGCTCTATGACCTCTCCAACCATGTGCGTTCGGCCATGTTTACAGTTCCACATATGAGTTTCTGCCCACTGAGATGGCGTTGAGTCCAATTAGATAGTTGTTATTAGGCTTTAAAGTTGGGATTGGATCATTGATCAATGTTTTCCCTTAGCAGCTTGCATAGTATCCTCCAGGGAGGATGCTTCCAAGTTACTTTAAGGTCCATTGCTCCACACCCTATGTCCAGAGTATATGTCCTATTTCCAGCAACAGGGTCTTAATTTCAAGTTTTGGGAGTAATCAAGGGCTGTGCAATAACCTGTGTTATTTGGATAGTCTCTTGTTCTACCCTGGACAACAACTTGAGTGGAGATTACTCTTCTTTGGCACTGTGATTTTGTGACATTTTATTTTTTGTTGTTCTTTTTTTGGGGGGGTGGGTCTTTTTTTGAGACAGGGTCTCCCTGTAGCTCCAGCTGTCCTGGAACTTGCTCTGTAGACCAGGCTGGACTTGAACTTACAAAGATCTGCCTGCCTCTGCCTCTGGAGTTCTAGGATTAAAGGCGTGTGCCACCACACTGGCTATTGTTGTTCTTTTTGAGACAGTGTCTCCCTGTAGCCCCTGATGTCTTGGAACTCATTATATAGCTTTGGATACACAGAGATCTACCTGCCTCTACCACCTCAGTTCTGAGATTAAATGAGTCTTCCAGCATTCCCAGAGTGACATTTTTCTTGTTGCAATAATTTTTATTACCATATTATTGCTAGCTACATATTTTTAGAAAATTTTAAGATGCTTTCCATGCTGATGTAGAATATCTCATTTATTGCAATGAAAAAAAAAAAAGAGATTTTCTTATACTTCTTTTCCAAAAGGGAATTTAAAGATTCAAGTTAATAAGATCTCAGAGCAAATAAGAACATCAGGCTGTCCTGCATAACCTTGGGCAAACTACTTCAATAATACATGACCTTCAACAAAACTTCTCCAGTAATTGTCAAATTGAGAAAGCAACCATTTTCCTTTATGACACATTTCTCCTTTTGAACTTAATTTGAAGTTATTAATATTTAATGTAATTATTAATTATATATATTTTGCCTGCTTCTCATACAAGTAACATTTTTTACTTATTTTACTTTACAACGAATTTACACAAATGCATTTATAGAGGACTTATTTCCTTAGAAAATCTGAAGCATATAACTTCCAGTTTTTTTTCAGACACACAATGACACTTTGGGAAAATCAATGCCATGCTATAATTTATGATAATATTTAAGATATCTCAGATCTGAGAAAAGATTTGAAAATGATCTAGTTATGTCCTGACAGAGCAGTACTGTGATCATTTTGGCTAGACAGAGTTGTGGAGCATGGAGCTCAGTTGGGAATCACTTCTTTCAGGAGGACTACTTGTTGTTAGATTTCATCCTTGTTTGTGGCTACAGCTTGGACTCTGTCCCTTCTCATATCTTACTGCAGTTCACTCCTCCCATTTTCTTTCAAACAACAGTCAATCCCCAATCTCCCACTGAGAATCGCTGCATTTCTAACATTTACATGCAAATGATTTCTACATCATCTATTTTGGAAAAGGCACCAGTTATCAACAAATTCTTTCCCAAAATAGTGATCATTTTATCTACACTGGTAGGCTATGATCTATGGTGAAAGGAAACACTGATAGGATCTTATTTTTCACAGGAAGTTAGAGTGGTTTTCAATTTAAGATATTTTTGTTAGTTGTATTGAATAAGTCATTTTAAATTGCATTAATTATGACAAAACACTATAATATCTAATTTTATTTTATTTATTTATTTATTTTTGGTCTTTTTTGAGACAGGGTCTCCATGTAGCCCCAGCTGTCCTGGAACTCACTCTGTAGACCAGGTTGGCCTTGAGCTCACTAATATCTGCCTGCCTCTGCCTCCCAAGTGCTAGGATTAAAGGCATGTGTCACCACGCCCAGCATAATATCTAATTTTAAAAGTGAGATGCTTTTTTTTCGTCTTTTTGAGACAGGGTCTCCCTGTAGCCCCAACTACCCTGGAACTCACTATGTAGACCAGGCTGGCCTTGAACTCACAGAGATCTGCCTGCCTCTGCCTCCCAAATACTGGGATTAAAGGTGTACGCCATCACGCCCAGCACTAATATCTAATTTTAAAAACTCATGTAAAGTGCAGTTTCATGAACATCTAGATCTGGTGTGAAGCTTAAACACTGGCTTCACACAGTACCCTGTGTCAAGGGTACTAACAATTAGTTCATCTTCTATAACACCCAGTGTGTGATGGGCAAGCCTGTTAGCATGGGCTACCTTCACTAATATAGCTAGGCCCTGAGAGATAATGGGTGCCAAGAATTATACAGGGAATAACTTTGTAAAACTTCCTCCCCCATCAGGAAAGTCAAATATTGCATTCCTTTCCCCATAATTAGCCTGCTCCACTGAGACCAGTTAGAACACTGCACCTTCAAATGTGGATAGCTATGTTGGACCTTTCTAAAATACCGAACCACATGACTGACAGACATGGTTGCAGATATGGCCCTGCAGACAGGGAAACAGACTTTTCTGATGATGGACCAGTGCTTGGGATTCTGGGTTATTTCAAAAGGGGGTCTTATTCTAAAGAAAGATAAAAGGGAAGGGAAGAGCCCAACGAGCACATGGAAAAATACTTTAGAGTATCTCAGAGGAAGAGTACTGAACCCACATATTGGCAGGGAGAAAACTGCAGCATGAAACAGTGACTCAAATGGCTAATTATAAATTTCTGGGCTTGAAACTTATGTAAATCTGTGAGCAAATGCAGGCCACAAGTGGCTGATGGCATTAGCTTGATTATCCAGCGAGCATCTCCCAGGGCCACAGGTTGCAATCATAAGACCTACAGAGAGACTCCCTTGAGAGAGCAGCTCATGACTCAACTTGTGAACCAGCACATGAGCGGGGAGGAGAAGCAGCAAGTGATGTATACATGGGGCACGATTCAGGTGTCTGGGATTGGCTGCAGAAGATGACATCATTTTGTCTATATAACTTATGCACTGTATACAATAAACGGATTTTCATTAACACCTGATAAGATCTCTGGTGCTTTACTCCACGCTTGTGTTTGTGTAAGCCAAAGCAGGTTTGTGTTTTGAGTGCTGAGTGCTACAGGTGATTGGCTGGAAAGAGGTCTGTCACTGCACCAGCCTGGAGTGTATACTTTGCCAGTGATTACCTGGAAAGAGGCCATAAAGGCCATGAGTCTGGGGTTTCCTCTCCTGGGCATCATCAACCCCTGGACAGGTGAAGATAGTGCAGCCATATAGGGTGGTGGTTCAATACCTGAGGCCAAGAATCTGAGTGGGCTGTAGCTGCTCTGATTGGGTTGTAGAGGGAATGTTTCTGCAATCTGCAGGCATTATGCAAATAAGCACCAGCTCCCAAGTGTAGCCACTGGAGGCTAAACCCTTTCCCAAGCAGGAGTGAGTTACATATGACTGCAGGAGCGCATTTAACATTATATATATATATATATATATAATAATATATATATATATATATATATATTAAACACTGAGACATTTCTTTTTAATGTATATTTTATTTGGGGGAATTTCATACAATATAATTTCATATAAATTAACACTCCCCCTCCTCTATCTGCTCCTCCACTTTCTTGCACTTTGCTTCTACCAAATTTCTGAAACAATTTATGAATTTTATATATAATATAAAACATATACAGAATATATAGAATATATATGTAGAGGGGAAAGAGAGAGAGAGAGAGAGAGAGAGAGAGAGTGTAATGAATCAGGTTTGTGTCCTCAAATGTCTTTGTGTGTGATTTATCTAGTGACTTCTCACCCTTAAATGAGACTCAATCACTCCTTTCCATTAGCCAACAGTTGCCAATAGTCTCTGGGGTAGGGTTATTGTTTCAAACCACTTCCTCACAACTATGATACGATTTTGTTTGGTTTGAACTTATGTGAGACTTGCACTTGCTGTCACCATTGCTGAGTGGAGTAACTAAGCAGCAGTCTATAAACTGTTAACTTGTGTTCATTTTCCTTCTCTGGCTCTTACAATTTTTCTGACGCCTTCTGTCCAATGATACTTAAGTCTTGGGAAGCAGACGTTTGATATATATGTGTCCTATTCAAGGATATACTTTTCTTCTTCTATTTTTCCTGTCTTTTTGAGACAGGATCTCCCTGCAGACCCAGCTGTCTTATAATTCACTATGTATGTAGACCAGGATGGCCTGGATCTTAAAGAGTTTTTCCTGCTTGGTCTCCAGAGTGATGGAAATAATGGAACGTGCAACCACAGGATTTTTGTTTGTTTGTTTGTTTTAATTTACTATTTTATTAGTATTGCTTTATTTTTATTAAAAACCAATTTTATTGAGGTTTTAGGCATTTCTTACATTTCTTAATTAAATTTAGACCCATTCCCCTTCCTTGCCCCCCACCCCACCAGAGCTCCTATATTCTGCTATGCATGCCTTTCATCTTTTTCTCAGTCTTTTTAAAAATTTTTGATGCAGAAGTTTATTGTTTGGGGCAGAAGTTTACTGTTTCAGTCAGTTCTTTGACCCAGTCTTTTTTGTTGTTTTTGCTTCCAATTTGTATTGCTCTAAAATATAACATTGCTTTCTTTAAGAAAGTACATGATTACTATGAAAGACTTTAAATTTTTTTTAATTTTATTTATTTCTGTATGTGTATGAATGTACTGTCTGCATGCAGGTTTGTGCACCCATGTCATGCAATGCCGCAGAGGTAAGAAGAGGGTGTTGGATTCCCCTGGAACTGGAGTTCTCCTGGAATTGGAGTTTCAGATGGTTCTCTGCCACCATGTGGGTACTGGGGATCGAAGCCAGGTCCTCTGTAAGAGTGGTCGGCACTCAACTGCTAGGCCATCTCTCCAGCCCCGAAAAACTTATATAGGTGGAGAATTTGAAAAGGGAATGAATAGCAAACTCACATTATAGGGGAAGTGACAAATTTCACATTATCGTTGAAGCTTGATAATAGAATTTTGTCAGTAACAATGTTCATTTCATAAAATAGACAAGATTACATAATCCTTAATATAAAATCCGATGTTAGATTACTATCTCTTTATAGTAAAAAAATTCAATAAATTACACATCCCTTCTGGGTGGTTTTAAATTAACCCATCCATCAAAGTTACTTTTTAAAGATCTGTCTCTCTCACTCTCCATATATGAGTTCTGGGAGAGTCAGTAACAGGGGGTTGAAGAGCACCTTGAGGTGGAATTTCAGGCTATTGGAAACAGCCAGACATTGCTGGGTGATGGGAACAAATTTTGTCCCCTGAAATCACAGCAAGCATACTGAACCATATCTGCTGTTGCTCAAAATTTTAATTTGTTGACTGATCAATTCTTGTTTTTTGAAACAGAATCTCCCTATATTCTAGCTGGCCTGGTACTCACTAGCTACAACAGACTGGCTTTGATCTCATAGAGCTCCATATGCCTCTGCCTCCCAAGTGCTAGGATTAAGGGCATCCAGCATACTCAGAAAATATTTTATCCAGTTAATTTATACACTACCATAGAAAATAATTTTTAAGGAAATTTGGACCATTTATTTTAAATAGTGTATTAGTCACTTTTCTCTCTCTCTCCATATATATATATATATATAATATAATATATAATATATATATATAATATGAGTTCTGGGACAGCAGTAACAGGGGGTTAAAGAACAATTTGAGGTGGAATGTCAGGCTATTGAAAACAGCCAGACATTCTGTTGCTGTGACTAAAACTTGCCAAGACCAAGGAACTTATTAAAAGGAAGAGTTTATTTGAGTCAAGATTGACTGTTCCAGGAATTAGAGTCCATTGTGGCAGGAGGGCATGGTGGTTTTTAGCATCCCTTTAAGTAAACAATCATACCAACAGCAAAAAGGGATAGTTTGAGCCTCTCTTTTCCCAATTAGTACTCCTTTAATTTCCTTTTCTTCTCTTACTGCTCTAAGTGTTTCAGCACATATCCTCGTTGTTTTTCTGGACGGGTTTACCTTCACTCATCTGATGTCTCTCTAGTTCCAGCCAGATTAGAAAAATTTTAAAAAATACACAAAAGTGGAAACCAACCAGGGACTGTGGGACACTATTGAAAAGATCAAACCTCGCATTATAAGAATAGAGGAGAAGAAGGATCCCAAGAGAATGGTATTGAACAGATTCTTCAACAGAATAATAGATGAAAAACTTCCCCAAACTAAAAAAGACAAACCAATACAAATACAAGAAGAAAGCACATAGATCTCCAAACAGACAAGATCAGAAAGAAATTCTCCATCCACATCATAGTTAAAATGACAGACACTCAAATAAAGATAAAATCCTTAAAGCCACGAGCAGAAATCAATAAGTGACCTATTAAGGGAAACCCTTCAGAATCACAACTGACTTCAAAATGCAAACTATGAAAGCAAGAAGAAGAACCTGGGAGCCAAAGCATTCCCACTGTTTAAAGGACTATAGATGCCACCCAGGTTACTTTACCCAGCAAAAATTGTCAATTATAGTTGAAGGAGAGAGAAAAAACTTCCATGACATAAAGAAATTTTAAAAGAATAACATGTCTAGAAAACGAAGCCTTCAGAGAATACTTGAAGCAAATACAAGGACAGAAGAAAGGAGCAACATCCCAGGCAGATAGAGAAATCAATAAAAGCATAACTGCGAAGTAGAAACCTAAACCAAAACTGCAAATGGATAAGAAGGCAAAAGGAAGCAACAAAAGCTTATCAGTCATAACCTTAATATTAATGGACTAATTCCCAAGTCAAAAGACATTAGACTGGAGATTGGATTAGGAAAACAGAATCCATCGAAATGTTGTCTACAAGAAACACACATTTTAACTTCAAGGACAGCTACCACCTTAAAGTGAAAAGGGATGGAAAAAAATATTCCAAGCAAATGTACCAAAAAGGGAAAAGCAGGTGTTGCTATTTATTAATATCATACAAAATAGACTTCAATGTAAAAGAAATCAGAAGAGACAAAGAGCCATTACATTTTTAATCAAAAGGAAAAATTCACCAAGAGATTTCACAATTATTGAATATATTATTGCCCCAACTCTGGTGGCAAACAAACTTAACAAAGACAATTCTCCAGGAACCCAAGTCACCACACTAACCCCAGTTACACTCATAGTAGGGGACTTCAATAACCCCCTGAGTTCTTTGGACAGGTAAACAGAAAAAGAATAAACAGAGAGGCACCTGAACTGAACGGATATGATACACCAAGTGGTCCTCATAGACCTCTACCAAAATATTTCCACCGAAATACCAGAGAAATATTTTCACCTCAGGCACCCCAGGAACATTCTCCAAAATCGACCACATACTGGGACACAGAGAAAACTTCCACATATAATAAAAAGAGTTGAAATAATTTCATGCTTCTATCAGACCACAGTGCCAATAAAGTTCAATACCAACACCAGGATAGCCCTACTGCCTACAAGACACATGGAGACTAAAAACACTCTTGAATAATGATGGTCAAAGAAGAGATTAAAGAAAGAAATAAAAGCATTCCTGAACTGAATGGACAATACAATACAACACAACAAAACCATATGGGATGCCTTAAAAAGCAGTCCTAAGAGGGAAGTTTAAGCCCTGGGTGCCTACATTAGAAAACAAGAAAGAGTACAAGTGAATGATCTAAACCTGCAGCTAAAAGCTCTTGAGAGCAAACAACAGATGAACCCTAAATTCAACAGACAGGAAGAAATAACAAAAATCAGAGCAGAAATCAATGAAATAGAAACAAAGAAAACAAGAAAAAAAATCAATGAATCCAGAAGTTGGTTCTTTGAAAGAATAAACAAGATAGACAGACCTCTAGCCCAGTTAACCAAAAGAAAGAGGTAACAACTCCAAATCAATACAATCTGTGATGAAAAGGGAAATATCACAATAGACAAGGAAAAGATGCAGAAAATCATACAGGAATACTTCAAAAACCTATACTCTACCAAGTTTGAAAATCTAGAAGAAATGGATGAATATCTGAAATCCTGGGAATCACCAAAGCTCAACCAAGAAGAGATCAACAGCTTAAACAGACCCATAATACATGAAGACATTAAAGATGTAATAAGAAACCTCCCAACTAAAAAAAGCCCAGGCCCAGACGGTTTGATGGCAGAATTCTATAAAACATTGCATAAAGTCCTACAACAATTGTTACTGAAACTGTTTTGAAGGATACAAACAGAGGGAATTCTCCCAAATTCCTTCTATGAAGGCAGCATCACTCTATTACCAAATCCAGGCAAAGATACAACCAAAAAGGAAAATTATAGACCCATCTCCCTAATGAACAAAGATGCCAAAATTCTAAACAGGATACTGTCAAATTGCATACAGACCCACATAAATAAGATCATCCATCATGACCAAGTTGGATTCATACCAGAGATGCAGGGATGATTCAACATATGAAAATCAATAAACATCATCAAACACATAAAAGGAATGAAAGACAAAATCTACACCATCATCTCAACTGATGCTGAAAAAGCCTTTGACAAAATCCAGCATCCCTTCACTCTAGAAGGAATTGGATTGGAAGGATCATTCCTCAATATAATCAAAGCCATATACAGGAAACCCACAGCCAATATCATCCTAAATGGAGAAATTACAGAAATATTCCATTTAAAGGTAGGAACTCAGCAAGGCTCCCCCCTGTGTCGAGTCCTCTTCAATATAGTGCTTGAAACACTTGCTAGAGCAATAAGGCAAGAAAAGGAAATTAAAGGATTACAAATTGGAAAAGAGGAAGTCAAGCTATTCCTATTTGCTGATGATATAATTGTTTACTTAAGGGATGCTAAAAACATCACCAGAAAACTCCTAGAAAAGATTAACAGGTTCAGCAAAGTGGCAGGATACATAATTAACCTAAAAATTCAATGGCCTTTCTTTACGCCAAGAACAAGCAACTGGAGAAGAATTCAAAGAGACCTTCCCACTCACAATAGCCTCAAAAATAATAAAATACCTAGCAACAAATCTAACCAAAGACACCAAAGATCTCTACAACAAAAATTTTAAACCTTTAAAGAAAGAAATTGAAGAAGACATCAGAAGATTGAAAAACCTCCCATGCTCATGAATTGGGAAAATTAACATAGTAAAAATGTCCATTCTACCAAAACTCTTATATAGATTTAATGCAATCCCAATCAAAATCTCCAAGAGTTTCTTCACAGGCTTGGAAATAAAGTCCTTAAATTCATTTGGAAAAACAAAGGACCCCGAATAGCCAAAACAACCCTGAGCAAAAAGAGCTACACAGGGGGGGATCTCTATACCAGACTTCAAACTATACTACAGGGCTATAGTCATAAAACAGCCTGGTACTGGCACAGAAATAGACCTGTTGACCAATGGAATAAAACCAAAGATCCAAACCTGAGCACATACAATTTCAGCCATCTCATATTTGACAAGGGGTCCAAGAAGACACAAAGGAGAAAAGACAGCATCTTCAGCAAGTGGTATTGGCAAAATTGGATCACCACTTGTAGAAGAATGAAATTAAATCCCTACCTCTCGCCCTGTATAAGTCAACTCTAGATGGATCAAAGACCTCAATGTGAAACCCCAAACTCTGAAGGCGATAGGAGGAAAAGTTGGCAGCAGACTACAAGACATAGGCGTAGGAAAAGACTTCCTAAATCAGACAGCAGCTGCACAAGAATTAAGGTCGACAATTGACAAATGGGACCTCATTAAACTTAAAAGGCTTTATACATCAAAGGAAACAATGAAGGAAGTGAAGAGAAATCCCACACAGTGGGAGGAAACCTTCACCGCAGAAACATCTGACAAAGCATTGATTTCCAGAATATATAAACTACTCAAAAAACAAAGAAGAAAGAAAACAAATGACCCACTCAATAGATTGAGCAAAGAGCTGGACAGAGACTTCACAAGTGAGGAATTAGAGATGGCTGAGAAACACCTTAAGAAGTGTTCAACATCACTAATCATTAAGGAAATGCAAATTAAAACCGCTTGAAGATATCATCTTACTCCAATAAGACTGGCTAGGTTCAAGAAAACAAATGATACCAAGTGCTGGAGAGGTTGTGGGGAAAGGGGAACAATCATCCACTGCTGGTGGGAATGTAAACTCGTACAGCCACTATGGCAAGCAGTGTGGAGAACCCTTGGAAGACTTGGAATGAACTTGCCACCCGACCCAGCCATACCATTCCTAGGTGTGTACCCTCAAGACTCAAACCCACCACAGAGATACATGCATGTCCATGTTTATTCCAGCTCTCTTCACAATAGCAAGGAGCTGGAACCAACCCAAATGCCCCTCAACTGATGAGTGGATAGAGAAAATGTGTTATATCTACATAATGGATTTCTATGCAGCAATAAAGAAAGATGATATCATGAGCTATGCAGGAAAATGGCTGGAGCGGGAGGACATCATGCTGAGTGAAGTAACACAGTCCCAGAAGAGCAAAAGATGAATGGTATCTCTCATCTGTGGATGCTAGTGCACATTACCTAGTTGTAAGTATTTCTTGTGCATGGCCCCTTGAGCTTTTGTCCAAAGCAATTGGTAGTGCTGCATATTGGAAACAACAACGACAATGACAACAGAAAGGACTGCATCAAAGAACTGACTGAAACAGTGAACTTCCGCTCAAAATAGTCAACTTCCTCATGGAGAATATTGAGAAAGACTGAGAAAGAGATGAAAAGCATGTTTGGCAGATTGCATGAGCTCTGGTGGGGTGGGGGGATAGTGTGGGGGACACGGGACTAGATTTGATAAAAAATATATAAATAAAAAAAAAGAAAATAACAAGATAAACCATTTTCATGGATAAGGATGCAGTACTCCACTGGGACATTGCTATTACATTTCTGCTGTTGGGTGTCCAAACATATATTTCAGAAGGCATACCCAATGAAATAATATTAAGTCTTTTTTTCTTTGGGGGAATGGTCAGGCATTCAGTACTTTGTTCTTGTGAATGGGGTTAATATTTAGAACAGCAAAGTTTGAGGAGAATTGCTTTTCCCTATATTTCCCCACTCTTACACTACATGAAAACAACATATTTTAAGCATAAGTAAGCCTCCACCAGGTATTGAATCTGCTGCTACCTTGATTTTTACTCTGTTATCTTCCATCATTATGGCGAATACACTATATTGTTTATGATTTAAATGGTATGTAATATCTTGTTAGGCTACCAAAACAGACTAAGACTGAAATTCATACTAGAAGTGCTTTAAAGCTGCTTTAAAATATTCCACAGAATTAGATATAGCTTTGGAGCTAGGTGAAAAGAAGTCTGGAAGTTAATGCTGCACAAAGTATGTATTGTCATCCATGGACTATTAATTATGAATCTGATGAGGGTTCATAAGAAGGCAATTGTAGTAGAGAAGTGCTCAATCATATTATCTAAGTGGTTTTGCTCACAATGTTAGGCAATATATTCACTGTAAGGTCATTGTGATGAGACTTAAAAAGAATAGAAAATCCAAGGCAGAGGCAGGCGGATCTTTGTGAGTTCAAGGCCAGCCTGGTCTACAGAGTGAGTTCCAGGACAGCTGAGGCTACAGGGAGACCCTGTCTCGAAAAGACCAAAAACAAAACAAAACAAAACAAAACCCCAGAACAAAACAAAATACTTAGCTTAGAAATAAATATAATGGCCCGGTGTGGTGGCGCACGCCTTTAATNAAAAAAAAAAAAAAAAAAAGAATAGTAAACACAAGTTGTAAGAAACTGGATCAAATGTCACATTTCTTATAAAGCATAAGATAGTTTGATTGGATTGTTTTCTGTTTCTTAGTATTTTGTAATAGAATTTGCAAGCAATGGAATGGGCCAGTTAGCAGAACACATCTCTAGAGTTACTAGAAACATTTATTCTCTTGACTAAAATGAAAAATAAAAGAGGTGAAAGGTAGAAATGATAAACACAAAGGAAGCAAATATGGTGTGAAATCTCAGCATAACGATATCATAAAGAATGCAAACACATATTCAGCAGCAAACACCATGGGCAAGGTGTCCTTGAAGAGCTCACGCAACCAGTTGGTAAAGTATGTATGGACAGTAGCACGAGGTTGTTCATGAACACAACGGAAGGTTGACACCAAAAACATTCTGGAGATCTTCAGCGCTGCTTCTGACAGCACCCCTAGAGGACACAAATAGTAAACTTAAAATGTGTTCATGTGGAACTGCCTCCACTAAGATGCAGAGTGCATGAACTGAGAGAGTATGGGTGCCTCCACTTACATTTCAAATAATGCCAAGGAGAGCTTAAAGGCCCAAACTGGGAACTGTCACAGGGGTAGGGCCATTGCAAAATGCTTCCTCTAACATAATTTCCAGAGAGCAGTGGGACAGTTACATTGAATAAAGCTCCCTCCAGTGGAAAGTTTACCAAGCTGTAGGGTGTGGTTTGTACAGAAATCCTCTCCCAGGTAAAATCCTAGGGAGCAGTGAAGTTGGCAACACTGCTGGGACTCCAGACTAAGAGAGACATTCACCTGATTTCCTGAGATGGGCCTCCAGTCAGGGATGGCTGGTTCAATAATCCTGCTCCAGTAGCTACCATTTCACTAAGAGTCATTTCACACTAATGGATGTTTGAATATAATGTAGCATGTGTTATTCAATATTAATAATCATTGGTTTAAAATTCTCATTTTAAGGTAGAAGAATTCACAAACAGAACAACAAACTGCTACTATAGACAATTACCTAAATTTTGTTTCACACCTAGTGACTTGAGGGAAATTCACAAAATTTTAAATAGTTTCTAAAAGAGGAAATATAAATTTTATATATTAGAGTATACAGAAACAACAAGTATTTATGACATATTTCTTTATTCCTGAGACAGTTTAATAAAACAGTATTTTGTTTGTAATTCTCCCTTTCTTTGTTTTAGTGAATTTGCTTTATGAATTTTTATAAGATAATCACTTTTCTAATTTATAAATCAGTAAACATGTAGAAAGCATTTTTAGTTTAGTAAAATGAATAGATATATGATAGATACATAGATATATACATAGAGATATACACATATGGACTTTATCAGATATGAGAACCACATTTTTAATTTTATCACTAAATTGTTGATCATGCTGTTTGGGGACTCTATTTTGACAGCTAGTATCATCTTTCACTTATATAACAATGTTGTATAACACAATATCTCAAGTGTTCGATACTTACTGAAAGAATAAATAGGTAAATTATTATATGAATGAGTAAATCTCCTTCAGAGCTGACAGCAAAAGAATAGTTCTATTTTCTGTCAGCAAAAAATATACCTCTGGATAAAATCGAACAGAGTATTTCTTGTTCTTAACCACTGTGGAATATCTGTGTGTTCAGATTCTTTGTCTTGCCTCTCCCTGTCCATACTACTAAGAAAGATAAATGGAAACAAAGCTTTCTCTGTGTGCCTCTGTCCTATTTCTGACCAGAAAAGCTGTCATGGTGATCTATTAACATTGTGGATTTCTTTTTTCAGTCCAAGTGACAAGATGGCTATTTTTGAAATAAGTTCTATCTTTCTTGTGCCTGCACAATGACTGATTAAAGGTTTCATCACTGGAAATTGCTGAACCTTTGTCTAAGAATATAGACTATCTTAAAGTTGACTTATTGTGATAAGAAGAGAAAGGAGAATTTTCACCTCATCTATCTACTCAGAATGTACAAGATATGATATGATGGGTCATAATGAAAGGCAAGGGTTATTCTTTTTCTACTTTCACTGGGCATTTCTTTTATGGAACTGAGAAGTGCATTATCCCAAGTTGGAGTCTTAAGAGGAATGGGAATAAATCTAGAGAAGGAGTAAAAATCTCTTCAATCTTGTCTCACATGAAATTGCTAAATATGCCTATGTTTCCTTTGCTTTCTGTAATTTACAAGAAGTATGATATAGATGAAGTTGAAACAAAAACTTATCTTACATATAAGAATTATATTAAAATTAGCACCTGTGGTATAATTATACTCAAAATTTCTTTGGCTTTTCAGGGAACTAATTATGGAATGATGTGGAATATATTCTTTTTTAACAATATATATTTTTTTATTTTATTTTAAGTTGAGCTGAGAGTACACATAGCATCAAAGTAACATAAATGAAACCTGTAATTCCAAATAAAGCATCAAAATACGGTGATACTTTAACATGGAAATTCAACTTTCTCTCTATCTCAACCAATTGGGGCACTTATCTACTGTTATATAGGTCTCATATATATATAGTTATCTATATAATATCCTAATATAATATATAGTACACACACACCAGGCATAGGAATCTACTCTCCTGTAGATTGTGATGGATATGCATCTTTCTTTCTTTCTTTCTTTCTTTCTTTCTTTCTTTCTTTCTTTCTGCCAATAGATGTCATGTTTTCCCCAAGGAAATGATTGAAAGTTCCTCCTTGGCAAGCCCAAACAACCATCAATCTACATGCTCTACACTGGGGTCCCTCCCCCCCCATGGTCACCACAATGAGGTCCAGCAAACTTGTGTCCTGTCTTGATCTTCCTGCAGTGGCCTTCATGACACAGCCTGGGTAGTCCAACAATGGCAGTATACACTCTGAAGAGGCTGAAATCCCAGTAGCTGCTCAGTCCACAAGCTGAATATCTCAGTAGTCACCATCTGGCATTGAAGGTTTGGAGGATTCTCAAGTTTTATATCTGAAGTACAATTTCTCAGACATTACTGATTATTTATTTCTGGTTACACTTCCTTTTGGATGTTTAAGACTACACAGCTCAGATTAACCAAGGTTTTTGTTTTCTCAAGGTCAATTGAGGATCTGGTCCTCAAGGGTCACTTAGTGTTTTTTTTTGGGGGGGGGTGTCTCCTTTTGGCTTTTCAATCTCCAGTTCCATCTACTTGAAGACACAGTTAAATCTTGCTAGACCAGGCTTCTCTTAGGATCTCCAAGACCTCCCTGCACAGGAAGAATGGTAACTCACATTTGCAGGACATTTCAAGCGATGCCCCCATGCATAGTCCCCTGTGACTTAGTTGACCTCCGAAGTCAAGGAACAACGTTATCCTTTAAGACCCTAGGACAAATTGATATAGGTATTAAGTATGGTCATTAAGAATCCAGAAAGGCTAAGTTACACCAGTCTGATACATCACACCTATAGAAATATTGCATCTTCTGAAAACAAACTGTGTGTTACTTCCATGTCATATTTCTTGATTCACCTTTCTCCATTTTTAATTGTTACTCTAAAATATGTATACATGCCCACCATCATAAAGCAAAAATCCATAGTCTGAAAATAAATGGTAGGTTAGTTCTAGAACCTCTCTAGGGATTCATAATATAAGATCACAGTTGTGTTCAGATGATAAGAAATTTAACATTAATGTTGCTCAGTTTGCCTTACAACTAGGTACTTGGTGCTAGAATATACAGATGAGGGATACCATTCATCTTTTGTATTTCTAGGACTGTATTAGTTCAATAAACATAATATATTCTAGTTCCAGCCATTGACCTGCAAACTCCATTATATCATCTTTCTTTACCAGTGCATAGAAATCCATCGTGTAGATGTACCACATTTTTATTATCCACTCCTTGATTGAGGGGCATTTTGGTTGGTTCCAACTCTTTGATATTGTGGAGAGCTGCAATAAACATAGCTATACATGTATCTTTGTGATAGAATGAGTCTTGTGGGTATATACCCAGAAGTGGTATGGCTGGGTCAGGTAGGCTCATTTTGAGTTTTTTAAGGGTTCTCCACACTGCTTTCCATAATGGTTTATGATTTTGCATTCCAACCAGTAGTGAATGAGTGTTTCCCTTTCCCCACAACCTCTCCAGCATTTGCTAGCATTTGTTTTCTTGATCCTATGTAGGAGTTTAGTATTAGTCTGAATAGTCCTTTTGTCACGTGTGGCTGACATCCACATGTTGTTCTTCCCTCCTTGTATTTCTTGAGGCTGTCACCTGCCTGCAGGCAGACAATCTCTTGGCTTAGCTCTGGCAACGAGGGGGGAGGGGACTTTGAGAGAGTTACCAGATGGAATAGAAAGACAAGGAAAGATAAAGGCACACAGACATGGGCTCAGAGAAAGTCTGGGAGAACAGAATCTCTCTTTCTGCCAGCAGTGTTTATATATTGAAGGCTACTGTGTTCTGGGCAAGGAAGTGGGATCAGGAGGGAGGGGAAGGGCAAGCCACCTTGGCTCCTACCGGGGGCTGCAGGACTCCTGTTTGTGCAACAGGTAAACTAGAGGTGCGACATTCTGCTCAATGCCTCGAGGGATGGGGCCATCTGGTTCTGGAACTTTGCAGAGGTAGGTGAAGCGAGAAAACATTGTACTATCCTATGCCTTCCTGAGCCACAGATTATTCACAGAGGCAACTGACTGCCAACAGAGATATCAGATAACTCTCCTCCAAGGTTTTATGGGACAGGTCTTACAAGTTCTTGCCACAAGCCATGCAAAGTTTCATTCCTACAGCATCTCTTTGATCTTCTGTGAGGTGACAGGAACCCAGTTTCCAAGTAAAAGCTCACAGCAGAAGCCTCAGAAGCGGTAGCTGTAGTCAACAATGCCAGTTTTGTAGAATGGTGAATACTACAAGATAAGTAAGCCAGTGAAGGAAGCTCAGACTATCCATGGACAACTAGACAGAGGATTCTACAAAAGTGTGTGTGAGAAACACATTGAGGGAAGGAAAGTATTTCCTCAGGAGCTCTGCCTTCCCACATTACTTCCAAATGAAAAAGACAGTGAGCCTTTTATTCATTAATGGAGGTGTGAACAAGAGGCTAAAATAGAGAAAGCACCCTCCTGGACAGCCCTTCCATTTTCTCTGTAGAAACTGCACATTCCAAGAGTTAGATGTAGCAGTGTCAATGCTCAGATACCCCAGTAGAAGACTTAATCATTTCTATTGTTACTGATAATTCCTCAGAGAGATAGAAGAGTGGAGATAGAGGAGAGAGAGACAGAGGAATGAGTGGAGATGAGAGAGAGAGAGAGAGAGAGAGAGAGAGAGAGAGAGAGAGAGAACATTGAGTTAAACACAGTGAGGATTGAACGCTAGGGTAGAAAATTGACCTGTCACTTTTCCCCAATATTCCCAATTAAACACAAGAAGCTGAACAAAGTCTCTTTGAAAGCCTCTCAGTGGGACTGGAGAGATGGCTCAGCTGTTAAGAGCACTGACTACTATTGCAGAGGATGGGGTTATATTCCCAGCACCTATGTGGTGGCTAAGAACCCTCTTTAAGGCCAGTTCCAGGAGAATCCGACCCCCTCTTCTGACCTCTGAGACATTGCATGACATGGGTACACCAATGTACATTCAGACAGTACACTCATACACATAAAATAATAATAAATAAATAAACGACTTACTAAAAGAAAGAAAGAAAGTCTCTCAGTACAGCATCCTTTGGAGAGACTCCTGGGCTGAATATCAGTGTACATGAGCAGAACTGGGAGGGGGCATATTTCTAACAGCAGCCTCTGTCACAAACTACATTGGATCTGCAGCAAGCCCCAGAGATTGAGGGGAAGAGAGTGTCCATATGCTATCTACCAAGGAAAATAATTGCTTTTGATCAGGTAAGAATAATCTTATGGTACTTTGGATACAAGCAAGAATTCTCAAAAATATGATATCACTTGCCTGTATGAAAAATGGTGTCTGATATTTCTTTTCCATAGAAAAAAAATATACAGATTGTTGATATTAATCACTTTTAATCTTTAATATTTACTGAATATTAAAAAGGAATGTGTGAACTTTTTATAATCAGGAAGAAACTGTTATCACTAATTGTGTTATATTTATAAAGAGCACAGTCTGGATGCAAAGGTCAAGTCAGGAAGAAGGAATTTTTGCAGTTGGTTTTCGATGTCAAAAGGAAGTCTTTAGTGTTCAATTTTACACATATTGGATAGCATAGTTTCCGTAATTGTTATAACTCTTGAAAAAAATGTAGAAACTATTAGGAAGGTAATGGCATCATTAAAACGATTTCAAAAGGTAAGGTTTGTATCTAACTGTGGAAAGCATTCTGACGTCATTACAGCAAGTCAACCTTTTGAGGTAAGAGCTATTCAGATGTAAATGAGCACAAGGTTGACAAGCAAGTATTTCCTCATGTTCTCTTTACACATCTTCCTGCTTTCGATTATCCACATTTCGCCTAATTTATATCAATACATATTTATTGTTAATATTTATTTGATTCTTCATTTTGTAAATGAATAATAGTTCATATACATGAAATCAAATTTAAGAAAAATATTAGTATGGATTTCTCAGGATCCAGTTATTTACAGTTCATTATACACTCATGTCGTGGAAACTTCTTTGTGATGAGAGTGTTGGGAGATGGTCATTCTGACTTGTTGCTACATATAAAGGCCATTTTCTTTACATATTTCTAATAATCCTCAATCATAAAATCAATTAAGAATCTAAGTGAAGACATCTGCACTTTGTTTTCCAAAATAAAAGCATGAAGAAAAACCACTAAGACAGAAGAAACTACCCATACTTACTGAAAAAGATACATTTTCTTAGTTACATAGGGACAAAAACTAGTAAACAGTGGTAGCAGCAGTAAGGACAAGCTGTGTGCTCAGGATTGTGAAAAAGGGAAACGAGCAGGAGAAATGAGCTAGGGAGTGAAAGAGTTAAAAATGACCAGAACTGGGGGCTGGAGAGATAGCCTAGCGGTTAAGAGCACTGACTGCTCTTGCAGAGGACCAGGGTTCTATCTCCAGCACCCACATGGCGGCTAAGAACCGTCTGTAACTCCAATTACAGGAGAACTCCAGTTCCAGGGGAATCCGAGACCTTCTTCTGACCTCCGCAGCATTGCACGACATGGGTGCAGAAACCTACATGCAGACAGTACATTCATAAACATACAAAAATAAATAAAATTTAAAAAAAAATTTAAAAAAATGACCAGAATTAAGAGGATGAGATTGTCACTCAAAGAGCAGGGGTTCACAAAATGAAAATATTTGGGATTTACAACTTAATTGGTTGTGGAGAAAAGAGTAGTAAGTAATTATTTGAACATTTTAAATCTATTATCCATTTGGACAGATTATTAGATCAATTATTTATATATTTATATATGTATATCTTCATAATATAGCTATTTATATATTTGTACACATATATCAATCTATCATCTATCATCTATCTATCTATCTATCATCTATCTATCTAAACTATCTATATTTCTCTGGGAGTCAGGTGACCACAGATTTTAATTTGACATAAGGTTCAGCAGAATCATCATAAATCCAATCAATAAACATACAGCTACATGTGAATGGTACAGAACAAATATAAGCCTTGAGAAAGATCTTAACAGCTCTACAAATGTAACTATGGTGTGTGTGTGTGTGTGTGTGTCTGTGTGTATAATAGCTTTTATTTAGTCATTAATTACTCAAGAACACTCTTTTGATGCTATTGTAGATGTATCATCTCCTGAAGTCCCTCAAATTTCAACCAAAATGACTCAGTGTTATTTCAAATAAATTGTATCTCGAGTTTTAGAGATGAGGGAAGTGTCCTTTGGAAAGGTTAAGCAAATTTCCAAGGCACAACCAAGTTACCCAAGACAAAGACCAATTCATACAAATCAATCTGATTTTGTCAGTAAATACTTCCCGATGATAACCTTTACATCAAGAGACCTAGAGTAGTTGAGAAGAATGGCAGTGTAGGTGACAGAACACAGATCATTTGACAAACAGACACTGTCTTTATGGAGCAGGGGAGAGCTAATTGTGAGAGGATCCCTGCTTACAGTATTCTGTAAAACAAAAGAACAGAACTGCTGATGATGGTGAGTTGGATTAGCTCATGTACCCTGGCTGGGACTCACTAGTCCTACCACCAAAATTTGTATACAGACCTGGATTAACTATGGCTCAAGAATGGACCAAAAAAAGCTGGGCGTGGTGGCGCATGCCTTTAATCCTAGCACTTGGGAGGCAGAGGCAGGTGAGATCTGTGTGATTCAACAAGGCAAGGCCGTCTGACAGAGTGAGTTCCAGACACTGGGCTTAACATGAAGACGCCTGTCTCTAAAAAGACCAAAAAAAAAAAAAAAAAGATGGACCAAAAAAAAAAAAAAAAAAAAAAAAAAAGAGCTGACATCCTCAGACAGAAGGGGAATGGCCTGTAAATGATCCTGTGTTCTCTGATGAGTCTTGGACTTTCCTTTCAATTTCATATTTTCTCTACAATCCACTCATAAGACATAAATTGTGCTGAGACTATCTTTATTCTTTCTCTATGGTTGATAATTGCAAGTGTCAAATTTGAAAATCAATTTGGAATGTCTGGGGGTTCACTGTCTGCTTTTGTAGCATTCTCCTTATGTGTAGAGCAGATTAAGAGATACAGTAAGTGCCTTGAAAGTTTTGAATTTAGAACTTAATGACATTGAATTACCAAGGCACACACCATCTTTATGCTCAAGCTTATGGTGTTATGCTCTTATTTTTAATTTCTGTTGTGGAGAAATCTTTTGCTTTTAGAGGATAATTTCTTTTACTGCTCAAATTCCTTTCTGTGTAAAATAATTTTGATTTCTCTTTAACATTCATCATGAAATTGTATTCCCTTATTATGTTTTTATATATCTTCCTTATACTCAATATTTCTATTTTTTATCTAATATTCCTTTTCTGTTGTTTTGTTTTGTTTCTCTTTTTTGATACAGGGTCTCCCTGTAATCTCCACTGGATTGAATTCTATATGTAGATAAGCTGGCCCTAATGTCACAGAGAGCCACCTGCCACTGTGTCTTGAATTCTGGGAGGAAAGGCATGCCTTACAATTTCTGGCTTATATTTTTATATGATTTTTAATATGTATTAAAATATGTTTCTATCAAAATAAAATAAATTTTATAACTTCATAAAAACCTAGTAAGTTAAATTTTAAACATAAATGACACGGACAGTGTATCTCAAGCATTCGTTTATAAATATGCAATCCTATGTTAACAGATATAGGACATCCTTAAAATTTTATTTACTTTTATACGTATTAGTGTTTTATTTGAATGTATATACTTGTGTCATGTTTGTGGATGGTGCTTGTGGAGGTTGGACGAATGTACTGGAATTTCTGGGATCACCAGTTATTGACAGTTGTTATTTGCCGTAGGAATGATGAAACGCACCCTGGTAACACTGCGAGAGCATCTGGTGCTCTTAACCACTGAGTCATCTCTCCAACCCCCAACACAGAGGCATTTAAAATCTATCCCAACAACAGATTCATTTTTAATATATTTCTCTTCGTGGGTGTCTGTGCGAGTTTATACCACAGGTGTCTGGGTAGTTTCAGAGTCCAGAAGTGAGCAATATATCCCCTAGAGCTGGAGTTACAGGTGTCTCTGGTGTGTGCTTGGAATATAATTTGAAGCTGCTGGAAGATTCAAATTCAAGAGCTGGAAGCACTCTCAACACCTGAGCCATTTCTCTAGCCCTCTTGCCAACAAACTTAAAATTAACTTATTTGTTAAGATTGGTTTAAATACTGTGAACTAATCATATGCTATGTTATTTAGGAACCAATGTAAATGAAATGTTTCTTGGAAGACTTTATCCTATAAACCCACCATGCACCATATATCTAAAGTAATAAATAGGAGAAAAAGTTATTTAGCTCACTTAGATTTCTATTTTAGAGAATCTGAGATAGCCAAATTATATTTGAGTTCCCCTTTAGAGATTGTGGACACACAACTTTTCTTTGATTTTTTGGATACTCCTTATTTCGAATTCCCTCTCCTGGATTAGGCATTGTTGGCCTGTCCTATTTTACTATCTATCAGGCCTTATGTTTCCTTGCAGCTGAAAGAGCTAATTTTCTTCCAAGCATCTCTGGAGACCTCTGATTAATCCATTTGGATATTATTATGATCGTTTTAAAGATATCATTAGTTGTGCACAGCAACATGAGCATGATGTGGTTTAGATTTATCCACTTAGGATTTTAGAGTTTTGGAAGCTTTTCCCCTAAACATCATTTAGTTGCAATCCAAATGTAGTACTGAGAGTCAACTAGAGGAAAATTTAAGTTCATAAGTAGAAGAGGCTGGGTAGGTTCATTATGTGTGAAACTGCAATTTTTCACAATCCAATACAAGAACAAAGGGCGTGGGCTTATAATATTAATATCCATAGACAGACTAAAAAATATTTGTTACTCTGAGTTGGGCATCTGTGGGCTAGTTTCCAATATGTGCTGATGGAAAAGATTGAAAGATGTGCTCTGCCACTTCCACATATTACACATTTTTTAAAATATTTTTGTTTTCCGGATTAAAAAAAATAGTTCTTAATCAAATTTAGATGGTCTTCCATCCATGACCTCACATACATACCTGTCACTGGAACTCATGCATTCTGTCATGCATGTTAAGTCTTATCTGATCAAGCATTTATATCCAGGTGTCCTTCTGTGCAAGTTGATCAACAGGAGTCTAGTCAGCCTGTATAGAGATCTTAAGGGAGATTGTACTTTCCCTCACCCTACAGTAATCAGTTGCCAACAGTTTCCAGCCAAGGGCTGGCCTGCCACTCATCTTCCTTACTCCACCCTGGACCTTTTTCTGACTGTCATTGTTCTTGTGCATTATACTAATACTGCTGCAAGTGTGAACTTGAAAGCTTCCAGTGGCCTGAAAGCCTCTATTTTCAATGTTCATGGACCAACCCTGGATCTCTTGGGTGGGGATGAGGTTTAATATAGGAGTCCTATCTAGGGACACACACTCTGCAGTCTCTTATTCACTGAAACTTAGCCACTGTAGCCTCTCAAGTGGATCAGAGTGTTCTTTAAATTAGCTTCCATGGTGAGAGTTTAGAGATGCATTAGTATTCTCTCCACTCTCTGTTCCTCTACCTTCCTTGGACTAGGTGTAGATGTTCCACTGTAGATATGTTACCTAGGGCTGGACATCTCTCAGTTACATATTCTCAGGTGTGAGCCGTTATGAAACTCTGCAGTAGCCTCCAACTGTTGCCAAAAAGAATCTTCTTTGATGAGTGCTGTATGGTACAGTTGTCTGTAAATATAAAGATACATATGGTAAGAAATTTTATTTGTCTAGAGATAGGTGTAAGTTAGGGATTACTCTAGTATCTATGACTTCTCCAGCCACATATATTTGGTTGTAATTATAGCCATGTGTAGGAAAACCCAGCTTGAACTGCAAACTAGCTGGCATGCCTCCGGGCTGCATGGCCAAGAGTCTGGCTCTGCCCCAAGGAGAGAACAGGCAGTATGGGGTAAATACATACATAATGCTGGGTGAAGCAAGGTGTGCAATGGCGCGGAATTGGGGGACCTATGATTCGCTCTGGGAGGTGACGTTATTTATTCTATAAAAGCAGGCTGTAACAAGAAATAAATTGGATTCCAAATTAACGTCATTACGGAGTTCCCGGCCGATATTTTTATTAATTATTGCATGCGCATACAGGCTAAGGTAAGCCTGCATTTCGTTCGGGTACCCAGCGTGGTCTGAAAGAGACCCCTTTGTGGATCACTAACCTGGGTAGCTGGTGTTGTGGGGGAAATTCCTGTCCTGGCTCTGGGCAGGTGGGAAGTCATGGTCAAGAGTGGAACAAGTGTCTCGAGGGTCCAGACCAAGAGACCAAGTTGAGAGTATCATTCTGGCTGGGCTGCAGGAAGCAGCCAGCTGGTCTCTGTGAGGAGGGACCAGCTCCTCACAGCATCTGCAAGCAGGTGCTGTGCCCCCTCCCCCTAAGCAGGTCCACTAGGTTCTGCTCAGCAAAAAAGAGAGATTAACCAACAGCTATGAGTTCACTTGTGCTGAGAGGGCTTTAAGTTCAATTAGATAGCTGCTGTGTATCCTCAATAACAGTGGCACTTCTACACTAATAGAGATAGTTTGCTGTGCTAGTCATTGTGGTTATCAGGCTTTAGTTATTTGGCCCATTGTGTAATTTTCTCCCTTAGTAGGTTGCATAGTATACTCTAGAACTATGAGGTCTAGAAGATGGGCTTTCTTAAGCACACGAAAAAGAAGGAGCTGACTAGGTAGTAAGAGAAATACTTTATATTGTTTTATACTATTTTCTAAGTTGTATTAATCAAAGATTATAATTTACAACTATGTTTAAAGATTAAGAGAAAATAGAAACAGTAACTGTAGAGAGGCTTACTTATTTACTGTACCATAAAGAATTTACTTCTGAAAATGAGATTGTAAAATGGCTTTATGGGGAGGATTGCTTAGGATGAGAAATCAGAGAGGAATGTTAAAGAGGGTAAACTAAAGCTCATCTTGTGGCCCTAATTAAGCCTAGATTATTTCTTGTTTTTAAGTATCTTGTATGAAACTTCTTTTTTTAACTTTTTAAAAATTTTATTTATTTATTTATTTTATGTGTATGACTGTACCGTCTGCATGTAGGTCTGTGCATCCATGTCGTGCAATGCCGCGGAGGTCAGAAGAGGGTGTCGGATTCCCCTGGAGCTGGAGTTCTCCTGGAATTGGAGTTACAGACGGTTCTCAGCCACCATGTGGGTGCTGGAGATCGAACCCAGGTCCTCTGCAAGAGCGGTCGGTGATCTTAACCGCAGGCCATCCCTCCAGCCCCAAGAAACTTCTATAGGAAAATAAACATTATCTCTCTAGGTAAGATACGGCTTATTTCTCCAAGGTCCCTGTGATTTTTGCTGCCTTTCGCACTGCTTCAGTAACGCTTAGATTACTTATAAATCATGTGAAATCTGCCTCGTTCAGAAATCAATAAGCTCTGCAGACATTGACTTTGTAACTAGATCCTGAATTCAGAGACATCCTGACTAATACAAATACAAAGTCCAGTGCTGGAATGTTCTGTGGATATCTGTTTAGCCCATGTTCCATAAAAAAAAAAAAAAAAATCCTTAGCAATGATAAAAATCAGAAGGCTGAATAGGTAGAACATACACTCAGACCTCACAAGCTGAGTTTAAGTGCCAGATCCCACTAGGAGATAACCAAATCCAGATAGTTGAGCACACTGTGCCACATACTCCCTGCCCATATAAGTACACACACGCCCACCACTGGCACACACGTTCTAGTCTTTGAAATAATAAAATAAGAAATTTTGTTCAGTATGTAAAATAATTAAGATTATATTACCATGAACTGTATTCCTTTTTAATAATGCTATTATTAAAATTTAATTAAGAACATTGAAACTTTCATACTATTTTAATTAGTAGATATCATTTTTACAATTTAAGATGAGATACTTAGGAAAGAACAAACAATTATTTTAAGATTCAGTCCTTGGATCACAGCACTCAAAAGATATAAGCAGGAAGATCACCTAGATTTAGAAGCCAGGTTAGGGAAATAGTAAATTCCAGGCATGACTGCCTAGGGTGAGAATTGCCTTGATAAACAACAACAAAAAGGGCTTGGGATACTTGCTTGCATAGCATGCATGAGGCATTAGACTCAATCTGCATCACTAAAAAGAGAAAGACAATTTTGTTTCACACCCCTCAGATTCATCTATGCATTCAAGGTTGTTGAGTGGTTCCTACTGTATCTTGCGTATTTACCACACCATCATATTTAACTGAAACTTTTTTTTATAAATTTTGATTTTATTAAAAACATTACTTGTTTTATAAAAACAAGTAATGTTTTTAATAGGCAAAAAGTTTAAATATAAATGATATTTTAAAATAATTTTATTTTCACACTTTTGTTTTTTTATATTTGCTTTTTTTTTTTTTAGACAGGGTCTCCCTGTAGCCTGAACTGGCTTGGCCAGCCTCCATCTCAGAGAGGTCTGTGTGTCTCTGGCTCCAGAGTGCTAAGATTAAAGAAAGCTGTCGTTAACCATACCCAGCTCCACATTATCTTTTTTTTTTTTTTTGTCTGAGACAGTGCCTCCCAAGTGCTAGGATTAAAGGTGTGTGCCACCACACCCGGCCACATTATCTTTCTTAATATAAAGTATGATATGATACATGATTTGATGGTATTCTTTTAAAGAATATATTCTGAAAAGGGAGGCTAGGCCTCGTGTGCACACAGGCAGGCAGCCTGTGGCAGATCAGCTCAGCAGGGTAGTAGATGCCCCTCACCCCCCCACCCCCGCCAACTGGAATTCCAGAGGGAGTGTTCAGTAAGCCCTACAACCAACCTAGAGGAACTGGCTGGCAGCAGCAAAGGTAGCACAGGGCTCAGAGTGTACCATAATGGTTGTTACCTACCCAGTTCTTGCAGAATAGAAAGAGAAGAGTGAGATATACCTCCAAATATATAATCAAAATTGAAATCCTGAAATCTAGACAAGTCAACACTCCATAAATAAAGAAAAGAAATCAGGGAAAGTGATCCTTCAACACAGTAAAGTGGCATTTGAGATTTTCATTGGAATACAGGCAAAAGGAAACACACATGCCAAGAGCACAAAGAAAGAACAATATGGGAAAAGAACAGAATAATTCCACACTAAAGTCTATTGAAAATCCTCTATGGAGGATTCCCACAATGGGACCGCCCTGGAGGTAGCCTAGGACACAGATCGTAAAACAATAACAGATATATTCAAAGAAATCATAGAACTAAGGGGAGAGAATGAAAAACTCAGAAAAGACCTAGAGGGAAAGAATTGACAAAATTCAGAAAGAACTAAAAGGAGAAAATGACAAACTCTGGAAGGAAGTGGAAACACTGAAAAGATTCCATGATGAAATGAAAAAGGATACCAACCAGCAAAGCAAGGAACTACAAGAAGATAATGAGAAGCTCCAAAAGGAATTGGATATAGTAAAGAAAACACAAAACAAAATGACAAAGGAAATCAAACCTCATCCAATCAAGAGGAAAGAATGGGAAAAGCAGAATAGAGGAAGCAGAAAAAAGAATATCAGACCTGGAAGATAACATAGAACAACTAAAAAAAATCTCAAGTAAAGACAACAACTAAAAGATCAAGTAAAGACTATGAAAAACTTAAAAATACACAAAAGTGGAACAACCAGGAAATGTGGGACACCAAGAAAAGATCAAACCTCCACATCATAGGGATAAAGGAAGGAGAAGAATCCCAAGAGAATGGTATTGACAAGATCGTCAACAGAATAATAGGTGAAAATTTTCCCAAACTAAAAAAATACAAACCCATACAAATACAAGAAGCACATAAAACACCAAAGAGACAAGTCCAGAAAAGAAATTCCCATGCCCTATCACAGTTAAAACGCTAGACACCCAAAACAAAGACAAATTCTCAAAGCCACAACAGAAAAACAAGTTACATATAAAAGGAAATCGATTAGAATTGCAGCTGACTTCTCAGTGCAAACTATGAAAGCAAGAAGAACGTGGACCAAAGCATTCCCAGTGCAAAACAAATACAAATGACAACCAAGGTTACTATACCCAGCAAAAATGTTAATTCTAATTGAAGGAAAGAGAAAAAATTTCCATGACATAAACAAGATGAAAGAATACATGTCTGGGGGCTGGAGAGATGGCCTAGCGGTTAAGAGCGCCGACCGCTCTTGCAGAGGACCCGGGTTCGATCCCCAGCACCCACATGGCGGCCGAGAGCCGTCTGAAACTCCAGTTCCAGGAGAACTCCAGTTCCAGGGGAATCCGAGACCCTCTTCTGACCTCCGCGGCATTGCACGACACGGGTGCACAAACCTGCATGCAGACAGTACATTGATACACATACCGAAATAAATAAAAAAAAAAAGAATACATGTCTGGAAAACCAACCCTTCAGAAAATACTTGAAGCAATTCAAGGGCAGATGGAAGGAGCAGCTATCCCCAGGCACCTGGAAAGAGAAATTAATAAAAGCAAAACTGCAGAAGTTAAAACCTAAGCCAAAAATGCAAATGGATGATAAGGGTAAAGGAAGCAATACATACCTCTCAATTATAACTTTAAATATTAATGGACTAAACTCACCAATCAAAAGCCATAGTGTGAGAGGATGGATTAGGAAACAGAATCCATTTGTATGTTGTACAGAAAAAGCATCTCACCTTCAAGGATAGGTGCCAACTGAAAGGGAAATGAAGGAAAAAATGTTCCAAGCAAATGGTACCAAAAAGAAAGCAGGAGTCGCTATTTTAATATCAGACAAAATAGACTTCAAAGTAGAAGCAATCAGAAGAGACAAAGAGGGTCATTACATCATTATTAAAGGGAAAATTAACCATGAAGACGTCACAATCAAGAATATATTTGTGCCAAACTCCGGTGCACCAATCTTTATAAACACAACTCTACAGGACTTCAAAGCACAGATTAACCCCAACACACTCATAGTATGTGACTTCAGTACCCAACTGAGCCCCTTGAACAGATCAACAGGACAAAGAATCAACAGATAGACATCTGAACTGAACAATACGATATATGAAATGGACCTCACAGACATCTACCAAATATTCCATCCAAGCATCAGAGAATACACTTTCTACTCAGCACCCCATGGAATATTCTCAAAAATTACCTACATACTGGGACACAGAAAAACCTCAACAAATAAAAAAAATTGAAATTATTTCATGCATTCTATCAGACCACAGTGCAATAAAGCTCAATATCAACACCAAGATAACCCCTAATACCTACATGAACACCTGGAGACTAAACAACACACTCCCAAATAATGAATGGGTCAAGGAAGAAATAATGAAAGAAATTCCTGGAACTAAATGATAATGACAACACAACACAATAAAACCTATGGGACAGCTTAAAATCATTCCTAAGAGGGAAGTTTATAGCCCTGGGTGCCTACATTAAAAACAAAAAAACAAAAAACAAAAAGCAAACAAACAAACAGAAAGAGCACAAATAAATGAGTTAACTCTGCAGCTAATAAGACTCAAAAGTCATCAACAAATGAACCCTAAATGGGACAGGAAGAAATGACAAAACTCAGAGTAGAAATCTATGAAATAGAAACAAAGAAAACAATAAATAATCAATGAATCCAAAAGTTAGTTCCTTGAGAGAATAAACATGATAGACAGACCTCTAGCTCAGTTAACCAAAATAAAGGCAACTCCAAATCAACAGAATTCGTGAGGAAAGGGGAAACATCTCAACAGACTATGAAAAGATCCAGGCAATCAAAAGGGAATACTTCAAAAACCTATACTCTACTAAATTTGAAAACCTAAGTGAAATGGATGAATATTTGACATCCTGGGAATCACCAAAGCTAAACCAAGAAGAGATTGACAGCTTAAACAGACCCATAATATTTGAGGAAATGGAAGATGTAATTTAAAACCTCCCAACTTAAAAAAAAAAAAAAGCCCCAGTCCAGTCCAGATAGTTTTAATGGCAGAATTCTATAAAAGATGTAAAGAGGTCTTACAACCACTGCTACTCAAACTTTTCAGAAGGATACAGAGGGAATTCTCCCAAACACATTCTATGAAGCCAGCATCACTCTAACACCAAAACCAGGCAAAGATACCTGCAAAAAAGAAAGCTATAGACCCATCTCATTAATGAACATACACGAAAAAATTCTCAACAAGATACTTGCAAATCACATACAGACCCACATCAAAAACATCATCCTTCATGATCAAGTTGGATTCATACCAGAGATTCAGGGATGATTCAACATACATAAATCAATAAATATCATAAAACATATAAATGTATTGAAAGACAAAAACCACAGGATCATCTCAATTGATGCACAGAAGACTTTCGACAAAATCCAACACCAATTCATGCTTAAAGTCCTAGAGGGAATTGGACTGGAGGGATCATTCCTCAACATAATCAAAGCCATATACAAGAAACCCACAGCCAACATCATCCTAAATGGAGAAAAGTTAGAAGGATTCCCCTTAAAGGCAGGAACTCTGCAAGGCTTCTCCTTGTCATCACTCCTCTTCAATATAGTGTTTGAAACACTTGGTAGAGCAGTAAGGCAAGAAAAGAAAATTAAAGGAGTACTAATTGGAAAAGAGGAAGTCGAACTATCCCTCTTTGCAGATAATTTGATAATTTACTTAAGGGATGCTACAAACTCAACCAGAAAAATCCTAGAAGTCATTGACTTTCAATAAAGTGTTGGGCTACAAATTCAACCTAGAAAAATCAGTAACATTTCTTTAAACCAACAACAAGAAACTAAAGAAGGAATACAAGGACACCTTCCCGATCTCAATAGCCTGAAAAACAATAAAATCCCTAGGAACAAACTTAACCAAAGACACCAAAGATCTCTACAACAAAAATTATAAACTCTTGAAGAAGGAGATTGAAAACGACATCAGAAAATGGAAAGATCTACCATGCTCATGGATTGGAAAAATTAATATAGTAAAAATGTCCATGCTACTGAAATTAATATACAGATTCAATGCAATACCAATTAAAATCCCCAATACTTTCTTCACATGTTTGGGAAAAAAATCCCTAAATTCTTATGGACACACAAAAGACCCCATAATAAGCATAGCAACCCTCAGTGAAAAAAGCAATATAGGGGGGATAACTATACCAGACTTTAATCTACACTACAGGGCTATAGTCATAAAAACAGCCTGGTACTGGCCAAAAATCAGACCAGTAGACAAATGGAACAGAACGGAAGATCCAAACTTGAGCCCATACAATTCCAGCCACCTCATATTTGACAAGGGAGGAAAAAGCCTCAATGGAGGAAAGAGAGCATCTTCAGCAAATGGTGTTGGCAAAAGTGGATCACCACTTGTAGAAGAATAAGATTAAACCTCTACCTCTCACCCTGTTCAAAAATCAACTTCAAATGGATCAAAGACCTCAACATGAAACCCACAACTCTGAAGGTGATAGAAGAAAAATTTGGCAGCAACCTATAAGATATAGGCGTATGAAAAGACTTTCTAAATCAGCAGCTGCACAGGAAACAAGGTCAACAATTGACAAGTGGGACCTTATAAAACTCAAAAGATTCTGTACAGCAAAAGAAACAATCAGGTAAGTGAAGAGAAAACCCACAAAGTGGGAGGAAACTTTCTGCTGATACATCTGACAGAGCATTAATTTTGGAATATATAAACTACTCAATAAACAAAGAATTAAGAAATCGAATGACTCAAAAGATGGAGTAAGAGATGAACAGTGACTTCACATGTGAGGAAATAGCGATAGATGAGAAACATCTTAAAAAGTGTTCAACATCTCTAATAATTAAGGAAATGCAAATCAAACCACTTTAAGATATCCCACTCTGACAAGGCTGACTAGGATTTCTGTCATTTAATGTCTTTGAGCCACATGTGACCACATTGCATATACTGTTCTTCCCCCCTTGGCTCAGCTCCAGGACTGTGTCCAACCTGTAGGCCAACAATCTCTAGGCTTAGTTCTGGCAAGGAGAGTGGAGGGGATAGTGTAGGAGATCACCTATGGAAAATGAAAAGACTCAAATGCAGAGAGCCAAGAGGTTCTCAGTTTTACTCATGCCAGTGATGTTTATATATTGAAGGCTACTGTGCTCTGGGCAAGGAAGTGGGGGCAGAAGGGAGGGGAAGGGGGAGCCACCTTGGCTCCTACGGGGGGGGGACTGCACATCTCCTGTTTGTGCAACAGGTAAACTAGAGGTGTGACATTCTACTCAATGCCTCAAGGGAAGGGGCCATCCAGTCCTGGAACTTTGGAGAGATAGGTGAAGCAAGAAAACATTGTAATATCCCAAACCTTCCACAGCTACAGATAATTCACAGAGTCAACTGAATGCCCACAGAGATATCAGATCACTGTCCTCAGAGGTCTTATGGGACAGGTCTTACAAGTTCTTGCTTCAAGCCACACAAAGTTTCATTCCTACAGCCCCTCCTTTGTTTTTTAATTAAAATGTAGCAGTATGGGGCTGGAGAGATGGCCTATTGGTTCAGAGAAGGAACTGCTCTTGCAGAGGCCCCAGGTTCGATCCCCAGCTCCCACATGGCAGCTGAGACCCATCTTTAAATCCAGTTCTGGGGGAATCCGGACACCCTCTTCTGACCTCTGTGGGATTACATGACACAGGTGCACAGATCTACATGCAGACAGTACATTCATACACAATACAAAAATAAATCAATAATAAAAAAATAAAAATAAATAAAATGTAGCTGTAATGTCAAAGTCCTCTAGGAGATCCCCTGGGATGGCTTGGTATTGAACTAAACAGTCAGAGCTGCAACTTCAGTGAGAGTATTGATTCGATTTTGGATAAACCAGAGAACACAAGGTGTGATAGTCAGGAGAACTCCTAGGGTGAAAATTGGTCCCAGTAAGGGAAGTAACCAGGTATTCAGGGGGTTGGAAAACCATGGGACAGAAACTTGGGTGGAGCACTTTGTGCGGAGTTCTTTCCTGAGGTACTTTAGGGTTTTAACATTTTGCCAGGCTCATTAATATAAAAACAACATTCCTCCCTGAGGAAAAAGCAGATTCCCCCATTTTATACAGTTAATAAGTCCAGGGCTTTCTTGTTCTGCATCACCTTGGCCAGAGAAGTTATCTGTCTCTGGAGAGATTCAAGGCTATTCGTCGTGGACACCATTGCCTCATCAAGCTTATTATGGAAGTCCACTTCCATGGAGTACACCCTTGCAAGGGTTCCACCCGCAGTTCCCGCCACTGTTGTAGAGAGAATGATGCCTAGGCTGACCAGAAGTGGGATGAATCTCTCTTTTTATGGGTCAGGTCTAGTGGCAGCATCCAAGTGACTTCCTACTCCTTATAAAAAAAGGAAGGGCAGGCAGATTCCAGAACCAGTAGCATTTGCACAGAGAGAAACAGTACCATCACACAAGAGAAAAAAAAAAGGAGATTTGACACACAGATTCCTGTCAAGAGGAAGGCTTCAGAGGCACCTGGTGTAGCAGCAGCTCACACTAAACAAATAGGAACTATAGTGGGTCGGTCAAAGAGAGAAATGCCATGAAACACCAGCTCTGTCTCCACGGGGTCATATTCCTATAAAGAGGCATTAAAAGGAATGTAGTGAAAAGAGGACTTGCAAGGGATGCTCAGAAAAAAAAAAAAAAAAAAAACATTGGGAGACATTGGGGTGGATGGTATAGTTGAGGAGATCTCTGGTATATTCAATGTACTGGGGACATGTTACAGTGGACTGCAGGTTTCCTTCCATTTTGGATTCCTGTAACAGAATGCAGGATTGAGTGAGGATGGGCTGAGGAGCTAGAACAAGCTGGCAAGAGATGTGGATATCTGCAGCAGGGTACCAGGCGTTTCTGTAAGAATAGAGCTTTCCTTGCACTCCAGCTCTCCAGCAGTCACTCCAGGGTTCCTGTATATTAATTTTAAACTATTTATTTTGGATTTGGAACAGGCTTCTTGGGCTTTGAACACTCCCCAACCTGCAAGACCAGAATCTGCAACCACCATAAGTATCAGCTTCCCGTAAACACTGTCCTTTGTTAAGATGGGTGAAGCAGAGGAAGGGTGCCTGATAGGTAGTGGTGGAATTGGGAAACACTGTGATTATGATTGCCTTGCTGCAGCCTTGCAAAGGACAGTCACTGGTTCCAGTTACCTGATTTCTTCATTTCTAAGTTTCTCTGACAAAGAATCACCAGACATGGATGTATGTTGGTGGTCTGTCTGCAGGCTGGGCAGAGGCAGAGTTAGCTTGAACCATTATTTTAGCAGCTAAAAGGATGGCGGACGGGGGCACTGAGGGGGATCACATGGACTTTGGAGAAGTAAGGAATTGATCAAGTTTCTTCCATGTTATGTTATTTGGGTTCTGTGAGTGTCTCTTCCTCTTTCTCCTCTTCTTAGCATCCATGAGTGACAGGCGTGCCATCGTTTTGGTTGGCGGGGAGGACTCTGACATTTCTGGCTGGAATCCAAATGGGTCTCAGACAGTCCTGTGGGAAGATGCGAGCAAAGCCCCCCACCACCAGTTGTTAACAGTGGATAATGTCCTTTCCACTGACTGTCTAGGGGATCTTTCCACCAGACAAGTATTTGAGGAACAGTGCTTGGTGTCTGCCAATGGTTGACTATGGCTGGACATTTTGAATCCCTGTAAATGTTAAAGAGGTTGACAGTTGTCAATGCCAGGGTCAGCTGGATGTTAGGAGGGTATCTGCCCCCATTTTGTTTTAATGATTGATTTTTTAGGACCTGATGGGTCCGTTCTATGATGCCTTCTCCTTGTGGGTTATGAGGGACACCTGTATGATGTGCAATATTCCATAACTGACAAAATGATTTAAAGTGAGAGCTAGCAAAGGCTGGCCCATTGTCTGTTTTAATCTGTTTGGGAATGCCCATGTTGGCAAAGGTAGAGAGGAGGTAGGCAGTGAGGTTCTTGGCTCTCTCTCCAATGTGGGCAGTAGCCCAAATAAATTTGGAATAAGTGTCCATGGTGACAAAGGTACACTTTTGTTTTCCAAAGGAAGCTATGTGTGTAAAGTCAGTTTGCCAGAGGGCATTAGCTCATAAACCCCTGGAATTAGTTCCCAAAACCTGTAATGCTGGTGTTTTTACCAAAGAAGAAAAGAGCAAAAAGTTCTAAGGATTTGATGAAGTTGGGTGGAGGGAATTTCAGGAAAGGGAGTGCAGAGATCCTTTAAGTTAACACGGGTGATGGAGTGGAATTTTTCTGCTTCAGAGAGGGACAAGACATAGATCCCTGTAGAGGAGACTCAGTCTGCAACAGAGTTGCCTTCAGAAAGAGGCCTTGGCAGGAGGCTGTGGACACAGATGTGCTGTATAAAGAGAGGGTGAGTCCTTTTTTGTAAGAGGGATGATACAGCAATGAGAAGGGGGAGAGGGGATTTTTGTGTAATCAAATAAAGGATCTGGATTGCCAGGGCAGAAGATTGATCACTTAGATACTGTCTGAGAAGAGATTAAGAGGCCTGTTGGTTTCTTTGAGAGCTAGATAAACAGCATAGTGTTCCTTGTACTGTGAGGAATGGTCAGGGAGTCAGTGAAACAGGATCTGAGGGGCTTGATCCAGGTTCCCATAAGTGATGGCTGCAGCCCCTCTTTTCCCTCCATCTGTGAAAACAGATGCAGCCTGCCTTATAGGCACATCTTGGAAAAGACGGGGGAATGCCAGTTTAATAATGAGAAAGTGGAATCCCATCTGCCATTAAAGTAGTGATTTTCTATCTGTCTTGGAAATTCCATGAGGCTTACAGCTATATGAACATGATTTTGCATCAGCCACTGGATATCCAGGAGGGAGAAGTGCTTCACTATGACATCAGGCTCCTTCCCCAGTGTTTTCAGGGAATGCTTCCTCCTGCTTCTTATCATAGTGGCTAAAGAATCCATTTCAGTTGATAGTTGGGAAGCTCCCCCTATGGCCGTGTGCAGCCACTCTAGAACTCCCATAGATTCATAAGAGCCCCTATGAGCATGGGGGTGCTGTTAAAAATAAGCAACTGTACAGGAAGAGAGGATGTAAAACGTGCTAAAGCCATGCTCTGGAGAGCTCAGTTGACTTCAGCCACAGCTTCTTAGGCTTCTGCTGTGAGCTTTTGCTTGGAAGCTGAGTTCATGTTGCCTCACAGAAGATCAAAGAGAGGCTGTAGCCTTGTCATGGGCAGAGCCAATTAAGATTTCTTAAGAAGGACTGATGGGATGCTAGTGTGAGGAATGGCGAGTACAGGTTTGAGTGGCCACACTGCTGTGAGAGAAATTTCAGTGCCTAGGAAATAAATTGGGGGAATCATTTGAACCTTAGCATGCGCTAAGGCTTCTAAGGATGGTAGAAGCCTGTCCTTTTTAAAGTTCTGAGTCAGTTGATAATTTGCCCAGACCTGCAGACCTTGTTCCATGTAAGGCTTAAGGACTGCTGCTACCGCCTCTTGGCAGAGTGTTGGGCTGTTGGCCATACCTTGTGGCAGGTAGTCCACTCGTAATGAGTTGCTGGACCTCAGTCGTTAATTGTAGGAATGGAGAAATCGAACTGTTTGCAATCCTCAGCATGGAGAGGAATTGAAAAGAAACAGTCCTTGATATCTATGGCTAGCAGAGGGGTGTTAGCTGGGATAGCAGAGACATTGAGAAACCACTTTGCAGAGACCCCTATATATCCATGGTTTTATTAATGGCTCACAGGTCTTGTAAGAGATGCCAACCTCCTATTGCCTTCTTTATGACAAACACAGGGGTGTTCCAGGGACTGCAAGATGGATGGATGTGTCCCAATGAAAATTGCTCCTTGACTAAGTCTTGGAGCGCTCATAACTTCTCCCCTGGTAAGGGCCACTGATCAATCCAGACTGGATCATCTGACTTCCAGTCCAGAGTAGGGGGAGCATACTCTGCAGTGACCCTCAGGTTAGGGGGTGTTTCTTACTGCAAAGATAGAGGTGTTTCCCCCAGTTAAATGGCCTGTTTGGGCATGGTTGGTCTCATTTGGAGTGGCAATATAACCACATCCAAAGCCTCCAAAAGATCTCACCCTAGCAAATTGATATTAGTGGGAGCTATTAATGGGTGAATTTGACCCATGTTTCCATCATGGTCCTCCCAGGTGTAAACATTTTTAGTGATGTAAGACTGTGAGGGTCCTCCTATGCCTAGAAGTTTAGGTATTGGAAGCAAGGGGCAGTCTGGGGGATTTCTTGTCATTTCAAAATGTTTCTTTCTGCCCTTGTATCTATCAAATATTTAAAAGACCTCCCCCCAATTTTAATCATCAAGGCAAGATATGAGCCTTCTGAACTAGGTGCTGTCCAGAGGCCTGTAGGGTGCAAAGGCAGACCTGGTCATAGTACCCTGGGGCCAGTCCAGCTTGCTGCGTCCCTATGCTAAAATTTTCTTCAAAGAACTCTTCATAACCCCAGTGTACATTAAGTTGCCCTTGATTTCTCTGAAACTGTTGGAGATGTTTGTCTCTGTACAGTGCTTCCATTGTAAGAATAGTGGACCTGGAAGTGAAGATATACAGCTATCTCTCCAGTCCTGGGGAGAGTTAAGAGAAGCAGCAAAAAAATGGTGCCTAAACACAATCCTCCCTAAATGCTTTCCTGAGCTCTTTCAATTCACTTGCCTGGTATGGGTACCAGGTTAGATGATGACCCCGAGTTGGAGCCACATTACAGGGAATGCCTGTAATTGAAGATATGGGTTGTCCCAAATCTGGCACAGTTTTTCTGTAGCAGAGAGGAAAGAAATTGAAAGTGAAGGTGCTCCTAAACAATTAAGAAGTAGTAGCTGATAATTAGGGGAAGGGTTAAGCCCAGGCACTTGGATGATTGTTTACTCTGTTCTATTTTCACTGAGTTTGGAGCTTGGGGTCTTTCAGAGAGAATTTTATTGGGGTTCTCTAGGGGAGTTTTAGCAGGTTCTTGGGAGGAGGGGGTCTGCGATTTACTTTTGTTGGTTTCCCTTCTTGGCATGGTTTGGTGGGAAGGCCCTAAACATTGTCTCACTGTGGCTACAAATTGAGAGATGCCAGAGTATTTTCTCACTGTCTAGGATTCTGTGCCACATGCATCCAAGATTTTGAATTCCATAAGTCCACAGGGGACATCCACAGGGCAATATTAAGAGTATCACTCCAAGAGAAGGCAGATTACCACATGGAAATTTTAACTCCTCTACTTTTGAGGAGCATTTTTATTTTTTTAGCTTGTGGGTCTTTTTGGCATGTCTGCTTGTTACCCATGATAAAGAAAGATAGAGAATGCTAGTCATTAGGGAAAGAGACAGTTAAAACACTTATCTCACGTGAAAAGAGAATTTTTTCCATGGAGATGTGCCAACCTGGCCATATAGAGGAGAGAGACTGAAAGCAGATTAAAAGGTTAATCTCTAATGGAGAAAAGTATTTTTCCACCAAGATGGAACACAGCTGGTTGCTGTCCTGATCCTGCTTTGGGGGGGCTATCTCCCTGTATTCATGGTAAAACCCTCTGAGATTTTTCCCTTGATGGGCGGAAAAGGTCTGAGAGACACAGCCTGAGAAATACCCTTTCTCTTCTTCCTTTGGTGGAAAAATCAAGCCCCACGTTGGGCGCCACTTTGTGGAGTTTAATATATTTGAGTCTTGCATGACCACATTCCACACAATGTTCTTCTCTCCCTGGTAGCTCCAAGGCTGTCCCTTGCCTGCAGGCAGACTGCCTCTAGTCTTAGTTCCTGGTAAGGAGAGGGGAAGGGGAACCACAGGAGATCACCTGTGGAAAATGAATGGACTCACACACAGAGAGCCAGGAGGAAAGTAACTAAGTTTTATTCTTGCCATTGATGTCTATGTATCAAAGTCTACTGTGCTCTGGGCAAGGAAGTGGGGGCAGGAGGGAGGGGAAGGGTGAGCCATCATGGTTCCTACAGGGGCTGCAGATCTCCTGTTTGTGCAACAAGTAAACTAGAGGTGCAACATTCTGCTCAGTGCCTCATGGGAAGGGGCCATCTGTTCCTGGAACTTTGCAGAGATAGGTGAATCAAGAAAACATTGTAATATCCTAAACATTCCGGAGCTACAGATAATTCACAAAGGCAACTGGATGCCCACAGAGATATCAGATAACTCACCTAGGAGGTCTTACTGGACAGGTCTTACAAGTTCTTGCCTCAAGCCATGCAGTTTCATTCCTACATTGTTCCCCCCAAAATGAGAATTAGGAAAAGAAAGACAAATACCCTATTCTCTCAGTCATTTATCAAAACCTGTAACTCAACCAAGTATTTACTAGAATGGCAGACCCTAGAGATTTAAAATAGTAAGGAGGAGAAGAAAGAGTAAATTAATTATACTTGGTAAGCACTAAATTTTATTTTTGGAGCAGGACCCACTATTTTTCTGTGACACTATCACTCTAGCCCACCATAGAAGAAGGCAGCTATCAAAATATATATTTCTTTCTCAGGAATATGTATTAAATCTAGGCCCTTACTCATTCCAAGCAAGTGCTTATTAATTAACTTTAAATGTTTTCTGAACAAGGACACATATTTTTCACAATTTTTAGTTGACTGAATTATCGTGTGTGTGTTTGTGTCATGTATGCACATATTCATATATCAAACGGGAGATCAGAGGACAGCTTGCAGAAGAGCCTGTCTTTTACCTCATTTGAATACAGGGGGTCGAACTCAAGTTGTCAGATTTCGTACAAGTGCCATTATCTACTGAGTCATCTCAGGGGCCTTTTTTGATAATTCTTAACATATACTATCTTGCCAGATGTTCTTTAAATTTAAAATATTTTTCATAGGCATAGCCCATTGATGAAAAATCAGATTTATCAGTATGTAATTACAAATAATCACAATGATTTGTTGCCATATTCAATATGAAAAGGCATTGGAAGCAGTCATTTCAAACTTTATGCTAAAGAAAACCTAAGACACTTAAAATCAGTGGTTCCTATAGAACAAAGAAAATTCAGTTCTGAGAACATAAGTGTCACATTAATCTTGGAAAGAGAAATTAATCCAGAGAGGGAAACTAAGGTCTCTATGTAGAACAGCAGTCATTGTAAGCATAAAATGAGAAATTAGGCTTCAGTGAACAAAGAAAAGTAAAACATTTTCTCAGGCTCAGAAAGAACTACAAAAATAAATTATGAGGGAGAAGAAAAATGATCCAAATGATACCTCTGAGTTTACATGTGAAAAGGAAAATTACTGGAAAATGAATGATAGTGAAATAAAAGATTCCTTGGGTACAATTGATCAAATATGCAGCTGCTTATTTAAATTTGTATCAACAACAAATGCATTTGATAATTATACACCACAAACAAAATCAATTATGGTAATATTGTAAATGACAATATGGAGAAATCATTGTGTGCTTTGAAAAGGGACGAGGTGTGTGTGTGTGTGTGTGTGTGTGTGTGTGTGTCTGTGTGTGTGTGTGTGTGCGTATGAGGGCACACACTCATGTATATATGGGGTGTGAAAATTATGTGTATGCAGGGATGCACACATGTGAAAGTCAGAAGATACCTTTAATATTATTCCACAGCAAAGATATGTGCGTTTTAGTGAAACAGTATCTCTCACTTGCCTGAGATTCACTGTTTATTTCAGGATAACTGGCCAGGCCAGAAAAACCAAGAATCTACTTGTATCTGCCTAACAGTTATCATAATTATGAAAGCCTGCACCATGCTCAGCTTCTTACCATGGATTCCTGGGTTCAACCTCAGGATCCTAATGCTTTAAAGACAAGCAGTTTACCAAATAAGATATCCTTCTTTATCAACTGATTTATTTGAAGGTGAAGATGAAGTCATGTTTATTTTAACAGCATACAAGAAAATCCTAGATAGAAAGTATGGTGGTTTGAATGAGTGTCCCCCATAGGCTTTAGGTATTCAGACGTTTGTCTCCAGTTGGTGGCGCAGTTTTTGGAGGTCTTGGGGTGTGTGGCCATGCTGCAGGAAGTGTGTCACTGGGGACAGGCTTAGTGAGTTTTAACAAGCCTCGTGGTCTACAGTTGCTCTCTCTGTTTCCTGTACTCTTTGAGAGATATGACCCTCGGTTTGCTGCTCCAGATCCAGCCACCACACCTCCTGCCAAAATGGACTCTAATTCCCTGGAACCGCCAATCGTAAGCTCAAATAAACTCTTTCTTTTATAAGTTTTTTGGTCATCGTGCTTTATCACAGCAACAGAAAACTGACTAATACAGAAAGTAAAATGTTTAATTATATAGTTAATTGAACCAAATGTAATTATAAAAATAATTCAGAAACTCAAGCTAAGAAAACTTATAAGTTTAATATAATGGACGAAGAGAAACAGAATAAGAACATATTTAATAATAGACATTATTAAGCTGATTGTGTTAATAATCACTTTAACTGTGAATTAAATAAATTTATCTGTGAAAAGACATTCTGTGATGAGGTCTAGGAGCTGCACTTATCATTTGTATAGAGATGAGAATTTAGTTTCTAAAAGAGCAGAAGTTTCAGCCCTTAGGCCTTGAACTCCTCAATTATTTGTTCATAGACAGATTTGCAGTACCAAAATGATTTCCTCCTATACAATGGACCATAAATCCAATCAAAAAATTATTGCTTACCCCCAATAATATACATGCCACTATTGTACCTCATGGGCATTTCTTATCACACCAGTCATTATTATACTTTACAGTGTTCCCAGCTTGGTAACTGTATTAGTCACTTTTCTATTGCTGTGATAAAGCACCATGACCAAGGAACTTATAAAAGGAGGAGTTTATTTGAGCTTATGATTGACGGTTCCAGGGAATTAGAGTCCATTGTGGCAGAAGGCATGGTGGCTGGAGCTGGAGCAGGTCACATCTCGCAAAGAGCACAGGAAGCAGAGAGAGAGCAACTGTAGACCACGAGGCTTGTTAAACTCACTAAGCCTGCCCCCAATAACGTACTTCCTCCAGCACGGCCACACCTTCTAAGACCTCCAAAAACAGTGCCACCAACTGGAGACAAATGTCTGAATACTTACAGCCTATGGGAGACACTCATTCAAACCACCACAGTAACACTAGTGATTTCATTTTACCTCAGAAGCTCAAATAATACCTTTTGGTAATATGGAAGCTAGTCATAAGAGAGAAAGCCTTCTTTGTGGAGTGGAAGGTGGTTAACACTGAAACTCACAACTGGTCAAAATATAAAGAATGAGTCCTCATCCATAAAAGGAATTTCCCATCCCTACTCCAAAGGCTTAGGGACACAGAAGAGGAGGCAGGAAGATTGTGGGAGTCAGAGGTTGAGAAAGATTAGCCTGAAACAGTCTTCTAGACATGACAACATCAGTCCTCTCATGATCTCACAGCAGGTGTCATTACTTACGGAAGATCTTCCAGAAGCCCAAGCCAAACAGCATTCTAGCAGGGATGGCGGGGCTGGGGGGAGGTACAAGCTCTACAGCAAGCTGAGGGGTTATTGACAGTTGATGGTTTCTGGCAGAGGCACAGTCCTCATTTGTTACGCACAGTCCTCATTTGTTACGCATGTGTTCCTGTACATTGTTCATGCTCTAGTGGATAAATGCATCCAGAAGACTAAGTTTGTACTACACAAACTGATGTTATTGGCCTATAAACAGAAAATAAGAGAACACGAAATTTGGAAGTAGGTATATATAATATATAGTATATATATATGTATAATATATAGATATATGGGAGGGAAATGTAACAGGTGGTGAACACAATGAACATATATGCAAATGAAATTTTCAAAGAATTAACAAATTATTTGTAATAAAAGAAGTGAAAATACATAATTTTAATATTGGCATTACATTTCATATATGGGGGTGTGTGTGTGCATTGGACATTCTCTGTGCATGTGGACAAGACTTTTCTTTAATCAAAGTGCTTTCTTCTAGACCTTTATGGAAACTGCAGTGATTAAAGAATTACTTAAAACCAATAGTTCAAGACTAGCTTAAGCAAAATTGAAATTATTTATTCAAAATGAAATATAAATGAAGATGGAAATAAGGAAGGGAAGGAAAGGAAGGGAAGAAGGAAGGCAGGAAGGAAAGAAAGAAGGAAGGAAGGAAAAAGCCTAGAAGGAAGAAAGAAAGAAGGAAAAGTTATAAAACCATAAACTTTTTTGTACTTGACATTACAGCCAAAAATGAGATTATTAAAAAGAAAAATAGACAAAATAACAATTTTTTTGTGAGACAGGGTCTTCTTGTAGCCCCATGTGGCTTTAACCACGCTAGGCAGACCAGTCTGGTGTTGATCTTACAGAGCTCTTACTGCCCATGCTTTCTGAATACTAGGATTAAAGAAGTGTGCCACAAAACCTGGCTTGAAATTATTATTATTATTATTATTATTATTATTATTGAAAACCTCCTTCGTGAGAAATTGGTCATGCAGAAAATGAGTAGGAGAGATAATCTGAGCAAAATTATTGATCCATTTAGTCTGTTTCACATTTTAAGGAATACTCTCCAACAACAGAAAAAGACAGATCACTATTAACCTTACTTACACTGTTCATCAATGTGAGCCACATTGTGGGCCATAAGCTTTACTGTACCAGTCTTAAGAGAATTGAAATATTACAGTTTATTTCCAAACTGTGGCATAATTAAACTGGACACCAGTAGATGAATGAGAGATAAAAATTCTCTTTGAATGTTCAATGAACTTCTAAATAATTCCTGAGTTAAATAATCTGCTAAACATTTAAAATATTTATCAAATTAACTGAAATTTAAGATAAGGCTTATCAAACATATAGATTCAGTGGTGGCAGAGTATGGGGCAGGTAATTTACAGTATTAAATATACATGTTAAAAACATGGGGCTGGAGAAATAGCTTAGCAGTTAAGTGCACTGACTTGGTCCTGCAGAGAACCTAGGTTTAATTCTCAGCACCCACATGAAGGCTAACAACTGTCCTTTACTCCAGTTCTATGGCATCTGATATCCACTTTGGTCCTCTCAGACACTGTACCACATGGGTGCACTTACATTCATGCAGGCAATACACTCAAAGACATAAAATAAAATAATAAAATAATGTTAAAAAAGATGAAAAACTTGAGGTTAGTAATCATATTCCTTTTCTAGATATAAATTAATGAGTATGAGAATTTACAAGGAGGTCAATAAATTAAGAAAGAAGAAAACAAAGAATATATCAGTTCTAATAAAGTGGAGAAACAATGAATGGGCTAAAAAGAGTAATGCCATAAATTATCCCAAATCAAATATAAAATAATATCATCACTATCACATGGACAAAAGGAAAAAATACAATGAAAGTACAAGATAAATGGTTCTGATAATGCACATGTCACATGCCAGTACCTCAGTGATGGTAGGTACTATCTGTCAACCCTAGAGTATCCAGCATTATCTAGCAGACATGTTTCTGTGCCTGCCTTTGTGGCATTAGCTACATTAGTATCTGAGGAGAAAGGACCCCATCTGAATGCCAAAGTAAATAGAGAAAAGGAACTGAGCATCAGATGTCATCACTCTGCTTCCTGGCTGAGAATGCAGCTCTGACTACCCATTTGAAGCTCCTGCTGTCATGCCTTCAGCATTTTATCACAGCCACAGGAAAGAAATACTAAAACCACCAAATCCTGGTAGGAAAATGGATGACCAATATCAATCTGTACCAACAAAACTGAATCAATAGTAATTCTGTTTACTCATATGAGTTCACAAGTGATGCTTCAGCATTTAAGGAATGAATGTTGACAATTATTTTCTTTTTTTTTTTAATCTTTTTGTTTTTGTGGAGGTTTCTTCTGTGTCCCAGTATGTCGTTGATTTTGGCGAATGTTCCATGGGCTGCTGAGTAAAAAGCGTATTCTTTCGTATTAGGGTGGAATATTTGGTAGAGGTCTATGAGGTCCATTTGGCATATCATATCATTCAGTTCATATGTCTCTATTTTTATTCTTTGTCCTGTTGACCTATCCAAAGGACTCAGAGGGGTACTGAAGTCCCCTACTATGAGTGTACTGGGGTTAGTGTGTGACTTGTGGTCCTGGAGGATTGTTTTTATAAAGCTTGGTGCACCAGAGTTTGGGGCATATATATTCATAATTGTGATATCTTCTTGGTGAATTATTACTTTGATAAAAATATAACGGCCTTCTCTATCTCTTCTGATTTCTTTTACTTTGAAGTCTATTTTGTCTGATATTAAAATACCAATACTTGTTTTCGTTTTGGTACCATTTGTTTGGAATATATATATTTTTTCCATCCTTTCACTTTAAGGTGGTGCCTGTCCTTGAAGGTAAGATGTGTTTCTTGTAGACAGCATATCGATGGATTCTGTTTCCTAATCCAGTCTCCCAGTCTATGTCTTTTGATTGGGGAATTTAGTCCATTAATATTTAAGGTTATGACTGATAGGTTTGTGTTGCTTCCTTTTGCCTTATTATCCATCTGCGGTTTTGATTTAGGTTTCTACTTCTGCAGTTATGCTTTTATTGATTTCTCCTTCTAGTTGCCTGGGGTTGGTTGCTCCTTTCTTCTTTTCTTTGAATTGCTCCGATTATTCTTTGAAGGGTTGGTTTTCCGGACATGTATTCTTTCATCTTGTTTATGTCATGGAAAGTTTTTCTCTCTCCTTCAATTTTAATCGACATTTTTGCTGTGCATAGTGTCCTGGGTTGGCATCTATTGTCCTTTAACACTGGGAACGCTTTGCTCCAGGTTCTTCTTGCTTTCATAGTTTGCACTGAGAAGTCAATTGTAATTCTGATAGGTTTCTTCTTATAGGTCACTCGTTGTTTGGCTTTAAGGATTTTGTCTTTGTTTTGGATGGCGTTGAGAATTTCTTTTCTGATCTTGTCTGTTTGGAGTTCTATGTGCTTCTTGTATTTTTATTGGTTTGTCTTTTTTTAGTTTGGAGAGGTTTTCATCTATTATTCTGTTGAAGATCTGATTAATACCATTCTCCTGGGATTCTTCTCCTTCCTCTATTCCTATGATGCAGAGGTTTGATCTTTTCATAGTGTTCCTGGAATATGAGCTTCTCCTTGTCTGTATTCCTATGTAAGTCCTAAATGCCTCTTCACTGTGTTGAAGGCTTGCTTTGCTTGCCTCCTTCAGATGGCTTCGTAATCCCAGTTGGCAGGGGTGGGGGGTGGAGGGGTGGGGAGGCTGTGTCCAGGCTCTTTAGCCCTGTGCTTGCCTCTGGTGGTCTGGGGAGATCTCAGATCGACAATTATTTTCAATCCTCCCAGAAAATGGAATCAAAGGAAATACCATCCAGTTCATTCTGTGAAGCCATTAGTATGTTAGCACCAAATCTAGTCAGAAGCATCACATGAAAATAAAACACCATTCAGAGATATAGATAAAAAAATTCTCAGCAAAATATTAGCAAATTAAATTAAACAATATATACAAAATACGTGCTTGAACCCAGTGGAATTAATTTTAGCTATGCATACATAACTTCAGTACTTGAAAATAAATCACAATAATTTACCATATGCATAGATTAATAGGAATTCATATGATCATAAAAATAGAGATAAAGCATTTTACAAAATGTAATACGTACTCTTTAAAAATTATCAACCAAGGAATATTACATTTTCAAGGTAATAAGAACTATCTATAAAAAACAAATTGCCACTGACATTATGTTTAAGGATTATACTTGAAAAATACTTTCTCAACACTATAAAATATCACAGTTGAAATTAAAGATTTGAAAATAAGGAGAGAAGATAGTTCATATACATATTGAGAACAAAAGAATAAAGATATCTTTATTCACATATTACCTAGTATTTGTATAGAATATCCTCAATAATATATGCAGCATCTTCCTAGAGCCAAAATAATATAAAAAGATTTAAGAAAGTAGGTTTAATATACATAAGAGAAGGATTGTTTTCAGTATAATAACAAATAAATTCTTTGAATTTGAAGATTTAAAAGCACTACTGAAAATACTAGAAATTATAAAAATTCATATATAATATACAAGTACACATCTAACAAGTTGAAATTCTAACCAAAGAAAAAAATGCCTTTAAGTTAATGAAGGGATATCTAATATAACTGTGTTGAAAGACATTATGCTATTAAAATAGCACTTTTCCCAGTGATGTATAGGTTTTGATGTTTCTCCAGTTGAAATCCAGATACCTGTCCTGTAGACATGAAAACAGAGATGCTAAAATATGCAAGAAAGACAAAGAGATTCCAATAGCTAATTATTAACTCTTAATAAAACTATTGTAACCAAGAGAGTAGTGCTGAAAATACAGCATATAGGTCAAAATAACAGAATCAAAATTTCAAAGTAAGACTCACATACACATTTCTGAATGATCCCAAATAAAGATAAATCATTAGTACTTTTTCAGATGGTGGGATAAAATACTAAAGCATCTTAAGGGAAAAGGGTTTGCTTTAGCCAGGTTCAACATGGAAAGAAAGTCATTAAAGCAGTAGCTTGAAGGAGTGGGTCACATCACACTATCATTTGTTAAGCAGGAGGAATGCATACAGGGCCCCTCGCCCTTTTCTCATGTATACAGTCCATGATCCCACTCAGGAAACAGTGTCATTGACAGTTAGTGTGGCTTACTGCCTCAGTTAGGGTAATCAAGAAATCCCCTTAAAGGCATGTGCAAAAGCCCATCTCCCTGGGGACCCTAGCTTCTGTAAAACTTAAAACAACTAGTTGTCACAGGCACAGAAGCAATTAAAATGAACATTTTTAATAATCAGCATAACATAATGATATAGTTTAGGAGTTAAAAGGAAGATAAGTATGATTTAGATTTTCCAAACTTCCATATCAGAATCATTTCTATAATTTAGTAAGATACAAAACCTTAAATTTTGTGGGAGAGCTATATGGTGGCACATACCCTTAACCTCAGCACTCAGGAGACAGTGGCAGGTGGATCTCTGTGAGATCAAGGCCAGCCTGGTCTCATAGAAATTTCCAGGACAATTGATGCTACAGAGAGACTTTCTTAAAAATTAATTACTTAATCGTGTATAAAAAATTGTAGGAGTAAAACCTACTCAACTTTAAAGTTGGTGATAGATTTTTAAACTCATCCACAGAAGCCAGGAGAATGGGAAGAAACCATGGGGATGAAGGAGAAAAAGGAGAGAGAGAGAGAGAGAGAGAGAGAGAGAGAGAGAGAGAGAGAGACAGAGAGAGAGAGAGAGAGAGAGAGAGAGAACATAGGGTATAGGTGTTTTCAGGGGGGTGAAAAGAGACGGTACTTTAAATGTGGAAGGAGTAGGGAGGATAAAATACAGGGGGAGTGAGAGAAGAGATGCTTAAATGGTGGGAAAAGCCAGAGGGAAATGTGGTAGCTCATGGTCCTGTTGAAAATACACATACAATAAATATATGAGTACATGTGTATAGCTGTAAACATGTGTATAACCACAAAACAAAGTGCCAGGCAGGAAGGTTTTCTCTTAGATTTGTTGGTCACAGTAGTTCAAAGATTCCCCAAATAATATAGTCATTGATTGCCTCTCAGAACTTGAAAGTAAGATGTTATTGCTAAAAACAAACCATACTTCACACATAGGATTTAGAGCAATGGACCTAAAAGTGACCGGGAAGCCTCTTCCCTGAAGACTAGCTCTTCATGGACTCAGAGGATACAGTGCAAATTGCCAAGGGAGAAGATCAATCAATGGTCCTATCCAGCTGTTGTAAAGCATACACAAAAACTGGTGCAAGGAGCAATAGCTATTGGTGAAGTAGTGGCACTTTTTCCTAGAGTGTAATCAAAAGTTCTCTAATTGGAATTAAAACCAACTGAATGTGAGGGAACTCCTGTGGTATGGTAAACTTAGCCAAATACACATGGCTGGAGAAGTCAAAGATACTACAGAAAAATGTACATTTGCTAGATTCCCTAGACCAACATAATTTACTTTATTCTAACTATGCATCCTCTTATTTAGACAACTGTACCTTTTGCCCACCTATCATCAATGAAGCTTCTTTTTGTCACGGATGAAGACTATTACAGAGTAACAGTACTGGTGAAATGTAGAGAACACATGTCTCTGAGAAACTTAACCCTAAAGGACACATCTTCAAAACAACCTCTACACAAGAAGAATGCAACACTCATCTCTCACCAGAGATGTTTCCTTATGTAGCAGATGCTGATTAACCAGAAATACACAACTGACCAATGTGCAGAGAACAAGAGACTACCAAGTACTTATCACTGAGTAGGACACCGATGTCAGACTTCTGCCTCCCAAGGCTCTGGGATCATCGCAGAAGAGGAGGTGCAAATATTGTAAAAGCCAGAGGGAGTGGATGACCACAAGGAAACAGAGTCTTCCAGACAGCTGGTCATTTACTCCTATGAACTCACAGCAGTGGTGACAACATGTATAAGTCCAATGAAATCTCAAACAAGACAAAATTCCTATCATGGAAGTGATCAAGTGAGGCAGAAAGAAATATAAAATGTACAGTTTAGAAATAAAAATAGCACTAGAAAGATTAATGGTATTGCCAAATCATGTGCTGGAAGATAGGCTGCAACTGATAAAACAATTAAAGCTATTAAGGAGAGGCCACCTGATCTACACTGGACTAATGGGAAGAGTGCCTTTAGGGTAAGACCCCGTCCAGCTGTGCTCCCTTGTGATAGGGAGCCTAAGGTCTTGCCTGAACTTTAAAAGCATTGAGTCGGGGGGACTGGAGAGATGGCCTAGCGGTTAAGAGCGCCGACCGCTCTTACAGAGGACCCGGGTTCGATCCCCAGCACCCACATGGCGGCCGAGAACCGTCTGAAACTCCAATTCCAGGAGAACTCCAGTTCCAGGGGAATCCGACGCCCTCTTCTGACCTCCTCGGCATTGCACGACACGGGTGCAAAAACTTGCATGCAGACAGTACATTGATACACATACAGAAATAAATAAATGCCGGGCATGGTGGCGCATGCCTTTACTCCGAGCATTTGGGAGGCAGAGGCACGCGGATCTCTGTGAGTTTGAGGCCAGCCTGGTCTACAGAGTGAGTTCCAGGACAGCCAGAGCTACAGGGAGACCCTGTCTAAAAAAAAAAAAAAAAAAAAATCATTGAGTCAATATTCAAAAGCTGCTGGGACAGTAGCCCAAGGCTCAGGGATCCATAGCTGCTGCCAGCAATAGTTAGCAGTGTTGTCACATGGTTCTTGCTGAGGAGCATTAAACATGCAAGACAGAAGTCATGTATTCCTTAAGCAAATTACAGTTAAACAGTATATGGTAAATGAGTAAAGAAACTTTCATTTAGTATAACAAGGGATAGTTTAAAATTTTGTAAATATGGCTGAAAAGATGACTCAGTAGTAAACAAGATATGAATTCAAACCCAAGTATCTGTGGAAGGAGAACTCTGATTCACAAAGTTGTCCTCTGACGGGTGTGGTGCAGGCATTCCCACCTCCTTCTACTACACATGCATGCAGACATATAATAATAATAATCATAGCAATAACTTAAAAACATTGTTTTAAAAATATTTTTATTTATTTTTTATTTGTATAAGTATTATGCCTGCATGTATTTAAGTGCACCCATGTTGTGCTGTGCCCATGGAGAACAGAAGAGGGGGTAAAGTCCCCTGAAAATGGAGGTACTTATGGTTGTTAGCCACCATGTGGGTTCTGGGATTTGAAGCTGGGTCTTCTGCAAAAACAGCCAGTACTGAGCCATCTCTCCAGCCCCTTCCAATGATATTGTATATTTTACTTTAAGAAAGCAAATGAACTTTGAATTCTAGGTCACTAAACTGAGTCCAGATATTTTATTAGAAGAAAGCAAAAGTGGGGAGAAGCTCAATGGCACTACATTGGCCTAGGTTGTACAAGGACTTAGGTTCAAATCATAGTGTTGCAATAAACAAGTAAATAAATAAATAAACATTTTTCAAAAAGGAAGCAGAATTTTATTGAAATATTTTATATCTGTATGCATGGAGTCAATCTAGACTGTTCAATTATGTAACTCATTTATAGACTAGGACTGGTTTATAAACAATGCTATTTAAAGTGTCTGCATAGACTTCATAGATAATTTGAGAATGTTTTACAACAGAATATTTTCTAAGACAAGCTTAATAGCAAGTGCACAAATGGTTTCTTATAAAAATTAAACCATAAAATGTATATATGACCTCCTGTGGCATAGATTAAGTACGTCATGCTGTAAGCAGTGAAATGCATTAACATTTCCCGTAATATATTTTTGAAGGCTCTTTACATTTTGCATAATGACAATGTGGACCATAAACAGAGGTATATTCCTTTTACAATCACTTTATGTCCTAAATGGTATGTTTTATTAGGCTCCTGGATAGCAAATTAATTTGAAATTTTCTCTTATATTGTGCATGTGCATTGAAATAGTGAGTGCTTTATTTTGCTATCCTTAATGTTACCTATTTACATTTTTTGCCATTTTGAGGCATTCAATTGCCTTTCAGTAATAAGGATTCACAGCATCACTTTTTTTTTTCCTTGATGATGAAAATTCAAAGTGAAATTATAGGGAGCCATGAATTAGAACTGAGAAAGTTAGTAGCCCACCTATTGAGTTGACTGTTCAAGCTATTTTTTGTATTTCAAGATGTAATCATGCAATCTACTTTAAATGTGTTGTTTTCTTAATAATGGATTAAAAATATTATATTGAAGACACATAAATAATTTACCTATTCATCTTTATTTAGCAAGGTGATATCATCTTTCAAGTTATGTTTAGAAGAATAAAACACTCATTTTTAAAATTGCATCTCTTAAATGCTGGCTCTTGCCTTCCCTATGCATCAAAGCAAAAGGATGTAACTAGTCTAAATGGAATAAATAGTGTGCCCTTAAGGAATAAAATAAATTATTTGTAAACCTCAGCAAGTATAGCAGTTTCACTTGATGGACTCCCTTACATTCATAACACCAGTAATTCAATGGAAATGAGAAAAAAAAAAAACAGAGAAAGGTGATTAGAAAAAAGAGAGAGGCAGACAAAGAGTGAGAAAGAAGGAAGGAAGGAATGACAGCTCAGCTAAGCAGCCTTTGTAAACATAGTATCAGACTCTGTTGCTTGCTGTTGTCTGAGACCTGGTCCTTCTGTTGGTCTGTTTCAACTCTGCCACACTTACTTTTCCTATGAACAGCATTCTATTGTTTTCTAGAATACTGTTATTTCAATACTATGTACCTGTAAGGTAGATCATGCATTTTGGAGACGGTGGGACCTTCTAGAGGCACTTCTTAGTAAGAGATCTTTGGTGACTGGGCTTAGCCCTTGAAGGAGACAGACAAAATGCAACCTCTTCTTATATTTTCGGTCACATTGGAGCATGACATGAAGAGGTTGGTTCACCACATTTTCAATATGACAAACTCTTGCTGAAGACCCAAAGGTAATGATCCAAAGAATCATGGACTCATTCATACCGAAAAATGTAAGTCAAAAGAAACCTTAATAATTTCATATTTCATTTATCACAGCTTTGTGGCACAGTAACAGGAGGATGACTTAGGTACTTGGTTCTGCATTAGATTTTATGGCAAGAGTCTTTTGGAGACCCTTACAAAGAAAACCCGGACTCAGTTCTACTGCTGAAGACAAGGATGTGATTTTTTTTCAACCCCTCAGAATGATATAAAGTCTTACATTGTTATTGTAGAAAATAGTTAACAGATATGTAAATTAAACCACTGATGTTTTCCTTGCAGAAAAATAATGAACTTATTTTGAATATCAAGAATCAATATAGGTATCCCACAATATTCTTGGTGTGTATGTAAATTACCCTGAAACATGTACCTAGACACAAGGAAGATATGATGAGTTTGGGAGTCGCTTCTCTCTCTGGGTTATGCTGTTTCGAATATTCAAGAAATACTAAATACCTTCTTTTAATAAATAAAGTTGGGGGCTGGAGAGATGGCCTAGCGGTTAAGAGCACTTTTTTGTCTTTTCAAGATCCGGGCAGGTGGATCTTTGTGAGTTCAAGGCCAGCCTGGTCTACAGAGTGAGTTCCGGGACAGCTGGGGCAACAGGGAGACCCTGTCTTGAAAACCAAAAAAGAAAAAGAAAAAAAAAAAAAAAAAGAAAAGAACGCTGACCGCTCTTACAGAGGACCCAAGTTCTATCCCCAGCACCCACATGGCAGCCGAGAACCATCTGAAACTCCAATTCCAGGAGAATTCCAGTTCCGGCGGAATCCGACACCCTCTTCTGACCTCCATGGCATTGCACCACACGGGTGCACACACTTGCATGCAGACAGTACATTCATACACATACATAAATAAATAAAAATTTTAAAAAAATAGTTGAGGCTGGGCGTGGTGGCACATGCCTTTAATCCCAGTGCTTGGGAGGCAGAAGCAGGCAAATCTCTGTGAGTTCAAGGCCAGCCTGGTCTACAAAGTATGTTCGAGGATAGCTGGCACTACAGGGAGACCCTGTCTCAAAAATACCCAAAATAAATAAATAAATAAATAAATAAATAAATAAATAAATAAATAAGCTGTATTTATGGTATGTGTATTTGTATAGGGGGAGCAATGTAGTCTCGCTCTTTGCTTGGGTACTGGTGATTTGAGCTCAGATCCTCACACTGGCTCAGGCAGCAGTTACCCACTGAACTGTTACCCAAGCCACTGATTGTCCATGCTTGTTCATTGCTTGTTCTTGAATAGTATTATTTGTCTTCTTGAAAATAGTGTGAGATGGAGATTGTTCAGAAAAAGCAATCAAAAATTGCAAGCAAGGCTTTGCCTTTCTGAATTTTATTTTCATAAAAAAGGATGCCCCTTCCAGGGGCTACATCCAATAATATGTGTTTTTTTCATTGAGGTGCAGAAAGATATATTAGAATTCTCTGGCAAGACAATGGCCTATAGGTTAATGGTTTGTGCTGTACTTGCACAGGGCCTGAGTTAGATCCCTGCACACACGCTGGGCATCTCACAACTGCCTGTAAGTCCATATTCGGGTAACTGAATACACTCTTATTATCTCTGATGCTATATTAACTCACATGCACATACCCACTGTTCACCCCCATCCCACACATCGCTGTTCTTTAAAAATGTTTAAAAAATGTAAATTTACCAGGAAGTGCCAGCAGAAAGGTTGGCCCATCTGAACATTGAAAGGGAGAAAAGCCTCAGACTGCTATAGGCATCAAACCTCTTTGTGGATCCTACTTGTAACAACTATTTATAATGAGTCCTAATGAAACTTACCTTCTCGGTGGCACAAAGTTTTAAAATGAGGGACTTTCTTACCTCCCCCCCCCATAGAACAAGGAGAAATATTATGATGATGAGGTTGTTCTCTAACTGTAAATTGGAGCCAACTGTTATAGAGGTTATCTCTTATATAACTGGTAAAACTGCCTTCTTTAATTGACTGATAGACATACGAACTATGAAAAAGGATTATTCTCTATTCAGAACCAAATATAATACTAAAGTCTCCTTAAGCCACACACTTAAGCAAAATATACTAAAACAAGAGAGCTCTGATATCTTCAATGGATTATTCTACCAAGGAGATGTTGGCCAGGGGATCCAAGCACCCCCAAAAGGGAAAGGCTTCTTGCCTATAAACTGGGATACCTGAAAGAAGAGAGGCAATAAGGCCCTGCTGTCAAAGACCAGATGTAAGCATGGGAAAGATGTATTTGAGACTGCACTTGCAAGTGTGCAGTTGGTCTCTGGAATACCAGAGAGTGTTACCAAAGCCATTAAACCAATAAAGGAAATATAGGTCTCCTTGAGTCAAGCAAGACTCCTCCGTCAGCACCAGCTACACCTCACCTGCCTGGAAATACTGAGCAGCAGTGGCAGACATATGTCTGTATATTCCAAATCTAATTGGCTATTGGCTCTCTCCATGGAGGAATAACCCATGGCTGATGCCACAAGCTTACATCCTCTAGTGCTTAGGAGATTTTGTAAGCCACAGTAAGACCCTGTCATATTTTACAGAAAAAACATAATTCATGAATTAACATTCCATCCAAACATCTGTGTCTATACCAAAGTAACCTACCATAACAATTAGTACTGTTTAAATACCTATATATCTAATGGCTTGTGCTTTATTAGTAGGATCGAAAGGTTATTCCTGGACAAACTGTCAGCCCATGAAAGGAAATAGCCAGAATTTACCAGAGTCCAAAACAATAGCTCCAGAGAAAGTAGACTGTTTTGCTTCTTGTCCACCTGTGCCCCTTTTCTAAGCCTAGGGAACAATCTTCAGAAGAGGGGGTGTGATAGAATATAAGGGCTGTGATTGGGATGAATGGTGAAACTACAGCAATATAGTCTGGACACTTATTTGCTCAACTTGATTGAACATACAAGCCCCCCCAACTGGATGGTGGGACCCTCGGTCTGTGTGGGTTTGGACACAACTGCTTGCAAATTGGTTTTACGTGAAGGATGCTTTACTCATAAATTATTACATATTGTTAAAAAAATGAAAAAAAGAATATAAAAAATTGTAAAGTTATATTAGATTTCATTTTCAATTATATTGTAACATTTTTTATTTTTTATTTTTATTTATTTCTTATTTTTATTAATGTAATACTTTTATTGGCATTTTGCATATTTCATATATCATTTTTCTTTTCAATTTAGGCATATTTCCCTTTCTCTTCCCCTTACCCCACTCCAGTTTCTGCATTCTGCCATACATGTCCTGTATCTTTCTCTCAGTTTTTTAAAGTTTTCCTCTGCAAAGGTTTATTCTTTTGGACAGAATTTAACTATATCAGTCCATTCTTTGACCCATTCCTTATGTTGTTGTGGTTCCCTTCCAATTGTATTGCTCCAAAATTTGGCTATATAAATGTCATATATGTACCAGAATGATGTGTTTTAGTAATAAATTGTATGTTAATTCTGACATATGTCTAAGGGTTCACATTTTACCTTTAATTTTATAATACTCCAAAATATGAATATATACCTTCTGCCCATATACATTAATTACCATTTACTGAAAGTAAATGGTAAGTTAATTCTAGGGCTCATTAAGAGATTCACATTATAACATCACAGTTCCTTTAAGATAGAAAGAAATATAACAATAATGTTGCTCAGCTTCTCTTTCAATTGGAGGATTTGGCACTAACATCCACAAATGAGGGAAACTCTTCCCTATTTGTTTTGTTTTTTTTTTTTGGGGGGGGGGAGGATTGTGTTACTTCACTTAGAATAATGGATTTGAGTTCCAGAAATGTTCATGATGCCATCTTTCTTTACTCCTGCATACAACTCCATTGTGTAGATGTACCACATTTTTGTTATCCACTCATCAGTTGAGGAGCATTTGGGTTGGTTCCAGCTCTTGGCTACTGTAAAGAGAGCTGCAATAAACATTTAAATTTTATGAAGGGGAAATATACAGTGAGAAAAACTTCTTTGCCAGATGTAACTCTGAAAGAAGATTAGTATCTTGAATATACAAAGAACTGAGAAAACAAAACATCATTTAGTATTTCTTACATACCTCCCATGTCTATGCTGAAATTTTGTGATGTTTGAGCTTACATTGAACTTTTAACTGCTGCCACGATTGCTGTGAGTATATATGAGGAACTTACCATCTGTCCAGAACACTCTGCTCCCTTGCGGTCATCCAACTCTGGTAGCTCTTACAATCATACTATCCTCTCATAAGCAAGGTTCCTTGAGGTAGTTGTTTGGCATATGTGTTCTAATCAAGCATAAGCATTCTGCAGCCTCTCATTCTCTATGGCCAGTTTTGATTATCTATATAAATCACCATCTGCTGCATGAGGAATTTCCTCTGCTGAGAGTTGAGAGTGTATAAATATATAAATATTAACTAAGTCATTATAAATAAGTTTGGTTATTTAATCAGTTAGCTATTTAGAAATCAGGTGTTAGATGTTCCTGCACATACTCTGTCCTCTGCCCTGCCCTACATTATATCCCTTTACTCTTTCTACTCTATTATTACCTTTCTTCCCTTTATATTACTCTTTTCTACTAAGTTTTGTTGTGTTGTATTCTCTTTTTCGTTTAGTTCCATGAATACTTTTATTTCATTCTTTATTTCTTCCCTGACCCATTCATTATTCAGGATAGTGTTGTTTAGTCCCCATGTGTTTTTTAGCTTGTCTTGCATATTCTGGTGTTGATATTGAGCTTTTTTGCACTGTGGTCTGATAGAATGTATGAAATAATTTCAATCATTTTTATTTTAGTTGAGTTTTTTTTTTTTTTTTGGTGTGTATGTGTGTGTGTGTGTGTGTGTGTGTGTGTGTGTGTGTGTGTACCAGTATGTGGTCGATTTTGGAGAATGTTCCCTAGGGTGCTGAGTAGAAAGTATATTCTCTGGTGGAATATGCTGGGATTATTCTCTGTCTTGAGGATCTGGAGAATTGTGTTTATATAGTTTGGTGTACCTGAGTTTGGTGCATAACCATTCAGGATTGTGAAGTCTTCCAGGTTAATTGTTCCTTTGATAAGGATATTGTGGCCTTCTTTGTTTCTTTTGATTGACTTTACTCTCAGGACTATATTGTGGACATATTAGAACGGTGACTCCTATCTTGAGGACATATTAGAATGGTGACTCCTGCTTGCTTTTTGGTACCATTTGCTTAGATTTTTTTTCTTTCCTTTCACTTTGAGTTGGTGTCTGTTCTTGAGGGTGAGATGTGTTTGCTGTAGATGACATATAGATGGGTTCTGTTCCCTAATCTTTTCTCCCTGTTTATATCTTTTTTTTTAATTATTTTTATTTTTATTTATTTCTGTATGTGTATGAATGTACTGTCTGCATGCAGGTCTGTGCATCCGTGTCGTGCAATGCCGCGGAGGTCAGAAGAGGGTCTTGGATTCCCCTGGAACTGGAGTTCTCCTGGAATTGGAGTTTCAGACGGTTCTTGGCCGCCATGTGGGTGCTGGGGATCGAACCCGGGTCCTCTGTAAGAGCGGTCGGTGCTCTTATCTGCTAGGCCATCTCTCCAGCCCCCTGTTTATATCTTTTAAGTGGGGGCTTTATAACATTAGTATTTAAGGTTATTATTGAGAGATATGTGTTGTTTCCTTTCAACTTATTCTTTGTTTGCATTATTGGTTTAGGTTTGTATTTATGCTATTATGCTTTTATTAGTTTCTTTCTTTAGTTGCTTGGTGATAGTTTCTCCTTTCATCTGTTCTTTGAATTGCTTCAAGTATTTTCTGAAGTATTGGTTTATTTGACTTATATTCTTTCATTTTGTTTATGTCATGAAATATATTTCTTTCTCCTTCAACTATAATTAGCATTTTTGCTGGGTATAGTAATCTAGGTAAAGTTAAAAGAGTACCAAGAGATGATTACAGGCATGTCCATGGAAATGTAGTAAGGAAGAGGCAGAGGGGAGGAGAAAGGGAATAAAAGGTAATAGTAATATTAACTCATTTACTCATTTCTAACTTTGAGAAACTTTGAAATGATAGATCATTGATATCAATGATATTTTATATTATCTAGTCTAAATTTTCTGTTTTACTCCTCTTTTAGACTGGATTTGGGAAATATTTATATTTGGGGTTGGTTTCACATCTGGAAATGCAGATAAACAGCTGCTTAAGACTGACCCTGCCTTTGAGAACACTTGGGACTTCTGTAGGGCAAAATTTTGTATAGAAGATCTGACTGATAGAATAACAAAAAAAATATATATTTTATGTTGCAAATGTATGTGACTTATCCACTCAATTCATATGAGCTACTTCTAACATCTAATATTTATGTTAAGTTCCTATACCATGAACTGACCACAGTGCTATCAGTGTGCTTCTAATAAGATATACACAGGATACTTTGAATTTATTATTTTATAGTTCAAAATGTCATGGTATAGCAGTAAATAACAAATGTGATAAAATTCTCAGACTTTTTCACTATATACAAAAGGAATAAGATTACAAGCTAAATGAAAATATATTGTTTGCTTTGATGGGGCCCATCTCCCTGCATACAGGCCTCATTCCTTTCTCTGATGCATCAGGTGCTAATTAGGAGAATTTTTTTTGTTCTAATTATTTAATGGGTCACCTCTTTCCCTGCCAGATGCTTTTATTTGATTAGTAGGTATAAACTGTTTTTTTTTTTTGGTCCTCCCAGGATTTACATTTCTACCAGATATAGCATATTTTGGGAGGCAAAGTTTTACACAAATTTCTTGAAACTCTATTTCTGAAAGCAAAACACCCTCTAACATGTTTTTGTGACCTTTTATGATACATAATTTAAAATGAGGCCGTGTCAACATAAGAAAATAGTAATTAAAAAAATCACTTTAAGCTCATGTAGCCCAAGTCATTTTATAGCAAATGGATTTAGTTTGAAAATGTATACTCAGTTTTGACATAAATACTATTTAGCTATTTAAGTAAGTCCTGTCATCTTTGAATAAACAGTTCAGTTTGTATTTTTACAGTACATATAGTTATAACCTACATGTTTTGAAGTATGGCTTTCTAACTTATACAAATTGATGAATGACTTTGTCAATTTATTTAACTCCTATCCATTAAATTTAATTTAATGTAACTCAGAGAACACTTTACTTTCAAGACACATTAAACTAGCCCCTCATATCTTGAGGAGTGATAAATTGCAATAATGTTCATGTAAACTTTTCAATATTATGTTTACTTCAATAAAAATAAATTAAATGGAAGGTTTGCAAGTATTCTTGAAAGCAACATTTTTCAAGTTATAGAAGATAGCTGTTCTAGTTTTATAAAAATAAAAATATTTTAATGTTTGGATTATTTTATCTTTATGTTTTTAACTTAGTGAGCTTGCATCTTTAAATTAGAAATATGAAGTACCTATTCTATTATTTTCTTAAAAACACACTCTCAAGGACATGTTATTCTTCTTTTTTTTTTTTTTTTTGGTCTTTTCGAGACAGTGTCTCCCTATAGCCCCAGCTGTCCTGGAACTCACTCTGTAGACCAGGCTGGCCTTGAACTCACAAAGATCCGCCTGCCTCTGCCTCCCAAGTGCTAGGATTAAAGGCGTGCGCCACCACGCCCGGCTAGACATGTTATTCTTATTTGCTAATAATGATATTTAAAGTGTATTTTTATTGAGTTTTTGTGCATTTCAAACAATATATCTTATGATTATTTAGACTCCATCTCCCATTCACACCCCTCCATAGAACCCCCATCAGATACTTTAAGGCCTTCAATTCAAACTTTTGTACCCAGCTGTCCCTTGGTACAAATTCATCCACTGGAGTCTAGTCAACCAATCACAGAGTTACTCCCTTAAAGATAAACTCTCCCTCATCCATCAGTAATCAGTTGCCAATAGTTCCTTAGAAAGGTTAGGAACTGTTGTTAAAATCATTTTTAAATTTCAGTTCTCTCCATAACCAAGCAGGTTAATGTTTTCTATTCATTCTTAGTGTTAATAATACATAGTTTATTAGGTATGGTTCTATCAAAACTTATGAAAAATAACTTTAGCTATACTGTAAATGTCATAGAATTGTCAATATTAAGCAATTTTCAAATAGAAGATACATTTTACAAGAAATGGTTATCTGAATATTTATTTGAATGATCTCTTTTCAAATTTACTTTATGTTCTGATGTAAAATATTACACATAAATAAAGTGATATTTTGACAGAGAAGAAACACATGGTTTCTCATAGTTTTTTAATAAAATTTTAGTGATTGATAATATTTATGTAGGGCAAGTCATAGGAAATATATGAGATGCCATGTCTTATTGAAGTGCACAGATATTCTGTGTGCAAAGAATACTAATAAATCCAATGTCATATATGGATTTGCCTTAGGTACACTAGAGAAAGTTTATTTATTTGAAACTATCCAGAAATCTGATAGTAAAATCAGAGCTTATTCTGTAATTCACTCCATTTGTGTTTTTGAACTGTCACATATGAATATGAAGTAGAAAATTCCAAATATAATAATAATTCAGTTTGGACTGAGAAGTCAGCTGTGATTCTGATGGCTTTCCCCCATTCAAGTTCTATCTGGATTCATTGTTTTAGAATCCATAATTGTTTATTTTTGCATTATAGCACTGCTTTTAAGTGATCATTTTTGGGAGAAGCAACCTTGCAGTGAAAGGTGAAGCTTTGTCTCTCCTAACGGAGTGAATACCATTGAGTTATTTAACAGAGTGCAGTAGTGTTATGCATTTAGTTTGCTCCAATGAAACTTTGCATTTAAAATGGATGCATTTTTGAGTCTTATTGGTACTCTCTTTTACCAGATAGAATGAGGAATTAGACTTCAACTGGGAAAAAGACTCATGAATAGGAGAAAATCCAGTTGGAAACTGAGTAGGTTAAAGGCAGACCAACAAAATGGAGTTGAGATTACATGATCTTTTTCTGCCTAAAGATGTAATTTTTCTGATCTTGAAACTAACAATGGGAGGAGAATTTTATGTTTCCACAGGTAAAAATCACCAATCTAAATGCCTGAAAACATACAACTTATGGCTATGCAGGATGGACTGGGAAATGACAGCAGAGAGGTTGACCCATCTGAACATTAAAGAAAGAGGAACCTCAGACTGCCTGAGTCACAGACACTGAGCATCTCTCTGAATAATATTGGGGTTAACTGTTTATAATGGGCCCTAATGAAGTTTATCTTCCAGATACTGAGAAACCTTCCTACCTCTCCCCTTTATAGGAAAAAGAAAAGCATGATGGTAATGAAACTACTCCCTAACTGTAAATTAGAGCCAATTGTTACAGTGGTAATTTCCTATAAAACAGGCATAACTACCCTTTTTTAATTGACTGATAGGCATAGGAACTGTGAAAGGATAATTCTCTATCTAGAGCCAAATTCAATAGTAAAGTCTTTATAAGTTGTGTAATTAAGCAAAATATATTACTACAGGAAAGCTCTGACATCAGTAATGAATTATTCTGCCTAGGAGATGTTGGCTAGGGGATTCAAATCCGCCCTCCCCCCCCTCAAATTATAAAGGCCTTTTGCCTATAAGTGGGATATATGCAAGGATAAAGGCAGTAAGTCCCTGTTGTCGAAGACCTGGTGTGAGGATGAAAAATGTTATGAGACGTCACTTGCTAGCGTACAACTGGCCTCGGAAATGCCAGAGAGTGTTACCAAAGGCCACTAAAGCAATACAGCAAAATATTGGTCTCCCTGAGACAAGCAAGACTCCTCCATCAATATCAGCTACACCTCAACAGCCTGGAGATACTGTGCAACAGTGGCAGCCAAGTGTCTATATATATCCCAAATCTAATTGGCTATTAGCTTTCTCCTTGGAGGAATAACTCACAGTGGATGCCATAAGCTTTTGTCCTCTAGTAGTTAGGAGATGTTATAAGCCACAATAAGAACTTGTCACCCTTTATAGAGAAACCACATTTTGCGGATTAGCATACCATCCAAGCATCTGTATCTATGCTCACAGCTTAGCTTGACATAATTAGTATTGCTTAAATGCCTGTATATCCAATTGCTTGTGCTTTGTTAGTATGACTAAAAAGGGTATCGGAAAAGCTGTTAACCCATGAAGGGAAACAACCTGAACAGACTAAAGTCCAAAATGACAACTCCAAAGAAAAGACTGTTTTCTTCTCACCCACTTGTGCCCCTTTCCCAAAGCCCAGAGAACAAACTGCGGAAGAGGAGGCATGGTAGATTTTAAGGGCTGCAGAGAGATAGGGGTGAATCATGAAACTACAGGAATATAGTCTGAACTCCTAACTGATCAACATGCCTGTGCATACAAGCTTCCCCAACTGGACTATGGGAACCTTGGGTTGTTCAAAATTTGGACATAGATACTTGTAAAATGCACCAATTACCTAATTGTATGACATACTGAGTAACATCAATGTTATCTTCAAACAACTGTGTCATTATATTGTAGAATCACTAAAAACAAAAATAATAAAATAAATAAGGATGTAGTCTTCTCTTCCAGTTTCCCTTATAACTTTCCTAATAGCTATTCCACACACATGTGCACATGTGCAATGATAGAAAAAAGTAGAATTAGCAGTGTTTTCAATTCATTCTGTGTTGTTTTCTCTAAAATTTTCTAAAGATGAAAGCTAACATTTGAACTGTGGCCTTTTGGTGATGAATCTGAATTGTGAAGCTACTAACAAATTTGGAATGATATGTGAAATAAGTCCCAATAATTCCTGTCCCTGTCCAGAAGAATAGCACAGCTTTTATGGGGTAAAGAGGAAGATAGTTTAGGTAATTCCTTATTTTATGAAATGTACTTAATCACAGTAATAATTTGGAAAAAAAATATGTTTACATATGAGTCCACTGCCAGCTTTGGATCCTTTCCTCAAAACTTCATGTATTCAGAGAGTTTCAGAGCTCAGTTAGGGCAGAGAAAGGGATTAAGAGCTGTGCATCCCATGCTGGAATGAATAGGGAACATTGGGAAGCTGTCACAATGGCAGTAACAAAGTATGGCCAACAACATAAGGATAACTTTGAACTCCCAGAAAGCAATAACAATGAGATACCCGAGCTCTGAACTACATATAGGGTGTAATTATTGCAGAAATGTAAATGTAGGTAATACATAAATAATTAATAAATAAATTCTATAGATAACAAATGACGGTGTTAAATATTGTTTTAATTAAGAAATCTGGAAAAGTAGAACCTGAAAAATTATGGAAGAAAAATCTTAAAGACTCTAAAACACTTAGAAAAAGTAAATTTTCGAATTGTTGTTGCCAAAAGTAAAAACATCCTAAAATACATAATTGTTGCACAATTCAATATTCATGTCAAAATTTTCTCTCATGTCCAAAAGGATTAACACATTATATAAATTATTAGTGGTAGTGGGCTACTGTGTGGCTTCATGGGTAACTCTAGTGTTTCAGTAAAATCTAAGCAATTCAAGATAAATTCCTAAGAAGCCCTTATCAATCCACAATGAGGATGGGCTGAGTTTAAAAATTAAAGGTCACCCTGGAGATGTGGTGCAGTTTCTAGAGTGCCTGCAGACCATGCATGGAGCTCAAGCTATCTTCAGCACCCAGTACCACACAAGACCAGCCCTTGTAATGCACACTTGTTTTCCTAGGTGGAGGCAGAATAGGAAGATCAGAAGTTCAAGGTCAACCTCAATTGCATAACAAGCTCAAAGCCAGTCTAGTCTACATAATATCCTACCTAAAAAAAAAAAAATAGCTTGATAAATTGAGAACACTGATACTCAAATAAAATGTCTTAGTTTCCATAATATGTTTATATACTGAAAAAGGAACAACTCCCTTGCATGTGAATCACACATATAGCTAAGAATAGCTATAGTCTAAGTAAAATATAATTTAACATCAATGATTAATTGTAAGAAACCAGAATGATAATATTAGAATTATTAATCCCAGCACATTTTACTTATAAATATAAAACAAAGTCACTTCCGAAAAAAATTAAGTGGGACAACAAGTGGAAGAAAATAAATCATCAAATATATAATTTAAACAACTGTAGGAGTCATTTGTTTTTAAAAAAGAGATTAGAGTAGATCTTTCAAAATGTTTTTATTTTCTATAGAAACTGACTCCCAATAGGCTTATCACATTACCATGAAAAGAAGCAAATGCTTTATCTCCATACCACACCCCAGCTCTTCCCACATTCCTGAGGCTTTTATCATGATGGGATGATTTCTGGGAGGCTTCAATATGAATGGATGTTGAATTTTGTCAAAGGAATTTCCTGTATCTGTTGACATGATCAAAGTTTTTTTTCATTGATTCTATTTATGTGTGGTATTATGTTTGTATATGTCAAATCATCCTTTCATCAAGTAATGAAATCAACTTGGCAATGAATATAATATGAATAGTATATTGTTGAATTTTGCTTGGGAGTATTTTATTCAAAAATCTCTATCACTTTCAGATACCTTCAGCAAAGAATGACTAAATATACAAATATTAGCATCTTTTATAATTGCTAACATTTCAGAAGCTGAAAAGGAAATTACAAAAGCAGTTCCATTCACAAATAGCCTAAAAATAATGTATACAAATGAACCTAACATAGGAGGTCAGAGACCTTTGCAGAGAAAACTCTAAATTGCTGATGGAAATTGAAATCACAAGAAAATGAAAAGACACACTCCTGTTTCAGTTGGCAGAATTAATATTCTTATATTGAGAAGAATACTGAAAATGGTCTGCACATTTCATGAAAGTCTCCAGCACACTAAAATAATCCATCTTGCATGGAGAGAAAAAATATCTGAACTTCCTGTGGAAACACAAACTTTCTTGACCAGCCAAAGCAATTTGGAGCAGAAAACAATTCTGGAGGTTACACAGTACTTATTTTCAAGTTATAGTGCAGGGAAGTATTAACAAAACCACCATCATATCATAATACCAACACAAATTCATGAAAAGTAATGGAGTTAAGAGTAAAGGAGCTGTAAATAAACTTACAGCACTACACATCTCTGATGTTCAAAGAAGCTGCCAGAAACATGCATTGGATTGCATATGCAGGGAAATTTATCATTGTTTGCCCTGGGAAATTTAGAAAAGCACCTATAGAAGAATGAAACTAGTTCTCTGTGTCTCCACCCTGTACAGAAATCAACTCCGTGAGAATCAACCCCAGAGTTACTCCCTGTCTTAGTTTGCTTTTTATTGTAGCAACACAGACATTGAATATTACCATCCAACACCAACTTGGGGAAGAAAGGGTTTATTTCACCTTACTCTTCCAAGGTCTTGAGGGGAGCAGAGACAGGAATTTAAGCAAGGAAGGAACCTGGATGCAGTAACTGAAGCAGTACAATGCTTACTGCTTTGTATCTATGACCTCTGCTCAGTCTGCTTCCTTAGACGACTCAGGATTTCCTGCCCATGGGTGTCATTACCCACATTGGTTGAGCACTCCCACATTTCTTAGTAATCAACGAAATGCCTCTCAGATATGCCGGTAGGGCAATCTGATAAAGGAAAGTCCCCAAATGAGTTTCACATTTCTCGGGTGTGTCAAGTAAACAACTGAAGCTACCAGAGTTATATGAAACTTGAAAGCAGCTTGATAAAGATGCAGGGTAAATACTTGATGATATAGGCTTAAGTAATGGCTTCCTGTGAATTGGGTTCCCATAATTTGGGAAGGAATAGGAAGACTGACAAATGGAGTTGTATAAAATTAAAAGTCTGTTTTTTCTTTTCCTGAGAGTATCTCATTATCTCCGGCTGGTCTTCATTGCACTTGCTAAATACAGCCCAGTCTGTACTTTACCTCACGTCCCTTCTGTTTCTGATCCCCACCAACACAAGTGCTGATATTTCTGGTGTGTGAAACCAGATCTGGCTGGATTAAAAAAAGAAAAAAAACACACACACAAAACTTCTGCATACCAAAGGAAAATATTATCCAAGTGAATAGACAGCACAAAGGATGGCACAAATATTTGCTATCAATATATCTGACAGGAGATAAATATCCATATTATATAAGCAACGAAAAAATTCCATACTCAAATAGCAGAGTACAATTATATAATTATTAAATGTGAACTGAGCAGGTACTTTGGAATTGAATAAATAGAAATCGTTGATAGTTACAGGAAAAATGTTAATATTTGCCAAGAGAAAGCACAAATTGAAATAATGTTGAGACTCCATATCATCTGAGTCAGAAAGATAAGCACAAATAACAGATTAAAAAGTAACAGCTGCAAGGGGAGAGCTAATAGCCAATTGCAATTGGGGTGAATGGTGAAACTACAGCAATGTAGTCTGGACACTCATTTGATCAACTTGATTGAACAAACAACCTGTCACCCCCCACAGGATGGTGGGGCTGTAGGTGTTTGGGCACAACAGCCTGCAGATAGGTTTTGCATGAAGGATGCTTGTACTCATGGATTATCACTTATAGCTAAAAATGAAAAAAAAAAAAAAACTGAGAGAAAGATGCAGGACAGTTATGGCAGAATGCATGATCTGGGATGGGGTGGGGGTGGGGGGGGAGGGAAAGGGAAATAAGCCTGAACTGAATTGGAAAAAATGTATGAAATGCACAAAGCATCAATACAAACTAATTTAAAAAAAAAAAAAAAGTAACAGCTGCAAAGCCGGGCGTGGTGGCGCACACCTTTAATCCTAGCACTAGCGAGACAGAGGCAGGCAGATTTTGTGAGTCCAAGGCCAGCCTGGTCTACAGAGTGAGTTCCAGGCCAGCTGGGACTACATGGAGACCCTGTCTAAAAAAGACCAAAAAATAATAATAACAGCTGCAAAAAGAAATAAACAAAAAAAAGCAGCAAATGTTTTAAAAGGTAAGGGAAATGAACGTGGAGAACTTAGAGCGGAACACTGACATAATGTTGGTGGGATATTACTTAGTGGATCCACTATGATAACCAGTATGGAGGTTTTTTTAATACCTGTATTGATGTTTTGTGTATTTCATGCATCATTTTTTCAGTTTAATTTAGAGATATTCCCCTTTCCCTTTCCCAACCATACCCCAGTTCATGCATTCTGCAATATATGTCCTGCATGCAACTCTGATCCAGCTGTACCATTTTTCAGTGTATATATAAAGGAATTGACAATACCTGCACAGAAATATTTATCACAGTAGCAGTCAACAATAGCTAAGTTATAGAATCAGCAGAGCTGCTCATCAATGGGTGAATAAAGAAAATGTGGTGAATATGTACGACACTGCTCTTTTCCTCAGCATTAAAACAAATGAAGTCTTGTCAGTTAGAGGAAAAGAAGTGAAACCACAGGACATTATTAGTGCTAAAAAAATAAACAATAGTGAGAAAAAAAGTAGCTATATTCTCTCCAATGAGGAAACTGTATTAAAAACAAAACAGAACATGAAAGTGGAAAGTAGACTGGAAACACAAATGGGAAAAGAATGAGACACAGCCAGGGAGGGCAGGGGGTTGACAGGTGCATAGGATCAATATGCAGTGTATACAGCATTTCCATGCTGTATACACTGCATATTGATAGTCAATGTTTGCCAATAACAAAGGAGATTCTATTTGCAACAGGATGGATGAAACTGGAGTGAAGAGCATTATGTTAAGTGAAGTAATACAGAGATAAGAAGAGATATTAGATAGTCATATAAGGAGCTAAGAGTAGAATGGTGCACCCTGGGAAGTGGGTGGAAGAAACTGGAGATAAATTAGTCAAAGCATACAAAATCCAAGACGGCATGGGAAGATGCTCAATGGTTAAAGTATTTACTGCAGAAGTATAAGGAACAACGTTCAGATCTACAGTATCTCCATAAAAGCTGGGTGGAATTGGAAGCCCACTTGTAGTTCCAGCCTTGGAAAGCAGAGACAGGGAGACCCAGAGCAAGCTATCAAGAGAGGCTTGCCTTCATATTGAAATCTGGGTCTGATTGAGAGACACTGCCCAAGATTAAGATTCTAGAGCCATTGATGAAGAGTACTGCCATCAAAATTTAGCATCCACGTGCATTAAATACATATGGACCCACATGCATGTGGACACAAGTATAGAAGGGACCATATGTATGCAAACAGGAATACAAATGCCCCAGGACTAAATGCACACAGGGAAATGTTCCCATTCGCCATGGTAAGAGTAAGAGTTACAATTGATCTATTTTGCAACTTAATGACTCTACTTAATGATTCAGAATACACTTGAGAAGTACCAGAGTATGTTGACAATGTAAACACACCTTTGCATATATTTTAGGCTATGAGAAAATGTTCCTTTTAGGATAGTTAAACCATACTTTTTTAGTTGAAAGATAATATTAATTCATTTAGTTTTAATCATGTATCAAATAATTCATCCTAAGGACCTACTGTAATCAGCTTGTTTGGATTGCATTCCAAATCATTTTTTTCAATATTTTTTAATTTTTAATTTAAATAATTAATTTATTTATTTATGTATATGAATGTACTGTCTGCATGTAGGTTTGTTCACCCCGTGTCATGCAATGCCGCGGAGGTCAGAAGAGGGTTTTGGATTCCCCTGGAACTGGAGTTCTCCTGGAATTGGAATTACAGACGGTTCTCAGCCGCCATGTTGGTGCTGGGGATCGAACCCGGGTCCTCTGCAAGAGTAGTCAGTGATCTTAAACGCTAGGCCATCTCTCCAGCCCCCAAATCACTTTATACATGCATATGTATATATTATAAAGAGTTGATTTTAAACCTGACTGTATACCTCAAATAAATAATTTAGGATTTTATAAATTAGTTAATATTTTACAAAGTAGCAGTTATCAATATTAAATATAATAAATTTATATGTGCAACTGACTGAATTCTTGAGGTTAGGTTATCAAAACAAGTAATTCATTCTTCTGTTTAAATATTCCTATTATTCATAGCCAGAGATATACACGTATATTTAAGTACACTGAGATAAGTAGCTATTAATGTTACTCGTGTTTTTAGCTGTCACATGTAAGTCCTCTAACCATGCTAGATTCAGCAAATTGATTTACAAAATATGATGTGGTTGTCCCTTTATTAGTCAGGTTTCTCTATAGGAACAGAACCAAGGGAATGAATATTTATGTATTAAAAGGTGACTTATTGAATTGGCATACATGCTGTTGTGCAGGTACTCTAATAATGGTTATGCCACACTGGAGAGGCTGGAAATTCAGTAGTTGCTCAGGCATTGAGAGTGGCTTTTCAGCAGTCTCTATATGATTCTGTAGGCCTAGAGAATCCATGGAGAGCTACTGGTCTTCATTCTACATTGGAAGCCCAAAGGAGTTGTTCCTAATATCAGGAATAATTTGCAACAACAGCAGGAGCTGTTCTCCACTTGCCAGTGAGAAGGATGGCAAGCAGCAAAAAGCCAGTTTGCTTCTTCCATAACCTTTTACCTGAGCTGCCACTAGGAGGAGCTGACTACTTCCTAGGTGGGCTTTCTTGCTGCAAATAATCTGATAAAGTTCCTCATAAGTGCTCCCAGGTGGCTTACATTTTAGTGGATCCCAGACACAATCAATTTGACATCAGTGCTACCCATCACATCTTCCCTAACCTGAAGTCACAGAAAAAGATTCACATAACACAAAGGGTTAAATGTTCTCTGAAATTTCCTTATTAAAATTATCCAATGAAACTGAATATAAGATTAGCAAATTCTGAGAATTTATGTCATTCTTCCTTTGCTGAATATAAACATTAGCTAAAGACCTCTTTGGAATGCTATATCAGAGAAGTAGAATAATCTCTCATTTTGCAAATGAGCAGCATTAGCTTCCAAACTTGACCTTGCTGAACTGTGACAGTTAATGTGTGGGCACTTGAGAGGACTGAGAACTACCTCTGCTAATGCCTATGAAAGATTGTCTAGATTAGACTGATTGCAGTGGGAAGAACTATCCTAACTGTAGGTCAAACCATTTCAGGTGCTGAATTCCTGACTGTGGAAAAATGTGTCCAGCTGTTCTATGTTTCTGCCACTATAAATTCCCTGTCATGATGGACGGTACCCTCAATTTGGCAGCCAAAATAAACCTTTGTTTCTTTAGTTTCTTTTCTCAAGCATTTTGTAACAACATTGAGAAAACTTACTACTACAAAGGGCGATGTTTTTACTCTTGAAAGAAACCACTGTCAGAGTTTGAAGGTTAAGTATGGGACTACTAATTCTGACTTTCTACTTTATGCATATATTGCCTCAATCTTTGGTCTATATTTGATGATAATTTTTTAAAAGGAATTAACAATATTGAGTGAGTGACTTGGGATCTTCTGATATAGAACAGATTAGGGTTTGCAATTCAGGGAACCTTACTGTATTGAGTTTTAATGAGCTTTAAGTAACCATTTCTGCCACATGCAGCACACCATGCCATATCATGGCAGATACAAAGGCAAATGGAGGAAAAGACTTGAGAGACAGCAGTAGATGAGACAGAGAGATATATGGAGTGTTAGAGCCCTGCCATAGTGAGGACAGAATAAAGAGACTCTTCTGTCCAGGAAACAACTGTATTCCCTACTAGTAAACAATTTGTGTTATGCAATATTCCCCTCATTGATGAACTGTGAAGTCAGCCCATTCTGATCAATGCTGTCATTGTAATTGTGTTTCTTTAAAACCAGATTTAATAATGTTTAGAATGGAAAAGATGAGAAGACAAAGACATTAAAACTGGAATTTTTTTTTAAATTTCTTTTAAAACATATCAACTAATTGGCATATTTCTACATTTTGTTATAATTTGTGATTTATTGAGTGAGCGTGTGTGTATGTGATGTGGGCATGTATTTTCCATGGCATACATGTGGGCATCAATATCCTTTTGCATGATATGAATCCAGGCATAAACTCAGGTTGTCACACTTGGCTGCACATGTCTTTCTGGCTAAGCCATCTTACTGACCCATGCGCCTACATTTTAAGGTAAAGTATTATTAAGTCATATGTAGGAATTGGGTCCTGACTCATATCCCTGGTTGGAGTTTCCATTCAACCACATGAGCTGTATTAACATGGGAAGCTGTGCTGGATAGCTTTAGTGTCAACTTGACACACCAGGGTTGAGGGAGCATCAATTGGGGAATTGCCTCCATTGGATTGGCCTGTCGCCACATCTGTGGAGTATTGTCTTGATTGTCGAGCAGTGTGGGAGGACCCAGCCCACTATGGGTGGTGCCACCCTGGGCAGGTTGTTGTGTACCGTATAAGAGGGCAGGCTGGGCATGGGCCAGGGGAGCAAGCCAATAAGCAGCATTCCTCCATAGCCTGTGCTTCAGCTCCTGCCTCCTGGTTACTGCCCTGAGTTCCTGCCTTGGGCTCCCTAAGTGATGAACTGTGTCCCAGGAGATGTAAGCTGAATAAACCCTCTCCTCCCCAAGTTGGTGTCGGTCAGAGTGTTTTATCATAACAATGAAAGACAAACTCTGTGAGTTCAAGGCCAACCTGGTCTACATAGTGAGTTCCAGGACAGCTGTGGCTACAGGGAGACCCTGTCTCAAAAACAAACAAAAAAAAGTCTGTATATTATTCTTCTCTCATACATCCATAAGTTGTCTAGCATCTATCCATCTATTCTACATCTCTCTATTTATCATCTATCATCTATCTGTTCATCTATTTATCATCTACCAATTATCAATCATCTATTATCTATCTAGTCATCATTTATCATCTATGATCACCTATCATCTTTCTATCCATCTACTTTTAACTATCTCTGAGTTAGCTGTCAATATATACTTGTCAATCATGTATCTATCATCTGTCGATAATCCATATTTTAATCATTTATCTATTTATCATTTTTAAATTTTTGTTTAATTTATTTAATTTTATTTTATGTGTATGATTGTATTGCCTATATGTACACACCTGTGTTGTGCAGTGCCCACAGAGGACAGAAGAGAACATTGGATAACCTGGAACTAGAGTAACAGATGGTTGTTAGCCACTGTGTGGGTGCTGGGATTCAAAGCGGGATTCTCTACAAGAATAGGAAGTACTCTTAATCACTGAGCCGTCTCTCCAAACCCTTATCTATATCTTTCTATGATCTACCAGTTATGTATTGTTATATTTCATCTATCTATTTATCAATCATCTATCTATCTATTTATAATCTATCATCTATCTATCTATAATCTATCATCTATCTATAATCTATCATCTATCTATCATCTATTATTTATCTATCTCTATTTGTCTATCAATCTATCTATCATCTATCATCTGTCATCTATCATGTATCTATCATCTATCTATCTGTGCTGGATAGCTTTAGTGTCAACTTGACACACCTGGGTTGAGGGAGCCTCAATTGGGGAATTGGCTCCATTGGATTGGCCTGTGGCCACATCTGTGGAGTATTGTCTTGATGGTCGAGCAGTGTGGGAGGGCCCAGCCCACAATGAGTAGTGCCACCCTGGGCAGGTTGTTGTGTACCATATAAGAAGGCAGGCTGGGCATGAGCCAGGGGAGCAAGCCAGTGAACAGCATTCCTCCATGGCCTGTGCTTCAGCTCCTGCCTCCAGGTTCCTGCCCTGAGTTCTGCCCTTGGGCTCCCTAATGGATGAACTGTGACCCAGGAGATGTAAGCTGAATAAACCCTCTTCCCCAAGTTTGGTGTCGGTCAGAGTGTTTTGTCATAACAATGAAAGACAAACCAGAATAGAAGCCAACTGGATGAGTGTAGAAATACAAATGAATTGCTATGAAAGTATGTCAACTGATCAATATTCATGGTGTAGAATCACAGCCTAAATATGTTGTAACTACTCTTATTTTTTAAACTGGGATCTGTAATACAATCCATTTTCCTTGAAATAAAATACAATAAACCCTTCCTTTTGGGGACCAGTAAAATAACTCAGCAGGTGAAAATACTCATTTCAAAGCTTGACCGATTCCATTCCCAGAACCCACATACTAGAAGGAAACAACTGACTCCCACAATATTTTTCTTTTGACTTCACATGTGTGCCAAATTATGCGCCCCACTACACAATCAATAAATATTAAATAGACCATCATTATATCAACAATGAAAGGAATCTATTGACAAATCTGAAAACTAGTTATTGAGTGCCCTGGCACTAGCTACAGAGGAATATGAAAAAAATCAGCCCTTTATGGTATGATATTTTCTTAACTTTTTAAATAATATTCTTAAGTAAATACATAAAAGTTCAGTTGAAGGAGGTGTTGGGAACCCTGAAATGGATTTTGGATTTAGTGAAATATTTGGGACATTAAAAAAAAAAAAAAAAAAACGCCTGGCTTGGTGGTGCACACCTTTAATCCTAGCCACCACGTGCAGGCAGAGGCCGATGGATCTCTATGAGTTCAAGGGCAACCTGGTCTACAGAGTGAGTTCCAGGAGACCCAGAGCTACAGGAAGACCCTGTCTCAAAAAGACCAAAAACAAAAATGAAAACAAAACAAACAAACAAAAACCAGGGAGCAGTGGAGGCTGATAGTGACGGAGCAGGACTGGGTCCCTGGAAATTTAAGTTGCTGAAGAATTATGACTATGATTACGAAGAAGACAGGCAATAGAGATTCCACATCACTGGGGCAATGGTAGGGAAAGACGCACCTGATCAGATACTGAGAGATATGTTCTTAAGACTGGGGGGTGTTTGTGCAGAGTCAATTTAACACTATTATTGTACAATAAGGATTTCTGTTTAACTGCCAGCTAGGCCATGTGGTAATAACACTTTTGGACTGAGGTTTTAGAACAGCTCCAAAGCTACTCTGCCTCTTCCAGGAGTATACTCCTATAGATGACAAGTCTCTGTGATGGTATTGCTGCATTTTTTCACCTCAAGAAATCCTATTGTCTGGGCTTTTCTTAATTGGTCTGGGTTAGAATATTTTCACTGTGAACAGCTGTTTTCCTCAGGCATTAAAAATTAATCAATAGCAGTGTTTTAACATCACACTGCAGAAGGGCATAACATGTAGAAAAAAAATTGTTGAGAGGGTCAAACAAAAAACGTTAAAGCGGAAATAATAGGAATGTCAAGGTAGACATGAAGAAAGCGGAGCTATAATAGTAAGGGCAGTAAATTGCACGAATAATATAGATGAAATGGGAACACGAGAAGTCGATCTTGGTTTTGCAAGTATAGTGTTCTGCAGTGGCCCAGCAAGTGTCATTCATCATAATGCACAGGTCAGAAATGTGTTTGCTAGAAGGGAAAGATATACGTTAAAAATACACGACAGGATAAAAATAACGAAGATGAAATGTGAAAGAGAGCTTCGTAGTCCAGTTCGATGTTGAGGACAACGTAGAAACGCAAGAGATGAAATCGCACATAACAGAGAATGCAAACTTTCAGGTATTTTAAACTCTTTAAATAAATAGTGCTAGCAGCCAAAGCAATAAAACAACCATATTCAGCAATAATGTAGCAGCATACATTGGAAACAGAGGGAGAGAGCCTGCCTTCAGAAATCATGGAATTAAGTTATTTTAAAGCACATCTTTAAACACTTACATCAAAACGTGAAAAATTTATAGAAACAGAAAAACAACAACGACAAACAGGACAATAAAATTACCTGAAAAACACTCTTGGATTTTCTAGATGAAAATGTTCCAATTAATACCAAATGGATCAAAGACCTCAATGTGAAACTCAAAACTCTGAAGGAGATAGAAGAAAAAGTTGGCAGCAATCTACAAGCCGTAGGTATAGAAAAAGACTTTCTAAATCAGACAGCAGCTGCACAGGAAATAATGTTGACAATTGACAAATGGGAACTCATTAATCTCAAAAGCTTCTGTACAGCAAAAGAAACAATCAAGGAAGTGAAGAGAAAACCCACAGAGTGGGAGGAAACCTTCAATGCAGATACATCTGACAAAGCATTAACTTCCAGACTATAGAAACTACTCAAAAAACAAAGAAGAAAACAAATTACTCACTTAAAAGAAAGATTGAGTGAAGAGCTGAACAGAGATTTCATAAGTGAGGAATCAGAGATGACTGAGAAGCAATTTAAAAAGTATTCAACATCACAAATAAGGAAATGCATATATTAAATCACTCTGAAACATCATCTCACTCTGATAAGACTGGCTAAGATCAAGAAAACAAATGATACCAAATGCTGGGGAGGTTGTGGGGAAAGGGGATCACTCATTCACTGCTGGTGGGAATGTAAATTTGTACAACCACTAAGGAAGCAGTGTGCAGAACTCTTAAAAGACTCAAAATGAGCCTGCCACCTGACCCAGTCATACCAATCCTGGGTATATACCCACTAGACTCATCTTACTGCAAACATACATGCACAGCCATGTTTATTGCAGCTCTCTTCACAAAAGCAAAGAGCTTGAACCAATCCAAGTGCCCCTCAACTGACAAGTGGATAGAGAAAATATGGTACATCTACACAATGGAGTTCTATGCACTGAGAAAGAAATATGACATCACAGACATTGCAGGTAAATGGATGGAACTAGAAGATATTATATTAAGTGAAGTAACACAGTCCCAGGAAAACAAAAGAAATATGGTATCCCTCATCTGTGGATGCTAGTGTCAAGTACCTTGTTGTAAGTCAAACTGAGCAACATTAATGTTATATTCCTCCTGATCTGAAAACAACTGTGCTCTTATATTGTGAAACCCTTAACAGGTTCTAGAACTAAGCTACCATTTATTTTTATACTTAGGAATTTTTGGTATATGGATGGAGGGTATGTATGCATATTTTAGAGTAATATAAGATCAAAAGAATGAGGAAAAAATGTTCCTCTGTGTGTGTGTGTGTGTGTGTCTGTGTGTATGGAGACACATAATCTTGTCTGAAAAGAACAAAAATATTAACACAATATGTCACCAATTTAGGTGGTAAAGATAAAAAATTATCCAAAATAATCAAATCAATTCTGAAATTTCTGAAATGGTATATTAAAATAATTGATTTGCTTTGCTGTTTTGATAAAGGGTCTCCCTTTAGTTCTAGCTGGCCTGGAACACACTATGTAGACCAGGCTGGCCTTGAACTCACAGAGATCTGCCTGCCTCTGCTTCCTGAACACTGGGATTAAAGGCATGTACCACCAGGAGTCAGTGGATAAAAGCATTTGTCCTGAAAGCCTGAAGAACTGAATTTGAATTCCCCAAACTTATGTAAAAGCTGGAGGTTTTAGCCTGGGCATCTAGAATCCCAGCGCTCCTACAGAGCTATAGAAGACAGAGACAGGAGACATGCTAGTACTTGGAAATCAGCTTGCCCTGTATATATGACAGAAAAACAACAAAGTGGCCCTGTGTCAAATGAGGAGGATGGTGAGAACTGACTCCATAGATTGCCCTCTACCTCCGTCTGTTCATCACTGTATGCACATGCCCTGATCCACACATAACTAAGAGCATGCAAACACAAGCACACACAAACACATAAGAATGAGAATATGAAATAATGTTAATAGTCATCTAAAGAAAGCTGAAGTAGAAATCTAATGCTAGATAATATGACCTAACAAAAAAACATTACTAGGGTTGGACAGATGGTTTAGTAGTTAAGAACACTGGGTCATCTTGCAGAAGATCTGGGTTCAGTTTTGAATACTCACATTGCATCTAACAGCCATTCATAACTCAAGAGCCAGGGGCTCTGACAGTGTCTTCTGGCCTCTTCAAGCATTTCACAAATAGGTTCACTTACAAACATGCAGCAAAACACTCATACACACAAAATAAGTAAATGAAAATTAATTGAAAAATCATTAACAAAGACAAAGAAAAATATTTTACAACAATACATTTTCAATTGATCTGTAAAACCAGTAATTAAAAACCCTGAAGCACCTTCCAACAAGCCTAAAAGTATAAGTAAAATCTGACAGAAATGAATGGAGTGACCAGTTGGAAAACTGTGTGTACTTTAATAGTTCATTACCAATAATAAGTCGGCTAGTATACCAAGAAATAAATGGATGGCTAGAACAACAAGCACTGTACATGATCTGAAATCACAGTGATCATAACTCCCTGCAAATGGGCTTGTCAGGTATATAAAAATAATTCTCTATGAATTAAATAAGTTAAATATGAGAAAAGTCAACATTAATAAATCCCACTTAGAGAAGGAAAAATCAAAACAAAACAAATCATATTCTGAGTAACAACAGCTCCCTCATACACAAAAGCCTAGCTTGAGCAGGGTGAATGACATCTCTTCTGATAAAACAGCAGAGATATCTTTTCTTAAACTTGGTTCTGGCCGGGCGTGGTGGTGCACGCCTTTAATCCTAGCACTTGGGAGGCAGAGGCAGGCAGATCTTTGTGAGTTCAAGGCCAGCCTGGTCTATAGAGTGAGTTCCAGGACAGCTGGGGCTACAGAGAAACCCTGTCTCAAAAAGACAATAATAAAAAAAAAAAAAAAAAAAAAAACCTTGGTTCTACTTCTGCTTTGGTCAAACAGCTAATTATAAGGAATTTAACCCTTGTAGTCTCTGTCTCTAGTCACATATACTGTCTCTACCCCATATGTCTGGACCCCAGGTCTGCAAAAATTGCATTGGCTGAAATGTAAACCTGGCCTAGAGTATAAATACACATTGCAAATTAGCTAAACTCCTAGCTTGAGTTGTTCACAGGGAAACTCTGCTCTAATCTGCTAGTGAAAGTAAAGGTTTCCAGTTTTTCCATGCAAGTATTTTGGGTACCTTCTCTGAGCCCGGTAGGTTACAGACCCATGCCTCAGTATAAAGCAAATATTTAAAAATATTGCCAGGTATGTGGCACATGCTTTTAATCTCAGCACTGGAGAAGCAGAGGCAGGCAAATCTATATGAGTTCAAGGCCAGCCTGGTCACCATAGTGAGTTCCAGCTGAGGCTACAGGGTGACCCTGTCTCAAAAAGACAAAAGAAAAGTAAACTTTGAATTCATACAGATTAAACTATCTGATCAAACCAAAACATTCCTTCAAATAATGATGCCATCCCATATGAGTTTAAAAAATAAAACATGTAGTTCCCAGAAATTGGATATTTGCTCATTAAACTAAGTAGCAGAAAATGACTCCTTCATACTTATAAAATGATCAATGAAAAATTCACAATTAGTGCCATACTCAATAGTGAAAGAGTAAGTTTGTGTCCTCTGTGATAAAGACATGAAGACGACGAGGGGCTGGAGAAGATGGCCCAGTGGTTAAAGAGTCACCTGACTTGGGACTGGAGAGATGGCCTAGCTGATTAAGACGCCGACCGCTCTTACAGAGGACCCCGGGTTCGATCCCCAGCACCCCCATGGCGGCTGAAGACCGTCGAAACTCCAATTTCCAGGAGAACTCCATTTACAGGGGAATCCGAGACCCTCTTCTGACCTCCGCGGCATTGCACGACACGGGGCACAATACCTGCATGAAGACAGTACATTGATACACATACAGAAATAAATAAAAATTAAAAAAAAAAAAAAAAAAAAGAGTCGACCGCTCTTGCAGAGGACCCTGGTTCGATCCCCAGCACCCACATGGCGGCTGAGAGCCGTCTGAAACTCCAATTCCAGGAGAACTCCAGTTCCAGGGGAATCCGACACCCTCTTCTGATCTCCGCGGCATTGCACGACACGGGTGCACAAACTTGCATGCAGACAGTACATTCATACACATACGGAAATAAATAAATATTAAAAAAACTAAAAAAAAAAAGACATGAAGACGAGTACTGCACTACTAGTTTTCCTAGTTAAAATAATGATTGGCCATCACGTTGTAATCAAAAGAATGAAAAGACAAAAATAAAGAAACAGAAAGAAAGAAGAAGGAAAAGGAAGAAATGAAGAAAGGAAGGAAGGAAAACAGGAAAGAAAGGAGAGGGAGAGAGATGGAGAGAGGCATTAAAATGGAAACAAAGCAAAACAGGGAAAGATGTTAAAATAAAAGAACAGGTTGCCAAACTATTTTCCAAATATTTATTCTATAGCCATAGTTTAGTACTATTCTTAACCTTGGTCAGAGAAAATATTTTCAGTGGTCCTCAGCAAACTTAGGAACTCCTAACTTGTCAAAGTCTGAGAGTAACTGCCAATTAAATACTCAGTCCTAAACAGATAATCTAAACCATCCCCATCCAAGGTTAGGGTTTAGTTGTTCAACACGGAAGACTGTGAAATACTGTGTTCCAGGTATGGTATAGCTCCTGCACCCAGCTTAAAGTAGTGGGGGATTTCTTGTGCAAGATCTCTGCAATACTGGATGTATGAACATTGCATCATAGATAGAATTCATGAGAACACACTCCCTTTTAACTTAGGAAGTTAAAAGAGTGCTGGGAGAAGGGGAGTCATGTTTCAAAGGTGTAGACTTCATATCAGCAAACTGCCCTTGTTCAATAAACAACCTCCATCAATGCAACACTAATTGAATTCAGAATCTCTCTCTTTCTCTCTCCTCTCTCTCTCTATCACACACACACACACACACACACACATGCACACACAAGCTCACATTTTTGAAAGAAAGAAGGAATTTGGGAATAAATGGTTCAGTGGAGTGAAGGAAGTTAAGAGAGGATTAGGGGAAATATGGAAATTGTGTTTGTGTGTGTGTGTGTGTGTGTGTGTGTGTGTGTGTGTGTGGCTACAACTCCTTCCTGGCAGAGGGATGTAAAACATGTCTATCTCCTCTTTTCTTGTACATAACAACAAACCAAAGTATGCTTAAATCAAAATGAATCAAAATGCAGTCTGTGAAATCAATGTGTTTATTGGGCTTATTTACAGAGCAATGGCTGAGGGATTATTTATGAGTATGGGTGCACCTCTTTCTAGTGTTCCCCAGTTTATATATCCTAGTACCCCCATCAAGCCATGTTCAGTTAGGGCCAAATTGCTCATGGGTTGGTTGGCAATTGTGTCTGGACTCTCTCAATTAAGGGTCCTGTGATTCTCCCTGCCTTTCCTGCCATGCTGTTTGGGGGAGGATGGGTGGGGATAAGCACATTTGTGATGATATTAGGCAAGAGGGCACAGATGAGATCAGGAAGATGGCTCTGTCAGAAGAAGGCTCACATAACAATATGAAATTGCCAAAAAATAAATGACAAAATTTTAAAGGATCAATATTTATGATTGGCCAACAAACATGGAAAAATGCTATAAATAACGGGTATTTATATGAAAAAGGAAGAAGTTCATACTAGATAGTATGGTTAGGTGTTTAGAAAACTCTAAGCAATACAAAAAGAAAACAATTTGAACTTGTTAGAAAAGGGTTCAGCAATGAGATCAATAAGCAAAAATGTTATATCTATAATTTATTTTAAAAATCTAAAAATATAACTGAGTGGTAGGTAAGCTAGTGTCATTGTAGCAAATTAAAGAAGTTTAAAATGTATGCATTCAATATTCATGGGTTAAGAAATTAACATTGAGTGTGTAATGCTCTTCAAACGGACATGTGTTTTATTGAATACTTCTGAATTTCCAATTTGGTTTTATCAACACTGACTAAAGTTAACTTTGAAATTTAATGCACATTGACATAAACCAAGATACTTATATAGTATTAGACTAATTATATAGTATTAGACTAAAGATATAAACTAAAGTAATGGAATTCTGATCCTAGAAATATATCTATGAATATACAGCAACTGAATTTCAAATAGTTGACAAGAATAACTTAAGGGGAAGACTTTTTAAAGAAATGATGATTAAATTGCAAAAGAATGAAACCAAGTTTTCTCTTACCAAATAAAATTTAAACTTAAAATATTTCAACTGAAACCAAAGCACACAAAAAATATCAATGGCAATGATTAAAGACAAACAACACAGGGTCATTATAAGTAAAGGAGTGAGTAGACCTTTATCCTATTATAGAAATGAGTATAGGCACTTGAGAAATGTTCAATGCTTTTAGTCTGTTGGGAAAGGTACATTCAAAAGAACAAGAAAAACAGTATGGATTCTAATTAAATTGTAAAATTTTAGAAAAGAATAGCAAATAGTGATGAAGATATGAGGAATGAAGAACTTGCTGGTGTACTTGTGCCTTAGTCGATTTTTCATTGTAACACAGTAGATGAAAAAAAAAAAAAACTTCACAGGAGAAAAGTGTATTTTGAGGTATGGTTTCAGCGGTTTCAGTTTGTGGGTTGTCTGAGATTAGGCAGAACATCATAGGCAGGGCATGAAGGGACAAAGGTGCTTGCCTCATGGCAAAGAAAGAGACTAGGGGGCCAGGGACAGCAACACCAAGAGCATGTGCCCCATGACTTGCTTCCTCCAACCATACTCTTCCTCTTAGTTTCTACAACCTTCCAATCATGCCATGACAGTCTAGACTCATAGCAGATTAATCCATAGGTTAATTTGGGTTCTCATGATCTACCACTTCAAAAAAAGAAACCATTAGCAGACAATCAAGATTTTAACACACTTGCTCACACTTAAGCACAGACTGCAACTTAGGTATCCATTTCAGAAAAGTCATTTCTGAAAATGCAAAACACAGGCTTAATCCATGGTATAGCCATTCAGTTTGAAGCTAGATACAAAGGGAATATAAAACATACTCCCATGAACATCTGCATGTGACTCATCAAAGCAATAATACTCATAGTGTGCACCAAAGTGCAGTGCAAGTTTCTCCCACCAAATGAATGAATAAATCCAACTGTGTACTGTGCCCATAAATGGAATAGTGTTCATACTACTTAGCCATGCAATGGAATGTTATCAACATAGACAAACCTCATATTTCTTATTTCCAGTGAAGGAAGCCTGAACACCAAATGTCATGCATTTTAATACAGTAAACTCCACTGACACCTTTCTTACCTAGAATAGGCAAATCATTAGTATAAAAGTATTAGTGAATCTCAAGAATTCAAGGGAAGTAGGAATGAACAATGACAGTTAGTTTTCTTTTGAGGCCTGTGTAACTATACCAAAGTTTTGTGGTGGTGATAGCTGCATAGTTCCGTGATTGAACTCCATATTATAAGAGGGTAATTTATAGGAGGTTAGCATGTTAATTGTATTCCATAATAATAGTTTAAAATCACTGTAGTAACAAGAGCATTTTTGGACCCATCTTGCTGTGTTGTTGCAATATTATTTGGAGACAGATTTACAAATAAAACAGCAGGTACTTAATTAAGTGCATTGTTTTATACAGTGAACATTTTAATGTTATTGTGCTCAATTTGGGCTACAATAATAAATGTTCTGTGGGTATTCCAATCCACATCTCGACAACTACTTCATCAAGTATTGATATAGCATTGGGTCACTGATGGATGGTTTGAAAATTACTCCACAGCCAACCTTAAAAGTCCATTTGTTAACTTGGTCTATGGGCAGAGCTAGAGATGCCATGTTTTAGTATTTGCAGTTGCTATTGAAAACTATTAGGTAGGATTCTAGGGTTGGCTCAGCAATTAATTGTGCTTAGTGTTCTTACATAAGACATTATCTTGGTTCTTAGTGACAGTCTGGAGCAGCTGATAATCACTAATAACTAATATTCTACAAGATCAGACAACATTTCAACATTCTCTGATATATATGACACAAATTCACATGTAATATATAAAATAAAAATAAATGAAAAATATTAGAATTAGAAGATCAGGGTCTATAAAAATAAAATTTCCTTTCTTATGGGTGTAGTTACTGAAAACCTCACGATGAAGGCCCCTATGATTTTCTATCTGATGAGAGCACACTTTATGTTTTAGGAATCATTCTCTATAGCTGTGTCATCACAGTTAGTGGAAGTAAAGTGTGAAACTGCTCTACTCTTCTTCAGTTATTCTACAGGGAAAATAATCCCACTCACAAGCTAAATGCGATTCTAGTATTGGATCACCTCCCTAAAGACATTTACTTTCCAGTACATCACATTGTGATTGGATTTAAAAATGTATTTTCCTCTCTCTCTCTCTCTCTCTCTCTCTCTCTCTCTCTCTCTCTCTCTCTCTCTATTTTTCTCTCTCTCTCTCTCTCTCTCTCTCTCTCTCTCTCTCTCTCTCTCTCTCCTCTGACTATGTGTGCTCATGTTACCCAAGCATTTGAACAGGTGTGTTGATGTCAGAAGTGAGCTTGCAGAAAATGGTTCTTTCTAACCACCATGTCGATCTAGGGATCTAACTTAGATTATCAGGCTTGGTCACAAGTTCTTTTACTCAGTGAGTCATCTTATCAGCTCATGCATTTTATCTTATTAGTGTATATTAATTGTATAAACTAAAAACTTCTGAAAACAGAAAAATTTTGTATAGTTCCACTTCATATTTATGGTGGTTTGAATGAGTGGCCCCTATTGGCTTTAAGTATTCAGACATTTGTCTCCAGTTGGTGGCACTGTTCTTGGAGGTCTTAGAAGGTGTAGCCGTGCTAGAGGAAGTATGTCACTGGGGGCAGGCTTAGTGAGTTTAACAAGCCCTGCGGTCTCCAGTTGCTCTCTCTGCTTCCTGTGCTCATTGCAAGATGTGACCCTTGGCTTGCTGCTCCAGCCCTAGCCGCCATGCCTCCCACCACAATGGACTCTAATTCCCTGGAACCATCAATCGTAAGCTCAAATAAACTCTTCCTTTTACAAGTTTCTTTGGTCATGGTGTTTTATCACAGCAACAGAAAAGTGACTAATACAATATTTGTTGTTGTACTTTACATATTTGTTTATGTTTGGTCTCATGGGGATTTGAACCACAGAAAAACAAGCAAGGAGAAGAAGGAAGGATTTGGGTACTCTATTCTAAGGAGGAAAAGCATTTGGAGTGAACATGCATAGTTGTAGTTTATGGCTAAATTTCTTTCCTCTTCTAAGAAACATAAATTTTAGCAGTTTGAATTGAAAGGACAAGAATAAAGACTGACATGTAGGGAATTACATTTGAAATCTTAGTATATTTTCTGTCTAAATTAAAATATAATTCATTTTAAACAGATTCAGGAATATCAAAATGTCTAGTTGCCATTTTATTCTCAGCCTCTTTGTTTACCTCAAAGTTGAACAATGACAATAATAGACTGTGAGGGGACCTGTGCAAGTCTTCTTTGTAACTCAACTATATAACCTAGCACATTCATCTACTGCTCTTGTTCCCACTACAGTAAGAATCCTAGAATAACTGCTATATTCAGATTGCAAAATATCTCTTTGGAAAATGACTGGAGCTAAATGTTGTTCAAAGCCCAAGAGTGAGAGACTAACCTTCCCCCTTAATCCAGTATAACCTTCAGAAACAAACTCCTTTGAGTGAATTGTGAGGAGGTCTAAATTTGATGAACCAAGGTATTAGGAACACAATTTTGGAATCTGCCAGACATGTTAGCAAAGATGAGCCTCCTAAAAAGTCATTCTTGTTTTTGATTCTGAGATTGTTTCAGAGGCTATATGAGAGTCTAGGTCACTTATAACTCAATAGAAGATAGTCTAGGCCCAGATGGTTTCACAGCAGAATTCCATACAACATTTTTATTTGTTTATTTATTTATTTATTTTTTAATATATATTTTGTACAAGATTATCAAATCTAGACCCGTGACCCCTACCCTATCCCATCAACCCACCAGACCTCATGTATTCTGCCAAACATGCTTTACATCTCTTTCTAAGTTTTTCTCAATATTCTCCATGTGGAAGTTGACTGTTTTGAACAGAAATTCACTGTTTCAGTCAGTTCTTTGATGTAATCCTTTCTGTTGTTGTTGTTATTGTTGTTGTTGTTGTTTCCAATATGCTTCACTCCCAACTGCTTTGGACAAAAGCTCAAGGGGCCGTGCACAAGAAATACTTACAACTAGGTAATTGCTACTAGCATCCACAGATGAGGAATACCATTCATCACTTGTTTTTCTGGGACTATGTTACTTCACTCAGCATGATGTCCTCTAGCTCCATCCATTTTCCTGCAAAGCTCATGATGTCATCTTTCTTTACTGCTGCATAGAACTCCATTGTGTAAATGTACCACATTTTCTCTATCTACTCATCAGCTGAGGGGCATTTGGGTTGGTTCCAGCTCCTTGTTATTGTGAAGAGAGCTGAAATTAATATGGCCATGCATGTATCTCTGCAGTGGGGTGAGTCTTGAGGGTACATGCCTAGGAGTGGTATGGCTGGGTTGGGTGGCAAGTTCATTCCAAGTCTTCCAAAGGTTCTCCAAACTGCTTTTCATAGTGGCTGTACAAGTTTACATTCCCACCAGCAGTGGATGAGAGTTCCCCTTTTCCCACAACTTCTCCAGTACTTGGTATCATTTGTTTTCTTGATCCTAGCATGTCTTATTGGAGTAAGATGATATCTTAAAGTGGTTTTGATTTGCATTTCCTTAATGATTAGTGATGTTGAGCAGTTCTTGAAGTGTTTCTCAGACATCTTTAATTCCTCGCTTGTGAAGTCTCTGTTCAGTTCTTTGCTCCATCTATTGAGCGGGTCGTTTGTTTTCTTTTTTCTTTGTTTTTTGAGTAGTTTATATATTCTGGAAATCAATGCTTTGTCAGATGTATCTGCAGTGAAGGTTTCCTCCCACTCTGTGGGATTTCTCTTCACTTCCTTGATTGTTTCTTTTGATGTACAGAAGCTTTTGAGTTTGATGAGGTCCCATTTGTCAATTGTCGACCTTAATTCTTGTGCAGCTGCTGTCTGATTTAGGAAGTCTTTTCCTACGCCTATGTCTTGTAGTCTGCTGCCAACTTTTTCTTCTATCACCTTCAGAGTTTGGGGTTTCACGTTGAGGTCTTTAATCCATCTGGAGTTGACTTTTGTACAGGGCGAGAGGTAGGGGTTTAATTTCATTCTTCTACAAGTGGTGATCCAGTTTTGCCAACACCACTTGCTGAAGATGCTGTCTTTTCTCCATTGTGGTTTCTTGGCCCCCTTGTCAAATATGAGATGGCTGAAATTGTATGTGCTCAGATTTGGATCTTCGGTTTTGTTCCATTGGTCAACAGGTCTGTTTTTGTGCCAGTACCAGGCTGTTTTTATGACTATAGCCCTGTAGTATAGTTTAAAATCTGGTATAGAGATCCCTCCTGTGTAGCTCTTTTCACTCAGGATTGATTTGGCTATTCGGGGTCTTTTGTTTCTCCAAATGAATTTAAGAACTTTTGTTTCCAAGCCTGTGAAGAAACTCTTGGGGATTTTGATTGGGATTGCATTAAATCTATACAAGAGTTTTGGTAAAATGGACATTTTTACAATGTTAATTTTCCCAATCCATGAGCATGGGAGGTTTTTCCATCTTCTGAGGTCTTCTTCAATTTCTTTCTTTAAGGGTTTAAAATTTTTGTTGTAGAGGTCTTTGGTGTCTTTGGTTAGGTTTGTTCCTAGGTATCTTATTGTTTTTGAGGCTATTGTGAGTGGGAAGGTCTCTTTGAATTCTTTCTCCAGTTGCTTGTTCTTGGTGTAAAGAAAGGCCATTGATTTTCTAAGGTTAATTTTGTATCCTGCCACTTTGCTGAAGCTGTTAATCGTTTCTAGGAGTTTTCTGGTGGAGTTTTTTGCATCTCTTAAGTAAACAATCATATCATCAGCAAATAGGGATAGTTTGACTTCCTCTTTTCCAATTAGTACTCCTTTAATATCCTTTTCTTGCCTTATTGCTCTAGCAAGTGTTTCAAGCACTATATTGAAGAGGAGTGGTGATAGGGGGCAGCCTTGCCGAGTTCCTACCTTTAAAGGGAATGTTTCCGTCATTTCCCCATTTAGGATGATATTGGCTGTGGGTTTCCTGTATATGGCTTTGATTACATTGAGGAATGATCCCTCCAATCCAATTCCTTCTAGGACTTTAAGCATGAAGGGATGCTGGATTTTGTCAAAGGCTTTTTCAGCATCAATTGAGATGATGGTGTGGTTTTTGTCTTTGATTCCGTTTATGTGTTTGATGATGTTTATTGATTTTCGTATGTTGAACCATCCCTGCATCTCTGGTATGAATCCAACTTGGTCATGATGGATGATCTTCTTGATGTGGGTCTGTATGCGATTTGCCAGTATTCTGTTTAGAATTTTGGCATCTGTGTTCATGAGGGAGATGGGTCTATAATTCTCCTTTTTAGTTGGATCTTTGCCTGGTTTTGGTAATAGAGTGATGTTGGCTTCATAGAAGGAATTTGGGAGAATTCCCTCTGATTGTATACTTCTAAACAGTTTCAGAAATAATGGTTGTAGGTCTTTTTGAAATGTTTTATAGAATTCTGCTGTGAAACCGTCTGGGCCTGGGCTTTTTTTAGTTGGGAGGCTTCTTACTACATCCTCTATTTCTTCATATGTTATGGGTCTGTTTAAGCTGCTGGTCTCCTCTTGGCCAAGCTTTGGTGATTCCCAAGATTTCAGATATTCATCCATTTCTTCTAGATTTTCAAACTTGGTAGAATATAGGTTCTTGTAATATTCCCATATAATTTTCTTGATCTTTTCCTTGTCCGTTGTGATATTTCCCTTTTCATCACAGATTGTATTGATTTGGAGTTGTTCCTTCTTTCTTTTTGTTAACTGGGCTAGAGGTCTGTCTATCTTGTTTATTCTTTCAAAGAACCAACTTTTGGCTTCATTGATTTTTTGTATTGTTTTCTTTGTTTCTATTTCATTGATTTCTGCTCTGATTTTTGTTATTTCTTCTTGTCTGTTGCATTTAGGATTCATCTATTGTTACCTCTCAAGTGCTTTTAGCTGCAATGTTAGATCAGTCACTTGTGCTCTTTCTGTTTTTCTAATATAGGCACCCAGGGCTATAAACTTCCCTCTTAGGACTGCTTTTAAGTTATCCCATAGCTTTTGTTGTGTTGTATTGTCATTGTCATTCGGTTCCAGGAATGCTTTTATTTCTTTCTTTATCTCTTCCTTGACCCATTCATTATTCCAGAGTTTGTTGTTTAGTCTCCATGTGTTCTTGTAGGCAGTACGGCTTATCCTGTGTTGATGTTGAGCTTTATTGCACTGTGGTCTGATAGAATGCATGAACTTATTTCAATCTTTTTGTATTTGTGGAGGTTTATTCTGTGTCCCGGTATGTGGTCGATTTTGGAGAATGTTCCGTGGGGTCCTGAGTAGAAAATGTATTCTCTGGTATTAGGGTAGAATACTCGGTAGAGGTCTATGAGGTCCCTTTGGTGTATCATATCATTCAGTTCAGATGTCTATCTGTTTATTCTTTGTCCTGTTGACCTGTCCAAAGGGCTCAGTGTAGTATTGATGTCCCCTACTATGAGTGTACTGAGGTTAGTGTGTGACGTGTAGTCCTGGAGAACTGTCTTTATAAAGTTTGGTGCACCAGAGTTTGGTACATATATATTCATATTTATGAAATCTTCTTGGTGAATTGTTCCTTTGATAAAAATGTAATGGCCTTCTTTGTCTCTTCTGATTTATTTTACTTTGAAGTATATTTTGTCTGATATTAAAATAGCAACACATGTTTTCTTTTTGGTACCATTTGCTTGGAATATTTTTTTCCATCCTTTCATTTTAAGGTGGTGCCTGTCCTTGAAAGTAAGATGTGTTTCTTGTAGACAGCATATCGATGGGTTCTGTTTCCTAATCTAATCTCCCAGTCTATGTCTTTCGATTGGGGAATTTATATTTAATATTAATATTTAAGGTTATGACTGATAGGTTTGTGTTGCTTCCTTTTTGCCTTATTATCCATTTGCGGTTTTGTTTTCTACTTCTGCAGTTATGCTTTTATTGAATTCTCTTTCTAGGTGCCTGGCAATGGTTGCTCCTTTCTTCTGTCCTTTGAATTGCTTCAAGTATTCTCTGAAGGGTTGGTTTTCTAGACTTGTATTCTTTCATCTTGTTTATGTCATGGAATGTTTTTCTCTCTCCAACTATAATAGACATTTTTTGCTGGGTGTAGTAACCTGAGTTGGCATCTATTGCCCTTTAACAGTGGGAATGCTTTGCTCCAGGTTCTTCTTGCTTTCATAGTTTGCACTAAGTCAGTTTTAATTCTGATAGGTTTCCCCTTATAGGTCACTTGTTGTTTTTCTTTTGTGGCTTTAAGGATTTTGACTTTGTTTTGGGTGTCTAGCATTTTAACTATGATGTGGTGTGGAGTGTTTCTTTTCTGATCTTGTCTGGAGTTCTATGTGCTTCTTATATTTGTACTGGTTTGACTATTTTTTAGTTTGGGGAAATTTTCATCTATTATTCTGTTGAAGATATGATCAATACCATTCTCTTGGGATTCTTCTCCTTCCTCTACTCTTATAATGTGGAGGTTTGATCTTTTCATAGTATACCACAATTCGTGGTTCTACTTTTTTGTATTTTTAAATTTTTCATGTTTGCTTTAGGTTTTTAGTTGTTCTGTGCTATCTTTAAGGTCTGATATTCTTTTTTCTGCTTCCTCCATTCTGCTTCTGAGGCTTTTTCCATTCCTTTTCTCTTGATTGGATGAGTGTTTTATTTCTTTTTTCATTTCCTCTTCTGATTTCTTTAGTATTTCTACTTCATTTTGGAGCTTCTCAATCTCTTCCGTACCTCTTTGCTTGCCTGATTGGTTTCCTTATCTTTTTCAGCATGGGATCTTTTCAGTGTTGTTTCCACTTCCTTCCGGAGTTTGTCAATCTCTCTCTCTAGGTCCTTCTTGAGTTCTTCATTCTCTTTTCTTAATTGTTTGATTTGCTCTTTATAATCTTGTACATCTTTAAGTATGTTCACAATTGTGCTTCTGATATCTGTGTCCTGGGCCATCCCCAGGGGCATCCCACTGTATAAATCTTCCATAGGGTTGGTAGAGCTTGGTGAGGGATTATCCTCTACCTTTCCCATGTTGCCTCTTCTTCGTGTTCTTAGCATATGGGCCTCTCCTTGCCTGTATTCCAATGTAAGTCCCAAATGTCTTTTCACTGTGTAGAAGGCTTGCTTTGCTTGCCTCCTTCAGATGCCTTCATAATCCCAGTTGGCAGGGGGGAGGCTCTTTAGCCCGTGCCCAGCTACTTGTGGTTTAGGTGATCTTGGGAGATCTTCCCCATACAACATTTAAAGAGGTCTTATAACCATTACTCCTCAACTTTGCAGAAGGATACAAAGAGAGAAATTTCCCAAATTCCTTCTATGAAACAAGCATCACTCTAATACCTAAACCAGGTAAAGACACAAACAAGAAAGAAAACTATAGCCCCATATCAGTAATGAACACAGATGCAAAAATTCTCAACAAAATACTTGCAAATGGCATACAGACCCACAACAAAAGGATCATCCATCATGACCAAGTTGGATTCATACCAGAGATGCAGGGATAATTCAACACATGTAAATCAATAAATATCATAAAGCACATAAATGGACTGAAAGACAAAAACCACATAATCATCTCAATTGATGCAGAAAAAGGTTTTGGCAAAATCCAGCATCTCTTTATGCTTAAAGTTCTAGAGGGAATTGGACTAGAGGGATCATTCCTCAATGTAATCAAAGCCATATACCAGAAACCCACAGCCAGCATCATCCTAAATGGAGAAAATTTGGAAGCATTTCCCTTAAAGGCAGGAACATGGCAAGGCTGTCCACTATCAGCACTCCTCTTTAATATAGTTTTTTTAAATGCTTGCTAGGTCAATAAGGTGAGAAAGCAAAATGAAAGGAGTACTAATTGGAACAGAGGAAGTAAAACTATCCCTTTTTGCAGATGATATGATAGTTTACCTAAAGGATGCTAAAATTTCCACCAGAAAACTCTTCAAAATGATTAAAAGTTTCAGGAAAGTGGTGGGATAGAAAATAAACCTAGAAAAATCAGTAGCCTTTCTTTTCACCAACAATAAGCAACAGGAGAAAGAAAACAAGGAGAACTTCCCAATCACAATAGCCTCAAAAAATAAAATATCTATGATTAAACTGAACCAAAGACACCAAACCTTTCCAAAAAAATTTTAAAACCCTGAAGAAGGAGATTGAAAATGACATCAAAAGATGGAAAGGCATCCTATGCTCATGGACTGGAAAAATTAATATAGTAAAAATATCCATTCTACACAAATTAATATACAGATTCAATGCAATTCCAACCAAATCCCCATGAGTGTTTTCACAGACTTAGAAAAAAAATCCTTAAATTCATATGGAAAAACAAAAGACCAGGAATACCTAAAGCAACCCTAATCGAAAAGTGCAATACTGGGGGGATTACATTACCAGACTTCAAGCTATATTACAGGGCTATAGTCCTAAAGATAGCCTGGTACTGGCAAACAAACAAACAAACAAACAAACAAACAAACAAAAAAACAGAACCATTGACCAATGGAACAAAATTGAACATCCAAACTTGAGCTTATATAACTTCAGCCACCTCATATTTGACAAAGGAGCCAAAAAAGCTCAATGGAGAAAAGATAGCATCTTCAGCAAATGATGTTGGCAAAACTGGATTACCATTTGTAGAAGAACAAAATTAAACCCCTACCGCTTGCCCTGTACAAAAATAAACTCCAAGTTCATCAAAGATTTCAACCTGAAACCTGAAACCCTGAAGGTGATAGAAGAAAACGTGGGCAGCTACCTACAAGACATAGGCATAGGAAAAGACTTTCTAAATCAAACAGCAGCTGCACAAGAAATAAGGACAACAGCTGACAAGTGGGAACACATCAAACTCAAAAGCTTTTGTACAGCTAAAGAAACAATCAAGGAAGTGAAGAGAAATCCCACAGAGTGGGAGGATACATCTGACAGAGCATTAACATCCAGAATATATAAACTACTTAAAAAACCAAGAAGTAAGTAAACAAATGACCTACTCAAAAGATGGAGTAAAGAGATGAACAGAGACTTCACCAGTAAGGAAGTAAAGATGGCTGAGAAACATCTTAAAAAGTGTCCAACGTCCGGGCTGGAGAGATGGCCAAGTGGATAAGGGTGCCAACCGCTCTTGCAGAAGACCTGGGTTCAATCCCCAGCACCCACATGAGAACCATCTTTGACTCCACTTCCAGGAGAATCCGATGCTCTCTTCTGACCTCCGTGGCATTGCACATGGGAGCACTGACCTCCAGGCAGACAGTACATTGATATGCATAAAAAATAAATTAAAAAAAATTTAAAAAAGTGTCCAACATCATTAATAATTAAGGAAATGCAAATTAAAACCACATTAAGGTATCATCTCACTCCAATAAGACTAACCAAGTTCAAGAAAACAAAAGACACCAAATGCTGGAGAGGTTGTGGGGAAATGGGGTATCATCCACTGTTGGTGGCAGTGTAAACTCATTTAACTACTGTGGAAAGCAGTGTGGCGAACCCTTAAAAATTTCAAAATGAGCCTACCACCTGACCCAGCCATACCACTCCTGGATATATACTCACAAGATCATCATACCGCAAAGATGCATGCACAGCTATGTTTATTGCAGCTCTCTTCACAATGGCAAAGAGCTGGAACCAACCCAAATGCCCCTCAACTGATCACTGGATAACAAAAATATGGTATATCTACACCATGGTATTCTACGCATTAGTAAAGAAAGATGACATCATGAGATTTGCTGGTGAGTGAATGGAACTCAAAGACATTATGCTACATTGAAGTAACACAGTTCTAGGAAAAAAATGCGAATGGTTTCCCTCATTTGTGGATGCTAACATCAAATCCTCAGTTGACAGGCAAACTGAGCAATTTTATTATTATATTTCATGGTATCTGAAAGCAACTGTATTATTCCAATGTGAATCTCTTAGTGGTATCTAGAATGGTCTTACCACTTGTATTTGCACATTATAATCACCATATATGAATGGAAGATTATGTATTCATATTCTATCATATTTTTTTTTATCTGGCATCAACTTACTGTTAAAATGTGAATCTCGAAATGTGTTTAGGAATAACCTATAGTTTATTTCAGAATTTGTAATTTCGATTTATGTTGGGAGTGTGTGTGTGTATATATATATATATTATATATATAATATATGTATATATTATGCAATATTTTTTTGAATAATAAAAAATTAAAAGGAAGAAAATTGAGAGAGAAAAACATAATTAAAAAACTGACCAAAACAGTAAATTTGTGCATTGAAAAGGTTATAAAAGACTGAGAAAAAGATGCAAGACAGGACTTAACATGTAAGACAGAGTCTTTGAGCTCTGGTGGGAGGTGGGGGTATGTAAGGGGTAGGCATGGATCGGGGAATGAGTCTATATTTCATTGAGAAATGTTGTATGAAATGCACTAAATAGAAATTATCTTTAAAAAATAAAATCACAAAAACTGAATAAAAATAAGTAAAACGTTAGGTTTTGCCTAGATCACACTGAAAACAAAACAAAACAAAACAAAACAAAAAACATAAGAAGACATCTTTGGAGCAAATGGGTAAATAGTACCATGATCACTGAGTCAAAGAAAAAACTGACATACAAAATATAGTGACATATTTATAAGACAGATAACACCTCTCTGCCTTTGGGTAAGTGTGCATGTATGTATGTATTTATGTATGTATGTATGCTCTGAAAAACTTTTTTAAAAATTAAGTTATATCAGTTTTCCATTTGGCTAAACAGGAAAGATAATAGATCTTAGACATTTTGGATGAGTAAAGCTCTCTTGTTTAGGAACGAGCATGTGTGAACATACTAGTGGAAACATTCTCTGGATCATGAGTGAAGAAAAGAAGCTTGCATCACAACAGAGCTGGTATATGTGCTCTTCCATATGGTTCTTTCTGGTCGTCTTCCCATGATTTCGGTTTTAACCTTTCAGTAGTTGGAGAACAGTGACCACACAGAGGCCAGCAGGCAGCCAGCAGGTGGCACTGTAAGCAGGCATATTGTTCTCTGGCCCAGAGTTGCATAAACCTTGGCCTTGGCTATGAATGCTGCCATGTGTACCTCAGAAAACCAACTGACACTCAGACATAGATCTTGCAGTTCTCTCTGGCTGTTTTCCTGGACCACTGCATTCTAAGATATTTCCCTCTAAAAATTCCTCCAGCTTTTCTCTGATGACATCTGTTTTCCTCTGTTTTTCTAAATAATTACCTAGAGCCCCACTCTGTCTCACCATCAGTTATAACTCATATGGACTCCATAAGAAACAAATTCTTTTGTTTTCTTAAGAAAGTTTGTGCGAGCAAGATGAATAATACAAGTCTTTTTTTATATTAGTTCACACTTAGCAAATGGCAGGCAATTTTCTTTATTCTGTTTTACAATATGGACATGATCTGGCCTAAGGACTTTTGCAACCAAAAGTTATAATGTAAACAAACTCCTGTTTGTGACCTGGTCATCTGACCTTAATCTTTCAGAGTCCAATCTGGCTCTTGACCCAAGATAGTAAAGGAATGCAGATATGCTTGATTCGTATATCAAACTGCTGTAAGTAGCTTGTCTTTCTCACTGAAATCAATGAGCATTGGGAAGTCTGTTTAATATTTTGTGTGTGATTTTAGCACTAGGTATCAAAAGGCAAGCTTCTCTGACTAGATAAAGGTGGATTCTGGTTTTGACTTTCCCAGCTAATGCTGGAAATGCTGCTTCAATAAAAGTATGAGTGTAGCCTGTATCCAGAACAGAGTTCTGTGAGGCATCTGAAGGAACTGGTGAATCTCAGAATTCAAGTCCAGTTTTGGCCTTAAAACTAAAGCTAAGAGCCAGGATTCTTCTTTATTCAGGTATAACTGAAATTAAGCTTAGTAACAAGAAAGGTAAATTAATACTAGGTCTAATTTCAGGGACAAATGTTAAGCTATATAAGGGATTGCATTCAAGTCTCCGTGGCTAATCTTATACATGAAGGCAAGATATATCAACTAATCTTCCTAAAGTAGTAGGGCCAGCTCCTCTACAGAAATTAATTCGCTGTGTTCCATGCTCCTTTTCTCAGTCCTTTCAAGCTCCACTGGAGTGTGGATGTTGTTTGACAGGTTTTATGTCATTAACTTTGTGCCATTCCTGCAGAGTGGCCTTAATTGGAATGCAGTATCAACTGTTGTCAAGCTGCTGCAGAAACTGATCTTGTAAGTTTCCAAATACATTTTGTTCTTTCTAACTTTTTCTGAGGGTGAATTGGTAGATGTTTACACAAATAGAAAATCTCCAGTGCTGAAATAGTTATACTTACCTGTCCTTAACTACCTTCCTTTGCTGCCAGGCTCTTGACAGACATACATACACAAATGATCAAAGATCCCAGGGAAAATGGAGCAGCTGATGTTGAGTTTATCCACATTTTTAAAAGAGGAACAAAAATAGGTGGGATTTGCAAAATCTTTGTTACAAGCAACCAACTGATTATTGGCAAAGGAAAAAAAGAGAAATAAAGGCTGTTAGTCCTATGACTATAGATCACTGATTAGACAAAATTTCTATTGAGCTCAAAGTTAGTCGTGTTGATCCTCCAGAGGCTGAGTGACACCTTGTTTAGACAGGAGAGATTTGGAAGTTAAACCAGGTTGGAATTTCTTGGATACATAGGGATTACTGTCAAAGAGGAAAGTTCTGCATAGTGTAAATAAATATCCTGCACATCATCAGAGATTTCCTTTACATGGTCTGCTGAGCACTGATGAACAAACATGCATCAAGAACTTTCTCAAGGTTATGGAAACAGGTTTCAACAAACACAGAAGTAGAGCAGAATAAAAAATAGCCCAGACTCTAGGAACATGAGAACTATTTATGTGAACAGCATGAAACTTCAAGTCTTGGGCACACTACTTCTATCAGTTTGCGTTTGCAGTGAGAGAATATTGATCATTAAATCTTGCTTGGATTTTACCTAACTATGATTTAAAAATGTCTTCAGTGATCAGTCAGTTGGGTTTCTTTTAGTTTTGATTTAAATAATACATAGATAAGTTCTTTACAGTATCTTTAGAACAGATGGACTTACACAAATAAAATGATTGCAATCAGCAAATTTATAACAAGTTGATTGTATTAGTTACATTTCTGTTATGATAAAACATCAGGTCCAAAAGTGAATTATAGAAGGAAGAATTTATTTTGACTTATGGTCCTAAAGGCACAGAGTCTATTATGGCAGGAAGCCATAGCAGCATGTGGCAAATATGGCCACAGGATTCAGAAGCTAAGAGCTCATATCTTCAAATCACAATCAGGGAGGACAGAGTAAATGGAAGTGGGGTGACAATATGAACTATAGAAGCCACATGCTGACCCAGAACTTACTCCATTGACCAGGCTGTCTTCAATCCTACAGATATCCACCTGCCTCTGCCTCCCAAGCTAGGAATAAAATCCTGTATTTCTGTTGTGCATTTCAGCTCTTTTCCATAAAGATTGCATTTCTTGGGACTATTTCTGTTGTCTTTGACCATATACAGTATACTTTTCAGATATTTTGAATTTCATACTATTGCCTGCATACATATAAACAGTCCATATTCATTATCAACTTTTAAGAAGTAAATCCATATGTAGGCAGTAGGGACAGATACAAAGAGACAAAGGTCTTAAAAGAAAAGGAAGAAGACAGAGAAGAATAAAGAAGAGATTAAAGAAGAGAAAATATTTATCATACTCACTTTATTCTAGGGATACCTATTATTTTAAAATTCTTAAATGCTCAAACTTTTGGGACTATGGAGAATGAGTCTAGCTCCATAACGTGTGGTTCAAGATTAAGACCAGTAAAAGAAAAAGAGCACACACACACACACACACACACACACACACACACACACAGGCTGCAGATTATTAATTTCCCAGTCCCTATGGCAATAATATCTGCCTGATCCCTAATGTTATTCACAGCATTTATGAGGAAAGGATTTCCTTGATTTGACCTATTCTGTTGTCAGGGAATAAAAAGAAGAAAAATAAGAGCAGGGCATTGTGGGGAAAGGCTTTAACCCAGTAGAGGCAGAAGCAGGTGGATATCTGTCAGTTCAAGGCCAGCCTGGTCTACATAGTGAGCTCCAGGCCAGCTGGGACTAAAGGGATACCCTCTCTCAAAAAGACCAATAAATAAATAAATAAATAAATAAATAAATAAATAAGAAAAAGAAAGAAATAACAGAGTGCCACAATTTTCACTTTTCTTCCACTTTATCATCTGTCAATATTCTCTCTGCAATTATTTATGTTCTGCCTGAGGTTTGGAGCTGTAATCATTGGGAAGAATGGGATTGTGTGGGTTTACTATGTCACAGATGCACTCCCTTCTAGATAATTACAAAAGAAATAAAGGCAATAAATCTGACTCAAATGGGGCTCATTCATTCATAATTGCCACAAATTATACTTGCATACAGGTATATTCCATTATTTAACACCTGAGAGGAATGAGGTTCTCACAAAAGGAAAGTACAGATGAGCCTCTATTCTTCCCCAAACAATGCGTACAAGCACAAGTTACAGATAATTTTATGTCATCGTATAATGGTGTAAAAAAAGACAGAAATGCACTGGCAAAGCTGTGGTTACTAAGGATCATACCATGACCGGAGGAATTTCCTGAAGGAATTTTGAGCGGTGGTAGAAATGCTCCTTATTTAAATGGTCGTAGCTGCAATTACATTGTTTTCTCATTGATGCATAGAAGTTGTTTGTATTTATGATGCAGATCACTTTACAACTTGTCAAACTAATAAAATAGATATATGGAATTGGCAAGTTTTATTTATATTCATTTCTAATTCACTAAAATGACTTAAAAATTTTAAACAGATGCAATTCGTGTTGCATTTACTCTACATAGCACTATCGATCGAAGTAAATAGAATATTTTATGTCTTGAGATTTCTATTACCAATATAAAGCTAAAAAGACTGTTTAATGAACTCCATGAGAACATAGGCCACATGTCAAATGGACTTGTTCCTCTTCAGCTTTGTATAAAAGGAAGAAAATTCCTTAAACCTATTGAGATTATGTGTTTGAATAAATTGATTTTTCTGAAAAATCTTACTATAATGACTTGGGCAACTACAAGGGCTCTACAAGAAGAAATACCATGATTAATCTTAGTTCTCTCTGTTCTAGTAAAAAAAATATTACTCTCCCTTGTGAGAAGGAATAATGAAAATATCAGATGGAATCTCATAGTAGGATTCTTTTTAGTATAAATCAAGGCAGGATACAGAATATCCATGAAGGTTAGTTTTAATCAAAGCTCTTCCTTCTGTTATGGATCACATTTATTGTGTGATTAATAATTATTTCTTTTATATTCATAAAGATAGGCTACAGATTTTACTTTGAAAGAAACTAGCAGAAAACAAATTTATTATTTTATTTGAAATAAAGGCGAACAATCTCCATACTAAAATAAAATTCATTATATTGATTTATATTTTTTAGAAAAATATCAAAAACATATCATGACATTTAATATAGCAGTTAAAATTTGTTTGTTTTCATATAAAAATATTTATCTCTGGTTGTAGCTGTCAGTGCAGAGGCCACATTGTCTTTTCATTACATGTAGTCATTTCCCCAGTTCATCATTATTCCACTCTTACAGCATTTAGAAATATGATGTATTTGTACTGGCCTTTATTTGGAATTTCACCCTAAAAAAGGACCAGATCAAACTAACAATACTTCAGAAAATTTTTCAAAAAGCAGACATTGTAAAAAGTTTAGTTGAAATAAGAAATGTAGAACTTTTGTCTAAATCAATAGAAAAATCAATTTCCTTTAAGTTAAACAGTGCTAATACAACAGTAAATCAGTATATCTATATATGAAATATACAAAAATTATCCTACCAGGGTAATGAAAAAGTCTCATAAGACTAAACTGTTCATTGTTTTAGCTGCACTGATAAACAGAAGTAAGAATTCTGCCTCTAAATAACACTCTAGGGCTTTGGGTCACTATTAATTGTATTGAATTGTCAAAATAGAAAGAATAAAACTACCTAATTACTTTAAGAATAAAATTTGAATATAAAAATATTTTAAAATGCATTACTATTTGTGTTTTCATAGCTTAATTATATTTGTACTTTGAAAATGAGCATCAAAAATTAAACTTAAAAATCTATATTTTACCTAGTAAAAATAATTATTTGTAATATGTACTAAAATATTTGGAAATGTAAAGAAATTCTTCACTTTCAACTTTATCCATTTTATAATTATAATAATAATTATTATTATTTGGATTTTTTTGTTTTGTTCTTTTTTTTTAAATATAGGATCTCCCTGTAGATGCAGCTGGGCTGGACCTCACTATATATATCAAGCTAGCCTTGATCTCTAGGTGATTGGCCTTCCTCTGACTCTGAGTGCTGGAACGGAAGGCAGACACCACTGTATATGGCACCTAATATTACTATTACTATTTATTACTATGTTTTTATTATTTCTATTTGTGTACGAGTGTATTGCCCGCATGTACATAAGTGAATCTGTGTTGTGCAATGAATGCCAGCGGAGGTCAGAATTTTGCATTGGATTTCCTGAGAACTGCAGTTACAGTTGTGAGTTATCATGTGGGTGCCGGGAAGTGAATCCAGGTCCTCGGCCAGAGGAGCCAGGGGTTCAGCCTTCATCTAATATTATTATTATTATTATTATTATTATTATTATTTGGTCTTTTCGAGACAGGGTCTCCCAGTAGCCCCAACTGTCCTGCAACTCACTCTGTAGATCAGGCTGGCCTTGAACACACACAGATCCACCTGCCTCTGCCTCCCCAGTGCTGGGATTAAAGGCGTGTGCCACCACGCCTGGCCATCTAATATTTTTTAAGAGACCCAAATGTTGGGGCTGGAGAGATAGCTCAGTGGTTAAGAGTGCCGACTGCTCTTACAGAGGACCTGGGTTCAATTCCCAGCACCCACATGGAGGCTAAGAAACGTCTTTAACTCCAGTTCCAGGGGAATCCGACGCCCTCTTCTGACCTCCGCACATTGCACGACAGGGTGCACCAACCTACATGCAGAAAGTACACTCATAAGGGAAAGGGAAATGTGCCTGAACTGAATTGGAAAATAATGTATGAAATGCACAAAGCATCAATAAAAAATTTTTAAAAAGTAAATAAAATAAAATAAAATAAAACGATATCCAAATGCTGTTATTGTCATATGAGCATTCACACATTTCAGTATAGCTTTGTAAACTGGACTAATCATCACTCATTTCCTTTGAGAATGTTTCTTTTGCCCATATGGGGATACAGACACCTGTAGATTCAAAGGACTAGCTTGTGTCCTCTAGATAGACAGGGTAGCTGCATCCATGAAATAGAAACAATGTGGTTGCCTAAAAATAGACCTACATATTAAAATGTGGATGGGAGAAATGTGACAAGGTCACATGTCTAGATCAAGAGCTACAAGCAAACAGTTTCTGGGGAGAGAGGGAAACTCAGTTTTCCTCAGTCATGAGCTCCCTGACAGGTTATCCAATCCCAAGTTATCAACCCTAAACACCTGTGTATATAAGAAACCCTAAATCCATGTGGGAAGAGTGGAAGGAAGTTAGGGCTACATGGAAATGATGATTTTCTCACATGAAATGCCATATATGCACGCACACACATACAAACACCACATACATACACACACACACATACACACGCATAGAGGATAAATGAATAAATATTTGAAATAAAGAGAAAAGGTTTCTTTACCAACCCCTTACTAAGCAGCAGGGCTGGTGTGGTTTCTTAACAAGGAAAAACAGGCAATCCAGAAGATTGTTTATATAGAAACTAATTTCAAGATATCTGGAAAACACTTAAGCACAGGTGATTTTCATGAGGTCATCTTCATGATGCAAGAAGAACTCAGTGGACGAGCAATGGAACTTCTCCATTTGTAACATCCCTTTGCTCTCATTCCCTGGCTGGAACCATTTATCTATAATCTCCTGGGTTTTCATAAAACACTAAAAGTCTCTTTTTAAATAGAAGTATCTTCCATTATTATTTTGGAATGTGTTCTGACACACTTTAAGCCATATAATATAGTTTTGCCCAATATAAGAATTATACTGTACAATAGATTTTTAGGATTTACTCAGATTTTAAAATATTTTTTTTCATATGAGTGTATTGTCCGCCTGTATATGAGTGCACTCATGCTGTGCAATGTCCTTGGAGGTTAGAAGACGGTGTGAGACCCCTGGAGATGGAGTTACAGATAGTATTCCAACCATGTGGGTGCTACAAATTCAACCCAGGTCCTCTACAAGAGCAGCCAGAACTCTTCACCACTGAACCATCTCTCCAGCCCAAGATTTACTCTGCTTTTATAATGGAATTTTTGTATTCTTTGAGTAATCTCGTTTTTCTTTTCCACTTAATTTCTCACAACCATCATTCAGTTGCTGGCTTTATGAGTTTATTTCTGATTCATTACTCAAGTGAGACATGAGATTTATTCTTCTATTTACCATAGTTCTATTTACCATACTGCCTTACCATAATAACATCTGGGCTCTTCCATGACTTTTCAAATGATATGATTTCCTACTTTTATAAGCCTAAAATATTTAACCCTCAAATTTCATATGTTGAAGGCTCAAATTTCAGAGTGATTTTACTTAAGGACAATGGAAAATTTTTAAAAGGTAGGATCTCTTGTGAACTTCTTTTTTTAAATTTTTTTTTATTTATTTCTGTATGTGTATGAATGTACTGTCTGCATGCAGGTCTGTGCACCTGTGTCGTGCAATGCTGTGGAGGTCAGAAGAGGGTGTCGGATTCCCCTGGATCTGGAGTTCTCCTGGAATTGGAGTTTCAGACGGTTCTCGGCCGCCATGTGGGTGCTGGGGATCGAACCCGGGTCCTCTGCAAGAGTGGTCAGCGCTCTTAACCACTAGGCCATCTCTCCAGCTCTCTTGTGAACTTCTGATAGCACGATGAACATTCCAGTGAAAGGCATTAAGTAGCTGTCAAGAAGTCAAATTATTCCTATTTGCAGATGACATATTTATAGACAAATGGACCCACATTATTTTTATATATCTGATAAATTAAACTTTTAGTTAAGTTGCTGGTATAAACTAATATATATGTAATTATATACGAACTAATAATATATATATATATATAATATATATAATATATATGATATATAACTTTTATCCAACACACATATACACACACCAGTAACACACTTGCTGAGAAAGAAATCAGAAAAGGTACCCAATTCACAATACCTTAAAAACAATCAGAATACTGAATACACCTATTCAAAGAGATAAAAGTTAACTATAAGAAGGCAGCTTAAGACTTTGAAAAAATATACCGAGGAATGTACTAAGCAGAGGAAACATTTGCCATACTCTGCCTTTTGCAGAATCAATATTGTGCAAACAGGCACCTTACTTGTGGTGCTTTGATTGAGAAATGCTCTGTAATCTTATGGTTTTCATCTCTTGGTCTCCTGTCAGTGGCACTGTTGGGTGGATTTAGAAGGTAGCAATGTTTGAGAAATATATCTATATTATATATATATATTATATATATATATAATATCTGGTGCAGGTTTGGAATTCCATAGCAGTGATAACCTCCAGTTAGCTCCTTCATTCAGTCTGTTGCTGAAGATGTGTATCAGCCAGCATCTTCCCTAGCATTTTGTGCCATGCAGTTCCTGACTCTGGAATGTGTCATTTAAACTTTTTTTTGTATAAGTTACTTTCAGTCATGGTGATTTTTTTCCCAGCAACAGAAAAGTAAATTACAGATTCAACACTCTCCAGAGAAATTCCCATGATTTTTTTTCCAACTAAAAAAAATATATCCTGAAACTCATGGGAAAATACAAAACAATCATATATACTCAAAGCAATTTTAAGAAGAATGAACACTATCAGAGGTACCCATAACTGATCTGAAATTATATTGTAAGTCCATAGTATCAAAGCAGGTTACTTGCATAGAATCAGATACATAGACCAATAGAACAGAATAGGGGACCCATGAAAAACCCCCATGCAGCCATGAACACTTGATTTTTTGACAAAGAGTTCAAAAGCATCACTGGAAAAATGGCAGTATATTTAAAAAATGGTGGTAGCAAAGCTAAATATCCAACTACAAAAGAGTAAATTTACATTCATATTTCTCAAGCTACACAAAACACACACACACACACACACACACACACACACACACACAGAAAGAGAGAGAGAGATTAAAACCTTAATTGAGGGGCTGGAGAGATGGCCTAGCGGTTAAGAGCGCCGACCGCTCTTACAGAGGACCCGGGTTCGATCCCCAGCACCCACATGGAGGCTGAGAACCGTCTGAAAACTCCATTCAGGAGAACTCCAGTTCCAAGGAAATCCAACACCCTCTTCTGACTCCGCGGCATTGCACACACGAGTGCACAAACTTGCATGCAGACAGTACATTCATACACATACGGAATAAATAAAATTAAAAAAAATAAAAAAAAAAAAAAAAACCTTAATTGAAAATCCAAAACTGGTAGAGAAAAGACAGAGAGGATATATAGCTACAGGCTGAGACCTTTCTTTGGAGAACCTCAGTAGCACAGGAAGTAGCCCCAAGGAAGGACATACTGGATTCCATGAATTTACAAATCTATGCATCTAAGGAAACTATCAGCAGAGGTAACAAACGTCTACCAAATCTTAGAAAATCTTTGCCATTTGTACATCAGACATTTGTAAATGTCTACCTACATAAAGAACTACAAAGTCTCTAAAGAAAAAAATAAAACTGTCAATCAACAAATGGAAGAATAACCTGAAGAAAAGTTCTGTAAACAATAAATACATGTGTGTAATAAACATCTTAAAAATTGCTCAATGTAAGTATTGATGAATATTAAATTTGTTTTGATATCCCATCAATATGAGAGACATAGAGAGTGAATGGTGCATGTTCTCTTTCATATGCAAATCCCAACCTCTTATTTTTACATTATGTATATTTTCTTGGAGTGATTACAGATATAGTTCATTAAACACTAAAGGGGCCAATTAGAGGTGAAAATAAAACTAAAAGAAAGGGTGGACTAGATCACATGTAACGTGAAAATGGAAAGTGGAATTCTGTAAGTAGAATAGAGGTATGTGAGAGGAGGGAGTGGGGAGATGAAGGAGAAAATGTGGGGAAGGTTCAAGCATGTTAAAATATGTATGGAAAGGCCCGAAGGACGCTTGCTACATCCTATAATAATTAAAAATCAAGCATTTACTGATGGGGATGGAGAGGTGGCTCAAGCTTCAAGAACACTGGCCTCTCTTGCAGAGGAACCAGGTTCAATTCCCAGAACCTACAAGACAGCTAAAAGACATGTGTAACTCCAGTTCCAGAGGAATTCAATACCTCTTCCTAACATCTGAAGGCATTGCATGACATGAATGTACATACATGCAGGCAAAAACTCATACACATAAAATAAAAGTAATAAAACATGTTTAATAAGGACTTATAATAAATCATAAATTATTTCAAAGCAATGAGAGAGAGAATGCTGTATTACTAAGGAAGCAATAAGGTATACTGAAGGAAACATATTTCTTTTTTTTTATGTGTATGAATGTACTGTCTGCATGTAGGTTTGTGCAGCCATGTCGTGCAATGCTGCAGAGGTCAAAATAGGGTGTTGGATTCCCCAGGAACTGGAGTTAATGAAGGTTCTCAGCTGCCATGTGGGTGTGGGGATCGAACCCAGGTCCTCTGCAAGAGCAGTTGGCGCTCTTAACTGCTAGACCATCTCTCCAGCCCCCAAAACATATTTCTAAGAACAAGAGGCAAAACAGATGATAGCAAATAGAAAGTTAGATAGGTAGACAGAGAGACAGACAGATGGATAATAGATAGATAGATAGATAGATGATAGAAAGATAGATGATAGAAAGATAAATAGATAGATGATAGATAGACAGATAGATAAATAGATAGATAGATAGATAGATAGATAGATAGATAGATAGATAGATAGATAATAGATAGATAGACCAAAGATGGAAAAATAAATGCCTGGCTTTAATACTTTTTGTTTCCTAATTTCAGATATGACCACTTTTTCCCACCAAGAACAGTCCCTGTCCTCATCCACCACCTGAGTTTTAAACATTGGGATTATCAGTTGTGAACACTGAACATTCCAATCTGTAAGATAAAGGAATTTCTTCAATTTCAATTATAACTATTTTTTATTGGCATTTCCTATTGATAGTATGATGCCAACTAATAAAATATCCTTATGCTGGGTTTTATTTATCCATTCATCTCTCCTGCCTTTTCAATGATAATGTCTATTATGTTTTCCTAGCACATAAAAATTGTGCAATGTACACAGAAGGCCACCATCGGCCATGTTTTAGAGAATAAGAGACTAAAGAGTGTGTGTGTCCTTGGGTAGGATTGGGTATGGAACCTCACCCACCCATGGCTTAGGAACCATTGCTGAAGAGGGGAGCAGAAAGATTGTAAGGGCCAAGGCTGGTTCATGAACGCAGAGAGCAGAAGAGGATTTCAGGACACAGAAAGCTTGCACATGTGAGCTTTGAACAATATTGACATAGGACCCATGCCAATTCAATTAAACAATGATCCAGAGGGGAGGAGATAAATGCGTGTCTGGCCAGCCCTAGACTGAGAAATATTAAAGACTGATTGCTATTGGGTGAGGGAGAGCATAACCTATGTACAATCTTTAGATGGGGTGACTAGACTGAAGTGGATAAATTTTCACTTAAGGACATCTGGGAACAAATGCTTGACTGGATAGGTTTTACCATGTATGCCACAATACCTCAGGTCTGGTAGTTGGGGGGCAGGTTGGAGGGGAATGGATTGGGGACAGGATCTAAACTTCATTGACAGCTGTGCTTTGAAGCACAAAAGCTCAAAACAAAAATAAAAGGTTGACTAAGGATCAGAACAGACAGTTCTCTAAAGAAGTAATAAGGATGGCTAAGAAACATGTAATAATAATCACATTCTAACAAGATAAAGTAACTCTCTTATTTATTCTGTGCCACTATGCACTGCAAAGATAGTTTTGATACATGGGCTTTAGAGGACTGGAAAGATTTATGTGAAAATGTTCCAAGTCCAATATTTTCTGTAGTCCAAAGCTACTGATTTAAGCTAGCTTTAAGGCAATTGTGATTTATTATGTTAAACATGATCATATATTTAAATATTTAAAACAGATTTAATGACAGTAACTCAAAACTTTCCAAATTGGGTCTACCAGAGTTCTCATTATGGACAGTGCTTTACTGTGGTCATTGCCAGGGCTTTCCCTCTGGGTGAGGTAATTAACTGGATTCCCTTCCCAGCATTGTGTTTGCTTCTCAGTTACTGTTCACTGAACACTTTTTAAATGCATTCCATTTTCTTTATTGAGATTTGGCAAATTATCCTGTTAAACATTCTTTCAGGATGACCTTTTAAGGCCTGTGGTATATCAATTTCTTCCCTGTATTGATTTTGTTATGCATTAGCTGAACCTTCAATTGAAAGTCCATTGAAACACCACTTTCTACAGACCTGCAGTTTCACATTGGGCATAACCAACAGAATATTTGCACCCAATTGTTAAAGTCTGCATGACAACAAACGGTTGTTTCTTAAAGACAGTATTTGTTTTATGGTAACTATCTTTCTAAATGAATAGTTTATGCGATCTCTTTAAAAGGAAAAAAACCTTCAAACTATTTTTGTTAAGATTACATGTTCTTTGTTTCTTTGAGTCTTATCCTCAATGTAAAGCAAAAATTAGCAATACAGTTGCTAGACTTGAGTTATGTAATCATAATAGATAAAATTGTTATATTATATGAAAATGAAATTTTACCATCAGCAAAAAGAATTTAAATATGAATTCAATATGAATTATTATTGTTTTGAAAATGAATAGTCAAGATAAATCTTTCCATATTACTAATAACCAGGTCAAAGATGAAAACTACATAGAAATGAAACACTATTTAAAATTTCACTTGTTTCTTAAAATATGGTGTTTTTTTCAGTACAGTATTAAATTGTATTAAGGTAATATATGCTGCTACATATGGAAATATAATATGTGTACCAATGTATGTATGCATATGTGTACCAATGTAAGTATGTATGAATAAACGTACACATGCAAACTGATATACATAATAATATAAATCTAAATATATATAGTTTGTGAGAATTAGTTCATATATCTATATTCATATATTATCCTACAAAGCTGCTTTATATTTGGTGATGTCTTTTAAATTGTTTTTTCAAGGCCGGGCAGTGGTGGTGTATGGCTTTAATACCAGCACTCATGAAGCAGAGGCAGGAAGTTCTTTGTGATAAAGCAGTCAGACTGGTCTACGTAGTCACTCTAGGCCAACTGTGGCTATAAGGGAGACCTGGTCTCAAAATTTTGTTTTTCATCTCAGCAAGATGCTAACTAATTTGTCCTTTATCCTTATAAATTAGAAAGTACCTATAGATTTTTTTCAAGTTTGTTGAGTCCAAGTTTTCTCATGTTGATAGTAAAAGAAACTAATACTCATCTTCATAGTGGTTCACAACATAAATAAGTTAGTACTGTTCATCCTTTCAGAATATTGATATTCTTGCAAATAGTCATGCAAATTATATAACTGTCTGTGAGATGACCAGAACTAAATAAGCAATCTATAATGCAACTTCTAAGCCTAAAACTCAGGGAACATATTCGAACAGGGCAGAGAGAATATTAATGCATCTTTCAACACTCACAAACAATACTTCCCTCAAGCAATAGAGGATGATTAACACAGAGTACCACAATTGGCCAAACAGCAGAGAATAAGTGACTATAGAGTGCTTGTTCTTGGACAAGATTTAAATTAAATCTTTGCACCCAGGGCTAGGGGAGCCTTGAAGAAGAGAGGACAAAAAAGACTATAGGAGCCAAGGGCAGGGCATGACTACAGGGAAACAGTTTTCTAGGCAGCTGGTAACTTGCTCATATGAACTTACAGCAATGGTGACAGTAGGCACAAGAATCCATGCAAATTCAATCCCAACAAAACCCCAGCATAGAACTGGAGAAATGGGTAAGAAGTCTCAACCTTAGCTGAGGAACTACTGGTAACTTATTACTGCTGGGCGAGGAAGAATTTAATTGTTCTTCTTTAATTTAATAGAGTGACATTAGAGAGGTTGACCAGGCTCCAGTGGGTGAACTCCCTGAGGGACATTGGGGACGACGATAAACTTGACTCAGTAGGCCTTAACATACATGACAGAACTCATGAAATTTTGTGTGAGGGCTATGAGGGTTGCATATATGGGAAGGAGGTCTAATTATTGTTAAAATGTATAAAATGAACAGAACTTCAATAAAATTTAAAGTAAAATGAAATTTTAATTCCTAAGTATAGTCATTGTTTTACAAAGCAGTACTTTTACTTTATGTGTATGGGTGTATTGCCCCACAGATGTAAGCACACCCAGGAGTTCAAAAGGTTATTAGCTGCCATGTTTCTGCTGGTAATCGAACCCGGCCCTCTGCAAGTGCAGCTGGTGCTCGTAACAACTAAGCTGTCTCTCCAGCCGGCAAAATGGTAAAACTTCTGTGGCTAGGTAATTTAAATTTAAATCCAGGGGAGTTGAAATAGACCCTGTGGGTGTGTGAAGAGGGAAGAATATCTGGATGAGAGACTCAGGTTCAATGAAGAGAGAAATGTGAAAAATGGGGAGATTTTAACTGCAGAAGTGTTCGGTGATTATTTTAAGATAGAATACGGAAGCTGAAACATCAAGTTTAACATGTGAAAGAAACCTGACGGGAAATATTGGACACTCTTCTGCTTCCTACGGCAAATGAGCATGCTCAATCCAGTTACACAGGAAGTCTGTAACCTTCCTCCTCAACCTAGCTTCATCTGAAGACTGGAGCATAAGGAGGGGACTAAGGTATGTGAGAGTGGATTCAACGTGGGAAGAAGAAAGAGCCTAAAGTACACAAAATAGGTGGGTGCTATGTACACATCGTATGGGGAGCTCTAAACCATATGGCCACACATTCTGGGAGATTTCCACAGCTCATAGCCACTTCCACTCCCAGGATTCTTTTCTTTTCTGAATAAACTATCTTTGTTTACATTTCTAGCCATGTATTACTGGTACACTCCTCTGCCCTGAGACAGAGCCTGGAATCGAGTGCCATTTAAACTCAGATCTGTGGCTTGACACTAAGAATGTTTCTCCTTTTCCTTATCTCTTTTTTGGAAATGGCCCAAAGCTTGGCATGTTTTCTCTCAAGCTTATGTTTTCTCACTTGTTAAGAGAACTGCTCTCCTCTTCCCCCCTGAAGCTTTTTGCTGACCTGCATTGTTAAGCACACTGGCTTTCACAGAACCTAACCTAGGAGGGAAGACTTTATCTTTTACTCTTAGCTTGTCTATCCTGTTGTTTTTATTCTCAAACCCTAATAAAATTACCCTTTTTTCTGAGTCAATTTTTAACTCATTTTAATTTATTCTTTAGAAATTCCATGCATTGGCTGGGCATGGTGGCACATACCTTTAATCTTAGCACTTGGTAGGCAGAAGCAGGTGGATCTCTGTGAGTTCAAGGCTAGCCAGGTCTACAGAGTGAATTCCAGGCCAGACGGGACTACAGGGAGACCCTGTCTCAAAAAGTCCCCCCAAAATAAATAAAAGAAATTACATCCACCATACAATGTATGCAAATCTTTTTTTTTTAATTTTTTTAATTTTTATTTATTTCTGTATGTGTATGAATGTAGTCTGCATGCAAGTCTGTGCACCCGTGTCGCGCAATGCCGCGGAGGTCAGAAGAGGGTGTCGGATTCCCCTGGAACTGGAGTTCTCCTGGAATTGGAGTTACAGACGGTTCTCGGCCACCATGTGGGTGCTGGGGAGGTCGAACCCGGGTCCTCGGGAAGAGCGTGGGGGTCAAGCACCGCTGCTCTTAACAGCTAGGCCATCTTTCCAGACCAACAACAATATGGGAGCAAATCTTATCCACTCCTTCTGCTCTCTTCTCTCCAACACCTTCATGACCCACACCATTTCCAACAAAAAGGTCAGGGGTCTTGGTCGGTGACCTCCTCCTCCTCCTCCATCCTGCCTCCTTCCTTCCTTCCTGACACTGCCTCCTCCTAACCTTCTTTTTCCCCGCCTCCTCCTGCCTTTCTTTATAACTTATCAAGTCCCATTATTGATACTCATATATACACAGGCATAGGATGGAGTTGTGTGTGTTCCTACTTCAATGCTGGAATGCTGCTTGGCTTGATTTGGGACAGGTCTTGTATTTGGGGCAGGTCTTGTACAGGTAACCACAGCTGCTGTGAGTTCATGAGTAAGATGGCTCCATCACGTTGAGAAGATTATTTCACAGGAATCTTCCCCAACCTCTGGCTCCTACATTCCTTCCACCTCACTGCATTCACTTTGATGTTACCTGAGCTTTGTGGTGAGTGTATGTTATATAAATGTTCCATTTAGTATTGAGCAAATCATGGTCACTTATTTTCTGCACTTTGACTGGTTGTCTCTGTATCATCCCCCATCGACTGCTTAAAACAAGTCTCTTTGATGTGGTGCATTAATTTATTGGAATAGAGACACATATTTAGAGGGCTATCTAATAACTGTGTCCCATTAGACAAATAATAGTGTTATGACCTATGATTTCGTCATCCATGGTTTCTTAGTCAGGTTTATGCTACTAGGCATGAGTTACCTCCTGTAGATCAGATCTTAAATCCAATAAAATGCTATTGGTTACCCCAATAGCAGGCAGCCCACTAATACACCAATGGGCCTCTCTTGTAAAGCTTATCATCATTGTCCCTTCCACTATTCTTGACTAGGTAGCATTTTTGACAGGGTTTCCCCCACAGCAGTATGTATAGCACGTTTTTGCTACTGTGAATCTAGCCACCAGGGATGAAACTTCGAAATCAATTCCAACTTGATTTCTTCATGTGTCTTCAGCAACAGAGTTTACTGTCCAATTCTAATGGGTAACCTAAGAGCAATAGTTATAATCTGTTTCTTAGTTTTGTCAAAATGACATAAAGTTAGGCATACATGGGAAGAAGGAATGCCAATTGACGATAGTAGCCTTATACATATCTGTGGAGCATTTTCTTAATTGCTAATTGATGACGAGGGTCCAGCCCACTGTGGACAGTACCATCTTTGGGCAAGTGGGCCTGGGTTGTATGAAAATGGTAGCTGAGAAAGCTATGGGAAGCAAACCAATAACCAAACTAGGAAAGCCCATATTATTTTAGAGGTCTCTGGCACCCCTGAAAAGTAATTTGACATGAGTATCCCACACTTGGCAGTGAGAATTTTGTTTGCTAACCTATGACATCTGGAAGGAGCATTATGCCTCCATGTAGGAAAAAATCCAATAATATATATATATATATATATATATATATATATATCAAAGTTTATAAAATAATAGGTTTCCAGATGGGTGTTTTTTGTTGAATTTTTTATATGTTTCATACATAATTTTTCAGTTAGTCTTAATAGCCATTATAATCACTTCTCCCTTGGTCACTTCCCTTGGCCGCTCTCCTCTACCCCCAGGGAGTTTATACCTACTGTCATTTGTGCCAAATTACTCCCACTGCTCACCTGACCATCATCTGGTGCCAATACTTCCTCAGCCAAGTTTGGGTTCTGCTACCTATTTCTGCAGTTCTATGATGATTTTTTTTTTTTGTCCAGCTGACCTTGCATGGGTCTTGTGCATGGTGATACCAACACTGTGGATTCATATGAACTGGGTCCCAGGGACCCATAGGATCCATTTCCATTTGGTCTTGCTCCACCTCCCTGGCTCTTACAACATTTCCACCTCCCTCTTCCACAATGTTCACTGAGCCCTTGGTTGGACAACCTGAAAATAGGCAGTTTGTCTATGGGATCACACTCTGTAGACTCCTAATCTTCATGGTTTGGCCATTCAAGCCCTTTTGTGTTCTTGGTCTCCAATTGCATGGAGGAGCTTCCTTAGAAGAGTTAAGAGGTAATGAATGCCTTCTTGGGTCTATGTTCTATGATACTTGTTTTTTGTGTGTAGAGGTTGCATTGTAGGTGTGTCACCTAGGCATGAGTAATTCACAGACCATGTCTGAGTGTGTAAAGTTGTTGGACTTTACATACAATTCTCATCTGGAGCAAAAGAAGCTTCTTTTCTGATTGGTGCCTGGGATCTTTCTTTATAAATATCAGGATAGTTCTTTTGTAGTTAGTAAAATGTTACCTTAGCCTAGGAACATGTGTACCTTGTGAAACTAGGATCTATGACTTTCCAGACATGTGCATGTGGTTATGTTAATAATACTATACATGGGGTGGGAGTGGTAGTGCACGCCTTTAATCCTAGTACTCGGGAAGCAGAGGCTGGTGGATCTTTGTGAGTTCAAGGCCAGCATGGTCTACAGAGTGAGTTCCGGGACAGCTGGGGCTACAGGGAGACCCTGTCTCAAAAAGACCAAAAAAAAAAAAAATATCACACATGAATTTCTTCCCACAGAGTAGGCTTTAATTCCAATAGGTTAGCGATTGATTTCCCCCAAGATAGAAGTGTCGCTATTGCAGTGAAGTTGTATGCTGTGGTGGTTATTGGCCTGGCTGTCTGATCTTAAAATTGGTATTAGGACATTGATTGATGTTCTCCCTTAGTGGCTGGCACAGTGCTCTTCAAAGCTGTGAGAGCTGGCCTTCAGGTGAAGTGACTTCCAGGTCAGTGCCAGCTCCATTGCTCCAAATCTGGTCTCCAAAGTATATCCTGCCTTTAACAATAGACTTTCTCCCTCAGTCCTTGAGGACTGTGACAATAGCCTGTGTAATTTTTTGGAGTCTTTTGGACTACCCTGGCCAGTGACTCAAATGAAGGTTTCTCCTGTCTGGTACTGTTTCTTGTTATGTTGTCTTCAGCTTTGCACATGGACTTATGTAGAGATAATTTTGTAAAATTGTCAATAGATTGCTAGACTACTATGATTCCCTCAGGTTTTCTTACCCCAGCTAGGCATTATTTATCTTGACCTCTCTCCATGCCTTCTTCATTTAAAGTATCCCCATTTTTCACATTTATCTCTTGATACTGCCAGTCGTCTTGTGGTCCCATTTCTTTTGGACCATTTTAAATTTATTTTTCATTAATGAGATTATAACTCAAAGAACCATTCAAGATGCTCTGATAGCAGTAGGGTTTTTAACATGAGATGAAAGAATGAATTTTTGATTGTGAAATCTATTAATAATTTTAAAATTAGTTTTTAAATTTTCCACATTTTATAAAAAATTACTAAATAAAAAAATAAAAATACACCTGCAAATTAAATTGTAAAATATTTTCTCTCTCAGAGTTCCATTTGAGGGCAAGGAAGGATTAAAGTGAAGAATGGTAAGTATTCAATAATCATATTATTATTTGTAGAAAAGTTCAGAATTGAGCCAAGATGAAATAAATTAGTTTGATGTGAAGGTTGGTAAGATTGCTCCGTGGTTAAGACCACATTTTGCTCTTGGGGAGGATCTAAATTTGCTTCCCAGTACCCACATGGCAGCTCACAACCCTATGTAACTTTAGTTCCAGGGGATCTGACAACTTCTGGCCTCCACAGACACTAGGAACACACATGGCTCATTCATATATGCTTATGAGCATAAAATAAAAATAAAATAAATCTTTTATTTATATTTTAATTAATTTTTTTTAATTTTTTTTATTAATTTTATTTAGTTCTGTATGTGTGTGAATGTACTGCCTGCATGCAAGTCTGTGCACCCGTGTCGTGCAACGCCGCGGAGGTCAGAAGAGGGTCTCGGATTCCCCTGGAGCTGGAGTTCTCCTGGAATTGGAGTTTCAGACGGCTCTTGGCCGCCATGTGGGTGCTGGGGATCGAACCCGGGTCCTCTGTAAGAGCAGTCGGCGCTCTTAACCGCTAGGCCATCTCTCCAGCCCCTATATTTTAATTAATTAATTAATTAATTTATTTATTTATTTATTAATTTATGTGTATGAGTGTACTGTCTGCATGTAGGTTTGTGCACCCGTGTTGTGCAATGCTGCGGTCAGAAGAGAGTCTCAGATTCCCCTGGAACTGGAGTTCTCCTGGAATTGGAGTTACAGATGGTTCTTAGCCACCATGCGGGTGCTGGAGATCAAACCCGGGTCCTCTGCAAGAACAGTCGGTGCTCTTAACCTCTAGGCTATCTCTCCAGTCCCAAAATAAATGAATCTTTTAAAAGTAATAATCCCTTTACTCTCCGTTCTGATCTGATCATCATTATTAAAATGGTTTAATCACAGCTGTATTATAGTAGTCTTTAGATAATAAGGAACATTTACATTCATGAAATGAAGAGTATCAGATTTACAGACAAGCCTTCAATCAGTCACTCAGCCTCAAGGGTGATCCCTAGATTGTTTGTTTTTCATTTTATTCTTGATAATAAGTATTGTGGTGAAATAATTCTCTACAGTTTCATTAAGGTATAGGATATTAGTTTACTAGTAGTACGTGTTAAATTTAATAATATAAAATATAGCTATAGTAGCCAGTCTGGAAAAGGAACCCGACAATATTGACCATCTGGAAAAGGAAGTGCACAATAATTCCCTTTAAAAATAAGAATTATTCTGAGAAAGAGCTTGGAGAACATGATCTGGCATCAAGTGGGAAATAAAACTTTAGATAGAAAGTGGTACAATATGTGTGAGAGACGGAACAAGATGAGGGACAGAAACGGAAGGGAAGGCTTATTTTAAAATTTGGAGAGAAACTTCATTAAGAGGAGAGAGGGAAGGAAGAGAGAGAGAGAGAGAGAGAGAGAGAGAGAGAGAGAGAGAGAGAGAGAATATCTGTGGGAAGAAAAGAGCCTCTTCAGAAAGAGTTCACAAGGCAATCTCAGAAACAAAGTAAATAGAATTTTATAAGCTTTTGAGGACTAGCAGGTAGTTTCAATTCCTGTTGTTTAGCTTAACTTTGTTTTGTTTTCTTTTCTGGGGGGGGGGAGTGGCTTTTTTTTGAGATAGAATCTCCCTGTAGCTCTAGCTACCCTGGAATATGCTCTGTAGACCAGGGTGGCTTTGAAATTACAGAGATTCACCTGCCTCTGCCTCCAGAGTACCGGGACTAAAGGAGTGTGCAACCATGTAGGGCTATTTAGTTCATGTTTGTATACATAAGTGGTTGCAGAAGCTACCAGGAACCAAAAATTAAGAGGTGTCAAGTTCCAGGACAAGGAGGCATGGCCCGGTCTCTTCAGGCTGTGCAATATGATCTTTAAGAGTGACCCCTACCTTTTCTAATACATTTAAGACTACTTGTTTAGATTCACATATATAGTCTTATAATTTTGAAAGTCAATAATTGAAGTCCGTGTCCTTTTTCCCATGTTCAAAATACCTCCAGGTCTCTACTAAATATTTATTTATAACAGCATATCATTTCTAATTAATTTCCCAAATTGGACTATGACAGCTTTGTACTTAGACAGTTTTAGAACACAATAGGTGACATGTTTGGAGAAAATTAAAGCATTTTCATACATGGCCCCTTTTATTCAGCCAGTCTCTTGCCACACTTTTCTTTTTCTTTCCTCCCCTGAGGAGCTCAATTGTTACCTCTTTAATGAGTCAAGCTTTTAGAACTATGAACACTAAAACTTTCATGTTCTTTCCTGAATGTTAAAGGCCTGACTGGTATTTCAACAAATTGCTGCCATGCCAACTAGCTAACAAACCTCTATTTTCAACTGACAACTGACACATTCCTCCTGCAGATTCTGATTCTTTTTATGTTCTATCCACAAAGTTTACAATTAAAAAGCAATACAACAATTAAGGATTATACTTCTTAGTCTCTCTAAACTTATTTGGAAAGAAAGCACAGGATTTTTTCTGCCTTAATATTTATAATTTAGAAGCCTTTAGTGTTGTGTAATTGTTCCTGTGAGGTACAATGTGGGGGCTGTTTACATGAGATGAATGGAACCATGAATTTATAAGTGCATGCTCCATTACACACATAGTGTATTGCTTCTTAATTTACATCTCGCTTTAGGCTGTGGAGAGATTACTCTGGCAATTTTTGAAGAGCTGTTCCCAAATCTGTAGACTTGTTTCCCAAGGCTTTTTTTTTTTTTTCATTCTGTGACTAGAAAACCATTTACTGGGTAGAAATTCTATCATGCATTTGTCAGATAAATTCCCCAGTTATCTTTGGCTTATGGCAGTGTAGTGGTTTGCAAAAAAAAAAAAACCCAGTGTGGATCTATGACTTACTTTAATGGGACAGGAAAATGTAGAGCCAGAGGAAAAAGGAATATAATTACTTTTTTATGCATGTAAATATATTTCCAAAAGTGTTCTTTTAAATAGCATATTCAAATGGAAAAGGAAGAAAAATGTGAGAAATCAGAGTAAAAAAGGCTTTTATCTAATTCCTTGACTGCACTCAACAAGTTGAAATCATCAATATTGTGTACTTGCTTAAATTAGACTTAGTTAAGGATATTACTAATCAGGATCTTGAGAGGTTAAAAAGGAACACTTGATCTTGTAAATATTGAAAACAAAATTAATAGCTTACATTCCAGTAAAATAGTATTAAACATGGCCAAGTTAAGACTTGGGGCAAATTTTCTTAGTTAACAATTCAAACTTATAGTATATTCCATATTTAAGGAAATCAAGGAATGATCTGGCCCTCCCCTCACAGGTAGTGAAGTCATTGGTTGGGTAAAAATGAAGGCCTGCTTTGTGATACACTATATGAGTACATAGCACTATATATGTTAAGAAGATTTTCCCTTAGTAGCTGTGCCCTTCCTGAGAGTTTATCAGGCTTTCTGAGCAAAATGAGTGACTAGAATGGAAATAATCAGAACAATTTCTGAATATTTGGATTGCAGATTTTATTTCTATTATGGTACTGGGCAGAAGTAAAAAGAGAGCCAAAACTTTTTTTGTTTTTCAGAGTAACTGGACATTGGTAAGTACACTGTAAAGAAAATCAGTGATTGGGAATCATCGTCCATTTGCAGTTAAATTATTAACATGTTGGCAGGCTGGAAAAAGTGACTGCAAAATGTCTTTGGTCATGCTTCTTTTATCATACAAGCTTCTTGCCTTTTGTCAGTCATCACTCCTGGAGAATCTGTTGTTTAGCAGAATATTGTGCAAAGCCAAGCTGGAGAAACAGTAGGGGACCATGTGTATTTTCCGAAGTTAATAAGGTATATAGTCTGACCTTTTCCTAACATCATTGGTAAACAAGTGTTTATATGCATTTAACACTTTTGAAAACATTCATATTTGTGTTGACAGTATTTTTCTAAACTTAATTAAAGATAACATTCACACTTTTTTTTGTGTGATCTGTTAGAAATTAAATTATTAAAGTTTAGTCACTTTTTGTTATAGTTTTAACAAATCACTACCATTGAATATGAAAACATAAGACATTAAGGATAATCCAAACTGTTTGCTCATCATAATCGTGAATATTATGTTATATTTCTACATTACATCCAATAATTACATGTAGCAAACACTGCATAATTATTCAGCACCTTCTTAACATCTAGGACAATTGGCTGAATAGTGTTTTTCCTATAATTGTATACAAAGATCCAAGGCTGGATTTCCCAGCAGACAGTGCTTTGAAGCTAAAGAATTTTCACCAAGAAAAATCCAACAAGAGTACAGCCCTGAGATCCTGTATTCATTGTGCAGTTTCAGAAACCTGTTTTTATCAGAGAGCAAGAAGAATACAAATGACTACAACAAACACAAATACACTATTCTCAAATATAAAAATAGACTATTAAATATATAACATATACCAGGGAGATCACTAAATATCCTCATATTTATTCTTTTTTTGCAACCTCATATGGTTTATAATGTTTTCCCTATTTTACTCACAAAAGTTTATATAACACATCAATGTACATAATCAAGTAACGCTCAGGTCACATCTGATTTAGTTCTCTGAGAGTCTAAGAATCTGGACCCCCAATTATGAGGAGGTCTGCATTATTGGCCCTTGTTTGCAGGCCTTCTGAGGAAACTACTGAACACACATGTGTGCCTATAACAAATCAACTTTTCTATCTGTAGTCAAAGTTCATAAGCAGCCACATAATTACTATATTTTTAGTGTCCTTGGAATGAGAGGCAGAAGAGCTTGTTTAATTATTCAGCCTCTTTAAGAAAATGTTACATAAAATGGCAGATTTATCTCAGAGTAGGAGGGTGCATATTAAATACACTTTGAAATACTTATTGCAGTGGGCTATGTTTTTGTAAAAATTTGTGCATAAAGATAGATCTATGGACACACATATATGTATATGTTCTAGCTTCATTTCTTTTTTTCAATATGTATTTTAATTAAATGTTCATGTATTTCATTCAATAAATATTTATCCTATTTAGACTGCCTTCCCAATCTGCACTCCCTATAACCAATCTCCCTGCTAGATTTCATGCATTCTTTCATATACATTAAGGCCCTTCAAGTCAGGTTTGTGTCCTCAGATGTCACTCCCATAGTACGAACAACTGTCCTTCATCCTGCAATGATCAGGTGAGAATCAGTTAACGTTGGGCTTCTTACTCATTTACCCAGTTCTATGGTTGGTTTTTGTGTGGTTTGAGTTTGCTGTCACCATCGCTATAAGTTAATATGTCCAGTTTCCAGCTGACAAGAAAATTGTTTCCTTCTGGTCACCTACCACCTCTATTTTTACATTCTTTCTGCTCCATCTTCTGCAATGTTTGCTGATCTCTGAGTAGCAGAGATTTAATATAGGATTCCTATCCAAGGATAGGCACCCTGTAGTCTCTTATTCTCTACAATTTTGCAAGTTGTGGATTTCTGTGTAAATCATACTTTGTTGCATGAGGAAACTTTCGGGGTGAGAGTTGAGAGAAGTATTACTACTCTTTCTACCTCCTGTTCTACTAAGTTCCATAAGCCTTAGGTGTAGACTTTCCATTGTAGGTATGTCATTTAGGGCAGGGCCTATCATAGGCACTTATTCTTTGTGTTTGACCTGCTGTGAAATGATGCAAAAATTGGGAGGTATAATTGTTGGTAAATATAAAAAATGTGATTAGCAGAGTATGAAAATACTTTTGTCTAGGGATGTGGCAGACTTGGGGCTTCTCTAGGATCTATGACTACTCTACCCATATGTATTTGGCTGTTTACAGTATAACACATGAGTTTTTCCCATTGAGTGGGATTTCAAGAAGACAAATGATCCATTTAAAAATGGGATATAGATTTGAACACAGAACTTTCAAAGGAAGAAGTAAAAATGGCCCAAAACACCTTAAAAGTGTTCAACATCCTTAGTAATTTGGGAAATGGAAATCAAAACCATTTTAAGATTTTATCTTTTCTTCACCAGAATCACTAAGATCAAGAGGACAAATGAAAACAAATGCTGGCATGGATACAGGGAGCAGGGATCTGTCATTCACTGCTGGTGGGATTGCAAATTGGTTCAATGACTATGGAAAGCAATGCAGAGAACACTTTTTTTTTTTTTTTTCCTTTTTGAAACAGGGTCTCCCTGCAGCCCCAGCTGTCCTGGAACTCACTATGTAGACCAGTCTGGCCTTGAATTCACAGAGATCCACCTGCCTCTGCTTCCTGAGTGCTGAGATTAAACATGTGCTAAACCTACCACATGATCCAGTTGTACCACTCCTTGGCCCTACCAAAGATCTCGTTGTCCTGGAGAGGTAATCGGGCAGCTATGCTTGTTGCTGCTGTTTTCACATTAGATAACACATGAAAACAATATAAATGTTCTTCAGTTGCCAACTAGATAATGGAAGAGTGGTACGTTTACACAGTGGAGTTCTATGCAATAGTAAAGAAAAATGAAATACTGAAGGTTGCGATAAATACATGGCACTGGAAGCTGTTATACAAAGTAAACTACCACAGACTCAGAAAACTAAGCAAAGTATGTTCTCTCTCATGTGTACACCTTAGGTCCAAATCCTTATATGGGTGTACATATTCTGATGTGACACAGGAGCCAGGAAAATAGAAAGGAAGCATGGGGGTAAAGGAAAGAAGTAGCCTGAGAGAAGTAGATATTAGAGGACAGGTATTGCCAAGTGGGACATGGGGAAGTTGGAGGCATTTAGCTGTGAAAGAAGGAAGAGTTGTACTGGGAACCATGGGGATCAAGGCAAAGTATGAGCTCAATAGAGGGGATATACTATGGGGCAGGTATTATTAAAGGGAAATGAGATATTTTAGGGAAGGAGGAGGGAAGGTTAGACATGGAGAGAGAGGAGAGACAAATACTGCTTAGATGATATGAAAAGCTCAGGAATATATATTAATTAAAAATCTACTGAAAACTACACATACAATATTTGAACATTAGTGCATATGCATACCTGAAGGCTATATAACAAGAAACACAGTGCCATACAGGAGAAATATTCCCTTCATTATTGGTGATTATAGTCCTAGAAACTCACAAGCTATTGCCACAGCATTTCATTGCATGCCAGACCTTGAAGATAAGACCCTAACTGCTGAGAACCGGAAATATTTGAGACACAAGACTTGGGGAAATGGAGCTGGAAGTGACCTGGAAGCCTCCTCCCTGATAACTAGCTTTCAGTTTCAGAGGATAGTATCCCAGCCTAATAACCCAACAATGACCAGACCAGCAAACTATCTCTACTTGAGCAGTACTGGTATTTTTATCTTGATGATAATCAACAGCTATCTAATTGGTCCAGTTTCATTTCAGATGCTGTATAAAAGACTCTGAGCAAAGGGAGCTTAAGAGAAAAAAAATTATTTGGTTTACAATTCTTGGCCATATAAGGGAGAAAGTCAAGTCAGGACAATGAAGGCAGGCCTGCCTGCTCCTGAACACAGCTTAACCTAGGACAGAGGTATACAGTAGGAACTGTGAGAAATGCTGCCTGCTATCTTATTCACAGGCCTGCTTTCTTACTCCATTCAGAATCAGATGCCTAGGGATGGTAACATGTACAGTGGACAGGGCCTTCCTGTATCAATTAACACTAAGAAAATTGCCCACAGACATACCCATAGGACACTCTGATTGGGAAAATCCTCAATTTTTTGCCTTTCCTTTTTGATGACACTTGGCTCTGTCAAGTTGTCAGTTAAAGTTAATAAGAAATATAATATATTAATAAGAAATATATATATATATATATATATATATACACATATATATATATTAGGAGCAATGCAAGTGAATCTTCTTAAAATATTTCATATACTCATATTTTTCATGACTCCATCATTTAAAAAAAATATATAGTGTCCTTTCCCTGGAATATTTTGTCTCTTGCTAAATTCTAGGCACATTTTTAAAGACCCTTTTTCAACGCATCTAACATCAAAGACAGGTAAAGTCTTCTTTCACAGTAACAACCAGTGCTTAGTTTTCTTGAAATATAATTCATTGATGGCTATAGTGATCTCGTTGGTAAACTTTGTCTTTTCAGGAGAAAATCATCATCAAATTATAAAGATAAGTGATTTTATTTTGTGGTTCACAGGCATGGAGGGTCTCTATGGCCAGCCACTTGAGGGTCTGTTTTGAGGCAGCATAAGTCAGGAAGAATATATTCAAGTATAGCCACTCATCTGTGGAAACAAGTGAAAAAATAAAAGACAAATAAAATATTGTCCCACAATTATCTTAGAGGTCTTTTCCATATAAACAAAAGATTCCACCCTAAGTCCAGTATCTCCTAGGAGTACCAACCTGGGGACCAAGCCTTTAATACAGATTCTATTGATAGACATTGTACTCCAAGATATGTTAGGGCCTAATCCTTAAGGCATATATTTTAAAATTATTTTTATGAATGCCATGCACTTTTATGAATGCCATGCACTTATTTCCATGCCTTTCTCTCCACTGCTAAATCCTCCCATGTTCCCCACACTCTCACTCAAACTCATCACTTTTTTCTTTTTAATGATTGCTGTTTTACACACATACACACACACACACATACACAAAACCTACTGTGCTCAATTATTGGTGCTCGTATATCCATGTATCCATGTGTTCAATGCTGACTAAGTGGGATTAGATAAACTATCAAGGAGCTCATCCTTAGAGAAAACCAAATCTCCCTCTCACAGTAGCTCTCTAGGGGTGCTACCTTTGAAATTTCTCCCATACACTCTGATGTGTCAGCTGGGGTAACACTGCATCTTTAAGCAACCATATTGTTAAGGTGTTATGGGTGGTGCTTTGCTCTTTTCTCACTGTATAGCAGCAGGTTTCCTGGGGCACGGGGTTTTACAATCAACCATCCTCTTTTATGATGTTCCCTGATTCTTAGGTATAAGAGTTGTCCTATAGATGATCCTTTTGATTTGGGCAATGAATCGTCACTTATTCTCCATATTTTGAGCAGGTCTGAATCTCTGTAATATTCTCCACCTGTTATTGAAAGGAGTTTCTTTGATGAGGAGTGAAAGCTACACTTATGTGTGGCTATAATGATAAATATTTAGAGTAGAGTTAGAAATTGAATTGTCTTTGGAAATTGTCAGTAAAGTTCCTCTCTCAGGTCTATGATGGCTACAGCTATTTGAGTAGATTTACAGTACCAGTCACAAATTCCCTCCTACTGAGTAGGGCTTAGGTCTAATTAAACAGCTATTTGTTACCCCCAAGATAAAAGTGAAATGAAACACCATTGGGATAATCTTGTGTGGCCAGGCGTTGTTGTGGTTCTCAACCTTTATAGCTGGGTAAGAGTACTGATTGCTTGCATAGTACCTTGGCAGCTTGCATAGTCCCTTCTGAATTTATGAGAGCTAGTCTTTAGGGAGGATCTTTCCATTGACCCATAGTACATTTTAGTACATAAATTAATGGTTCTTCATTTTATTAGCCTCATTTAGAATTTGCTATTAAAAACTAAAAGAAGATGAGGTTGGTCCATGTTCTGAGAGTAATTTTGCTTCTTTCAGGGGACCTTTCATAATGATGCAATTGATCTTGATGTTTTAATTTTGTCAGTTTATAAAGTATTTTCTCTAGTAAATGTGAAACACATAAACATTGATGGCTATTTCTTAAGTGCCAAAATTGTTGCATTATCAGTTATTTTACTGGTAAAATTTAAAAATCTTAAATTCATGACATTTCTCTGGTTTCTTCTATAACTACAAGTTTTAGGATTAAAATTATCTTCCTAATGACTGCTGTTATAACTGTAAGTCTTACAGGAACAGAGGTTGTGATTAATACAGTCTGTGTAGCAATCCTGACAATTAAAGCACCGATATTAACCTGACCAAAGAAGTGAGAAAAATATGTATTACATAAACGACAATACCTTTATCTAGTAATGATGGAAAAGCTCAGCATGCATATATTGAAGAGAGAAAAATTGCTTTCACATCCTGTATAAATCCAAACTCAAAATCAGAAACTGAAACAATCATATAAAAACCATGGAGAAAATATTGCAAGATAGAGGAATAGGAAATGGCATTTTGAATAGAACTATAATAGTTCAGGAAGTAATAAGAATAGCTGATGAACAGAATTTCTTCGTCACAGCAATGTAAACAATTTACTGTGAATAAAGAGCCTACAGAAAGAGAAAAAAATGCTACCTCTTCATTTGACAGGTTAGTGATGTCTAGGATATACAAAGAACTCAAAACCCTAAATACGAAATACCAATAATGCAATCAACACATGAAAAAAAAAATGAGCAGACAGACAGTTATCAAACAAACATGTCAAAATGCCTTTTAAATACAAGGAAAATAGATTACATGCTTGCCAATAAAGAAATGAAACAGAATTTATAGGGAAATTGATGTTATGCACATTAAAGAAATAATTCTTAGATTCATTTAACTGAGAATAACTCTAATCTATTCTGAAAGGGTCTGATTTTTCTCAAAAATGTTCATTCCCAAACAAAGATCATCCTCTATAGTCATTAAACATCACAGCCAGCATAATATAGAGAAGGGATAAAGTACATCATCTTCACTAGAAGTGGACAAGGAAGAAGTTGCTTTTCTGATCCCTCCCATGCAGAACATCACATCAAACCCCTAAAGATTGATAAGTGAATTCAGTACTATATGTTCCTTGAAACATTAGTGTAGTAATTTGTTGATTTCAACAGTGCTTCTTTCCATGATGATATTACTGCACACACACACACACACACACACACACAAACACACACATACACACACTTGTGCAAGCATGAACATGCGCACATTCATGGACAGGGGCAATGTAGGATCACAAGGGGGAAACAGGGAACATAGTTTAAGATTAAAGCTACATGGGGGCTGGAGGGATGGCTCAGTGGTAAAAAACACTGGCTGTTCTTGCAAAGGACCCAGGTTTGATTTCTAGCACCCGCATGACAATTGACATCATCTATAACTTAAGTTCCAGGAGACTCTAATGCCCTGTTTCTTCCTCCTAGACATTGCACAACAGGGGAGCACTTACAAATATACAGACAATACACTCATACACATAAGATAAAAATAACAAATAGAATTCCTCTTGCCCACCACACCCTGTCCCCTGCCAGCTTTGGACCCCATCCCTCTGCCTCAGATCTGTGGACTATCTTCCTAACCCAGACCAACTAAACACTAGTATAGATTGCTAAATCTGTCCTCTGGTGTGCCTCTCATGCCACCTTCCCTGGCTCCCAACCAGCCAGGAGTTTGGTAAGTCAGATCTCACCAACTGCATTTCTATTCCATTCTTCTTGCCCACACCCATCCTGTCTTGTGCCAGCCTTGGATCTAGGCAGGCTCCAATTCCTCTGCCTCAGATCTGTCGACTAGCTTCATAACCAGAGAAGATAACTCCATAACAGAGATTCCACTGATTCCTGATCTGTATGACACAGAACATCCTTCTTACCAACCTGGGCATCCTCTCCACTATCCTCTCTCACACTCCACCTACACTAGTCTACTCCTTTGCAAGAACCTGAAACACACACCAATTTAGTTTCCATACTTCAGTAAGCTACATAAAAAAATATAAAGAGAACCAAAATTAAATTAAATGACAACATAACAGAAGTTCCTACTGGATACCTAACCAACAAATATCATTCATATGCCCCCAAAACAGTGCCAAAAATATGAAAAACTGAGAGAATATATTCCCAACAAAACTCATTAATCACTACAATGAGAACCACCTTGAAGAACACCATGACACAGAATTTAAAAGAACAGTCATAAACATGAACAAAAAACTTAAACACAGAAAACTCAAAGAAATCAGAGGAAAGGCATAAACTTGTGATGGATGCCCAAGAATATACAAATAAGTGGCTTAATGAAATATCAAACACAATTTATGACTTGAAAAGTGAATTCACAAAAGTGAAAAAATAGTGAAGAAAATGCAAATGGAAATGAACATGGGTTTTAAAAACTCAATAAACCCTTTGGAAACCACAGCAGAAAGTGGTCATAACAAAAATAAATGAAGTAGAAAACATAATAACAAGACAGGTTGACAAAGCTGAAGATTTGCATTGCTCAATCAAAGACTATGTAAAATTTGCAAAAACACAAGAATGGAATACTCAGAAAATGTGGAACAAGAAAAGATCAAATTTACAAATTGTAGGGAGATAAGGAGAAAAGTCTCAGTCCAATGGCAGAAGAGATCTTCAACAAGATTATAGAAGAAACCTTCTCTAAATTTAGGAAATATTTACCTGTAGAGCTTCAAGAGGTATATAGATCACCAGTTAGACATAACCAGAACAGAAACTCCCCATAGCATAGCATATACCTTTATTAGTTTTGGCTGAGGGGGAACATACTGACTGGCTTCAGTATTCCCCAACACACCATTTAACAGGGAATACATCTTTGGAGCTGAAGAAGTTTCTTAATGATTTTCCAACAGCTCTAATTTTTAAGTATAGAACATGTGACTCAGTTGAGTTTTTTTATTTTATTTTGTTTTGTTTTGTTTTTAAGTGAATGCAGAATTGGGTGCAATTCACAGAGGCATGTTGCCTGGTGTTCTAAGTTAAAACTCTACTGTTATTTTTCACTGCAAACTGATCAAAGGAACACATACCACCAACAGACCACCTCAGGGAGCAGATCCCACCCTGCAAGCCCACCCGAGGTGCCGGTTGCCTCTGCCTACTTTGGGCACTGTGGTGGCAGAGGGTGACTAAGGGGATTTTCTCAAACCTGATTTTATATTTTTATTATCATCATTTTTTTTCTTTTTTCTTTTTCTTTTACCTTTAGGTAGGCCTTAAATGTTAATGTTGCTGGCCACAGGCATGACAGGCAATGTGAACCCCAAACCTCCTGTGTGTGCTAACAGGCTTCTGAATGTATCACTGTGGTCCACAAAGAAGACTGGAGAGGTAGCAAGGAGATGCTGTATCAGCTACTGCAGCCTTAAAACAAGCCACTGTCTCTTTGGACTTTAAATTCTTCCTATGCAACAACAAAAGGCCCCAAATAGCAAAAGCAACCCTGAGTGAAATGGGGGGGGGGGTCATCCTCTATAGTCATTAAACATCACAGCCAGCATAATATAGAGAAGGGATAAAGTACATCATCTTCACTAGAAGTATCCTCCAGAAGAAGTTTGCTTTTTCTGATCCCTCCCTCCAGAACATCCTGCAACCCCTAAATGCTTGAATGAATTCAGTACTATATGTTCCTGAACCATTAGTGTAATTTGTTGATTTCAAAGTGCTTCTTTCCACTGATGATACTACCTGCACACCCACACACCACACCCACACACCAACACACCAAACCCTTGTGCAAGCATGAACATCGCACATTCATGGACTACATTTTTCTATGTCAAGGGCAATGTAGGATCACAAGGGGGAAACAGGGAACATAGTTTAAGATTAAAGCTACATGGGGGTGGGACGATATGGCTCAGTGGTAAAAAAACCCATATGGCTGTGTCTTGCTAAGGACCCAGGGTTTGATTTCTAGCACCGACATGACAATTGACATCATCTTAACTTAAGTTCAGGACACTTAATGCCCTTTTTCTTCCCTCCTAGCATTGCACAACCAGGGAGTCACTACAAATATACAGACAATGCAACAAAACTCTACACATAAGATAAAAATAAAGCAAATAGAATTCCTCTGCCCACGCACACCCTGTCCCTGCCACCTTGGACACGCTCCATTCCTCTGCCTCGATTCTTTGGACTAGTCGTCCTAACCCAGACAATCTAAACACTAGTATAGATTGCTAAATCCTGTCCTCTGGTGTAGCCATCTTGCCCGCTTCTGATCTGCCTGCAACCAGCCTACCAGGACTCTGGTAAGTCAGATCTCACCAACTGCATTTCTATTCCATTCTTCTTGCCCACACCCATCCTGTCTTGTGCCAGCCTTGGATCTAGGCAGGCTCCAATTCCTCTCCTACAGATTGTCTGATACTTCTAACCAAGACAGATAACTCCATAAGCAGTAGATTCCACTGAGCTCCTGATCTGTATGACACAGAACATCCTTCTTACCAACCTGGGCATCCTCTCCACTATCCTCTCTCCACACTCCACCTACACTAGTCTACTCCTTTGCAGAACCTGAAACAATGCACCAATTTAGTTTCCATACTTCAGTAAGCTACATAAAAAAATATAAAGAGAACCAAAATTAAATTAAATGACAACATACACAGAAGTTCCTACTGGATACCTAACCCAAACAATATATCCATTCACTATGCCCCCAAACAGTGCCAAGAAAATATGAAAAACTGAGAGAATATATTCCCCAACAAAACCCATTCCTGAGAGTGCATCTACAATGAGAACCACCTTGAGAACACATGACACAGAATTTAAAAGAACCATCATAAAACATGGAACAAAAAATCGTAACCACCAGAAAACTCAAAGAAATCAGAGGAAACGGCGTCAAACTTGTGATGGAGCCCAAGAATATAAGAAATAAGTGGCTTAATGAAATATCAGAACACAATTATGACTTAAAAAGTGAATTCACACAAAGTGAAAAAATAGTGAAGAAAATGCAAATGGAAATGACATGGGTTTTAAACAAATCAATAAACCTTTGGAACCCCAGCAGAAAGTGGCATAAACAAAAATAAAATGAAGTAGAAAACATAATAACACAGACAGGGTGACAAAGCTGAAGATTTGCAATTGCTCAAATCAAAAGACTATGTTAAAATTTGCAAAAACACAAGAATGAATACTAAGAAAATGTGGAAAGAAAAGATCAAATTACAAATTTGAGGGAGATAAGGAGAAAAGTCTCAGTCCAATGGCAGAAGAGACCTCAACAAGATTATAGAAGAAACCTTCTCTAAATTTAGGAAATATTTACCTGTAGAGCTTCAAGAGGTATATAGATCACCAGTTAGACATAACAGAACAGAAACTCCCATAGCATATCAAGTACCTTTCTGCAGTTTTTGCTGAGGGGAACATACTGACTGGCTTCAGTAGTCCCCAACACACATTTAACAGGGAATACATCTTTTGGGAAGCTGAGAAGTTTTCTTAATGATGTTTCCAACGCTCAATTTTTAAGTATAGAACATGAGTAGTTGGAGTTTTTTTATTTTTGTGTTTGTTTTGTGTTTTAAGTGAAATGCAGAATTGGGTTGCAATTCAGCAGAGGCATGTTGCCTGGTGTTCTAAGTTAAACTTCTATGTTATTTTTCACTGCAAACTGATCAAAGGAACACATACCACCAACAGACCACCTCAGGGAGCAGATCCCACCCTGCAAGCCCACCCGAGGTGCCGGTTGCCTCTGCCTACTTTGGGCACTGTGGTGGCAGAGGGGACTAAGGGGATTTTCGCAAACTGATTTTTATATTTATTAAACATTTTTTCTTTTTGCTTTGTCTTTTACCTTTAGGTAGGTCCTTAAACTGTTAATGTTGCTGGCCACAGGCAAATGACAGGCAATGCAGGAAGTCATCCCCAAACCTCCTGTGTGTGCTAACAGGCTTCTGAATGTATCACTGTGGTCCACAAAGAAGGACTGAGAGGTAGCAAGGAGCATGCTTATCAGCTACTGCAGCCTTAAAACAAAAGCCACTGTCTCTTTGGACTTTAAATAGCTTCCTATGCAACAACAAAAGGTACCCCAAATAGCAAACAGCAACCCTGAGTGAAATGGGGGGGGTGGTATTTCTATTCCAGACTCAAAAACTATAACTACCAGGGCTATCAGTCATAAAAACATACTGCATAGGCACAAAAACAGACTGTAGAACCAATGGAACAAATGAAGTATCCAAACTTGAGCCACATACAATTTCCAGCCACCTCATATTTTGACAAGGGGCCAAGAAGCACTCAATGAGAAAAGAACAGCATATTCAAAATGGTTTGCAAAAAAAAATTGGATCACCACTGTAGAAGAATAAAATTAAACCTCTACTTCTTCACTGTACGAAAAATCAACTCCAAATGGGATCAGGACCTCATGTGAAACTCAGACTCTGACAGGTGATAGAATAGAAAAGCAGCACAACTTACAAAGACGACAGATGTGAGGAAAAGACTTTCTAATCCGACAGCAGCTGCACAGGAAATAAGGTGGACAATTGACCAAATGGGACCTAATAAACTCAACAAGTCTCTGTACAGCAAAATACTCAGGGAAGTGAAGAGAACACCACAGAGCGGGGAGGACAACTTCACCACTGATACATCTGCAGAGCATTACTTCCAATATATAAACTAACTCAAAAAAACAAAGAAAGATGACTACCGACAATCAATCATAATACTTTCGTATCGATCTATAAACTAAGATGGATAAAGAGCTGAATAGAAGACTTCACAAGTGAGGAATAGAGATGGTGTGAAACATCTCAAAAAGGTGTAAACCTTAGGCGCTACTACTTAAGGGAATGAAATTAAAAGCACTTTAAGATATCACTGACTCCACAAGGCTGCCGGATCAAGAAAACAAATTGATACTAAATGCCTGGAGAGGGTGTGGAGAAAGGGGAACCACTCATCGCTGCTGGTGGGAATGCCCCAACTGGTCAACCACTATGGAATAGCAGTGTTGGAAAACACTTAAAGACTCAAAATGCAGCCTACCACCTGACCCAGCTCTACCACTTCTGGGACATATCCATGAAGACTTCTTCTTACCACAGAGATACATGTACAGCCCATGTTTATTTAGCTTTCTTCAACAAGTCAAAGAGCTGGAACCAACCCAAGTTGCCCCTCAACCGACGAGTGGATGGAGCAAATGTGGTACACTCTACACAATGTGTTCTATAGCAGTAAAGAAAGAATGGACATCATGAATTCTGCAGCGAAATGGATGGAACAATAGAAGGAAGTTAAACAAATCAAAAAAAAAAAAAAAAAAAAAAAAAAATGAAAGGGGGGGTGGTATCCTCATCTGTGGATACTAGTACCAAGTACCTAGTTGCAAGACAAATAAGCAACTAGTTTATATGTTTTTCCTCATGAGCTAAAGATAACTGTGCTCTTGCATTGTGATCCCAAACAGGTTCTAGACTTGACCTAACATTTATTTTCAGACCTTGGGTTTTTCGGTACATGATGAGAGAGTGTGTTGCATCTTTTTGTAAAAATATGGGTGTTAAATGGAAAGATGGAATCAAATATGATATAGGCAAAATCACACGCAACAGTTTGTTTTCTCAAGGATACAACAGTTTAATATAGGGGTGGCAAGTAATAGGCTGGTGGCAACTTGTCCTTTCTGGGTGGTCTTAAATGGTACTCTAACTTAACCCACCCATACCAATCTGGCCAAGGGACCTAAGGGAAAATTTTGTTCCTTGCCTCAAAGGTAACTAATCCAGGGGATTATTCTGGAGGCATGCTATTGAACATATCCTGGCAAATGTGGGTCAACAGTCTCCCTGCTCAGGGAGGTCTTGGAAGAAGCACTAATAGGGGGACTATCACGAGTGGTCCAGTCTATAAAAAGGGAACAGTTTGACTCATGCTGCAGGAAAACGGAAGCCTGGTTTTGCACAGACCTGATTCTTGCCTCTCGTGAGATGGAACTGTAAATTGATAAGTTGAACGGAGCAAGGTGTGACCCCCTTCCCCCATAAAAAAAAAAAAAACACACCCTGAGAGACCCCTGAGGAACAGAGCTCAACATAACCTTAGAAAACAAAAACCTTGGTTAATCTGGGCTAAGTGTCTGGCCTTCAAATATCCAAAAAGAAAGTACACCAGACAAGAGTAACAAATAATCAGAGTAATAGACTAGAGAAAACTGATACTGAGAACAAGAACATTGAGATCTTTGTCAAAGAGACCAAAAAAGAGAAAAATAGAGAGATACCCTGTTGTTTGGCCTGTCTTCAATTCTTACTGGCAAGTGCATCAACTCTGTGGCTGCCACCTGATTTTGGCACTCCCGCAAAGACATGAGACACAGCTTTGTAACCTTCCAATATGGACTGAGACTCATGTCTCCCAAGAATCCTCCAAACCTTCAATGCCAGATGGGGACTACTGAGATACCCTAGCTTGGTGGACTAAACTTACAGGGATGTCAGCCATCAATAAAAATAGACTGCCATTGTTGGACTACCTGGACTGTATCATGGAGGTCAGTAGCAGGGGGATCGAGACAGGACACATGCTTACTGCACTTCATTTGGGGGACCATGGGAGGGAAGTCCCCCATGTGGAGCAAAAGTGCAGGATTGATAGTTGTTTGGGATTGCTAAGGAGGAAACTTTGAGCACTTCCTTCAGGAAAACATGACATCTTCGGAAAAAAAATCCTACAATTCAAGTGATATGTGTAATGGGTGTTATGTAGTCTGTTAATATATATATATATATAAACATATATATATATTATATACTGTAGTCAATACAAGTTGATGCAAACGAAACACAAAGAATTGAAGAAAAAAACTGGAAAGACTCAGAAAAGAATTACAGGGAACAATCATTGCAGAATGCAGGGACTGTGTGGGTGGGGGGCATTGGAAAGGGAAGCGATTCTAAATTTAATCTGAGAAAATGATATATGGCTTATGGAAAAAGTTAATAATAATACAAAAATTTTATCAAAAACAAAACAGAAAAATTTCCTCATGTCAGTTATTTTACATGTTTGTTTTCACACTAAGAAACAAGGTTTTATATTTTTCCCCATGGGGGAAAAGTTAGTTTTACAACGTGAGTTCTAAGTTATCATAAGATTTGTTACATTGTTTTCTTAAAGGCTAGTTAAACTTCAGCTGATCACACAGTAGGACAGATTTACAATCATCAAGTACTAACATGATCTCTGTCCATATAGTTTTATCACTATATTTTGTGAGTTGACAGTTATGGTATCCATTGTATTATATGTAGGTGTTCACAGCCATGCCGGAGAAATGAATCTCCAGATGCCCTTGGACATAGTGAGGCTCTGTTAAGTCGGTTGTGAGCTGCCCCAATGGGGAGTGACTAGGTGAACAGGACCCAGAGTCCTCTTGTTAATGGGAGTTCTTCCGGTGCTCTGTAGCCCACGCGTATAGGGCATCTCTCCAGCTCTAAAAGCATATAAGATACCGACTTGATCTATCAATTATAAGGGTAATATTTTATAATGGTTGAAATCGGGTAGTATGTCTCAGTGAACCTACTTCCTCTATTTGGAAATGGTCCAAAGAACGCTAAAAGCGCGCAGATAAGAGGCTAGCAATTTATGAATGACTGTAAAGGATAGAGGGCCATTAAGAAGGAAATAATGGAATGAGTGAATATTTCCAAAATAAGCTAGTATATGTATGAAAATGCCATATGCATCTCATTACTCTTTACAATATGGTAATTTAGAAAAGAAAATTAATAAGCAATCACAAACTCCAAAAGCTAGTTGAGCATTTAGCATTTTTCGATATGTCACATCGTAAACATAGAAACGCATGCCATGCAGGAGTTTCCTCTACTTAGAGTTCAGAGTAAAGAATCCAGTTATGTATTCGTAATATAATAGAAGTCATCAATAACCAGTGACCTTGGGTAGTAGAGACTAAATCAGCTTGTGCTTTTATCATTATGCAACCAAAGGAGAGATTTTCAAAACAATGATGTTTTTTGCTAATAACCAAATACATTGTGATACTGACAGCTCCTTTATTCTATTATAAGTCTATTTATATTCCTTGTAATAACAGAATAATCTACTTACCATATTTCTAGTTTCCTTGAGTAAATAATTAATATGCAGCTTAATTATCACTATAGCATTCTCCACATTAGCATTCCTCCTGAACTTTTAAAAGTTCCTTAAGAGGGGCTGGAGAGATGGCCGAGCAGTTAGCTCCGACCGCTCTTACAGAGGACCCGGGTTCGATCCCCAGCACCCACATGGCGGCCGAGAGCCGTCTGAAACTCCAATTCCACGAGAACTCCAGTTCCAGGGGAATCCGACGCTTTCTTCTGACCTCCATGGCATTGCACGATACGGGTGCACGGACTTGCATGCAGACAGTGCATTCATATACATACAGAATTAAATAAAATTAATAATAAAAAAATAAAAATAAAATTCCTTAAGAGAATGATCTTGCAACTGATACTTCATAAAATTTATTCACACAGCAAATAATTCTAGTTTGTTAATTACTAAAGAGAAGATTGTCAACTATTTTTGGATTTTCTGAAATATGAAAAAATACAAAGAATATATAATAATCGGAATCATATATTTTGCAAGTTGAGGTCTTAGTCAAGAAACAGTCTGAAATTTTTTAGAAAATACTTTGATTTTAAGTGACAGAGGGAAACAAACCATTTGAGAATATTTCATAATGTAATTATTATGATTTTTTTGTAAATACAAATTGATCTTGCTGAAAAAATCAGTTAAATTTGATGACTATCTTAAAGAAGATCCGAGATCTCTCCTTCCCAAGTCCTCAGTAATTATATAAATTGACTTTCCAGTATAAAGACCTAAAATAAATTACCTTTAAAAAGGAGGAATCATAAAAAGAGATTAATATTGTCACTTCTCCATGTTTGAAATTATGCAAATTTTAGTAGTATAGTATAAGAAAATGAGGAATGAGTGATTCAACCCTCAAATTGGACAATGGTTCACTAAAGTCAAGGAGAATGAGATCACAATATTGCTAGTGTTTGCAAACTATGAGTAAGTTAAATGTGGCTAAGCAGAAATTAAACTGTGATTAGAATTGATATTCATAAAGACAAAATTAATCATACATAAAACAAAGAAGAGTAATGATACTCCTCCCTAAGGCGTACTTGGGGAACAATGCTCATCAGCTTTCATTCCAATTGTGAAATTAAAGTTTCATTCTAGGTTTTTTTTCCTTTTTTTTTGGTATTTTTGAGGCAGGGTCTCCCTTTTCATTCTAGAGCCTTCATTACATTAAAGGTATTTTTAGGTCAATGCTTTGTAGTTACACCAGAATTTGAAAATGAAACATTGCAAAATAAAAACTGCGTATAGTTATTTTTCTTCCAAATCTCTAAAATGCTTCTAAAATGTCATGTGAATGGATTTAAATATTGTATAAAGGGAAACATTATTCTAATGAGACATATAGTAGAATTAGAGGGGTGTATGTCCATGCCTGCACGAGTGTTTACGTGGGCAAATGCATGCATGAATGCACGTGTGTGTGTGTGTGTGTGTGTGTGTGTGTGTGTGTGTGTTGGAGGATGTCTGAGTTCAAGTTATCTTTCCTGAAAACCCAAATAACAACTTGCAAGTGCATCTGGCAGTATCACTGGCTCCACAGTTGGCTTTAATAGGTCCCGAGCCATGCACATTAGGAAGAGACATTGTTATATGCTCCAAGCCTGACAGAACTCACCCTGTTTTTCTCCTCTGTATGTGATTTTCTTCATGGAGGGAAAAAATTTTTAGTACGATCACCTGTATTCCATGTTCCTCCTTTCAAATCTCCTGATACTCAGAGCCTGAACCACAGTGTTCAAGTATTTCAGGTCCTAGTTTCCAGACAGGCATGATATGGATAGCTCCCCAAATGTGTTGACTATACTGCTAATGTGTTCAAAGTTTACCATGGGTAGAAGGTTAGGAATGAAGAGACGATTCTTTTTAACATTAAGAACACAGCTTGGATTATTGGGCTGATAGATTTTTATACAAAAGGCTGTGCATGGTATAAAAACAAGCCAGTGTAGATGACAAATGGAACGTCAGCCAACTTCTGTGGACAGCCTTTCATACTCTTAATCTGAAGTCATAAAAGTATGAGATTTCTGTACTGAAGCCCGGCCTTCCAATCTTACTGTGTTTATTGTGTAAGAGTAAGGAACAGGCATAATTCCTCTAAATTCAGGAACAGGCATAATTCCTCTAAATTCATGACTGTCCACATGTATATATGGACCTTTATTTTTATAATCACCCTGTTCAAGTTCTGTTTCTTGGTGCTATAATGAAACATTGCCAACAGCAACTTGCAGAAGAAAGGATTTTTTTTTTTCATCTTGCATTTTCAGGGAGCAGTTCATCTCTGAAGGAAGTTGAAGTAGGGAGTCAAGGCAGAAATCTGGAGGCAGGAGCTGAAGCAGAGCCCATAGTGTGAGCTGCTCAGACACCATTTTTACACCAACAGGTTCTGCCTTTCCACAATCAGCTGAGCTCTGCTACATACATCAGTAAATTTTTAAAGGTGCCTCTCAGATATAGGCCCACATGCCACTCTGATAAGGGAAATTCTGCAGTTGAGCTTCTCTGTGGCCAAGTGTGTCACGTTGACAACTGAAACACTATGTCACTCCATATGACACAAATTTCCTTTCTCATTTGCCTCCAAGATTTTGTGTTAAATGTAATATAAAATATGATACAACTTTTTTTTTTTTCATCTCTGTTCCCCTGAGAGATGGCTGCCGCTGGTACAGTATCAGGGCAAGGATCTGATCAAGGGTTAATACAACTTTAAAAATCCCCTCTGTCTTTAAAAATTTAGTGCTTTGAAAGCTCAACATTTCTTTGAAATATTCCATCCTCTTTTTTTTTATTGAAGTTTTGTGCATTTCCTGCATTTCTTAGTCAAATCTAGACCCATTCTCATCTCCGTGCTCCCCACCCTGCCAGAGCTCATGCATTCTTTTTCTCAGTCTTTTTCAAGTTTTTTGATGCAGGAATTTTCTCTTTCAGTCTTTGAACTGGTCTTTTTTTGTTTATGTCATTCCCTCCAATTTGTGTTGCTCCAAAATATGTATCTATACATGCAACACATACACCAAAATTATGGCATCTGAAAATATACTATAGGTTAGTTCCAAAACAGTTTAGGGATTCACATTTTAACGGTAGAGCTGTATGCACATAAAAAGAAATATTACTTAACATTCCAATGTTACATAGCAAGCTGATGTATTTTTAATATATCTTTTTGCATTTGTTTCTAAGATCTCAGATTTTATATCCAAATACAAGTTCTCAGGCCTTACCGATTATTTATTTCAGGTTATACTTTCCTTTTGGATGCTTAAGGCCACACAGTTAGCCTAGAATAACCAACGTTTTTGTTTTCTCAAGGTCAGCTGCGGATCTGGTCCTCAGGGGTCAGTCAATAATTTTTGTGGGGGGGGAGGTGGGAGCCCCTGGCTCCTTTTGGCTTTTTATTTACCAGTTCCATCCACTCAAGGACAAAATCAGGTCTTGCTAGACCATGCTTCCCTTTTTGAAGCATGAGCAAACATTCCTCTTTATAGACTGGACACTGGCTGAAGTCCCATTAGTGGATCTCTAAGACCTCCCTACACAGGAAGATTGGTGACCCACATTTGTAGGACATTTCAAGAGATGCCCCCATGTGTAGTCCCCTGAGACTTAGTTGATCTCTGAGGGCAAGGAACAAAATAATCCCTTAGGTTCCTCTGACAAATTGGTATGGGCATTAAGTATGGTCCTTAAGCACCAAGAAAGGTTAAGTTACAACAGGCTGATAACATTGCACCTATACTAAAACTGTTTCTTCTAAAAACAAACTGTATGTTATTTCCATATCATATTTCTTGATCACATTTTTCCACTTTAATTTTATGTTACTCTAAAATATGTATACATGCCCACCATCATATACCAAAAATCAAAAGTCTGAAAATAAATGGTAGGTTTGCTCTAGAACTTATCTAGGGATTCACAATATAAGATAACAGATTTTTTTCAGATCACAAGGAATATAACATTAATGTTGCTCAGTTTGCCTTACAACTAGGTACTTGGTGCTAGCATACACAGTTGAGGGATACCATTCAATTTTTGTTTTTCTGGGACTGTGTTACTTCACTTAACATAATATCTTCTAGTTCCATACATTTACCTGCAAATTTCATGATGTCATCTTTCTTTATCACTGCATAGAACTCCATTGTGTAGATGTACCATATTTTCTCTATCCACTCATCAGTTGAGGGACACTTGGGTTGGTTCTGGCTCTTTGCTATTGTGACTAGAGCTGAAATAAACATGGCTGTCATGTATCTCTGTGGTAGGATGAGTCTTGTGGGTATATACTCAGAAATGGTATGGCTGGGTCAGGCAGTAGGCTCATTTTGAGTCTTTTAAGGGTTCTCCACACTGCTTTCCATAATGATTGTACCAGTTTGCATTTGCACCAACAGTGGATGAGTGTTCCCCTTTCCCCACAACCTCTCCAGCATTTGGTATCATTTGCTTTCTTGATCTTAGCCAGCCTTATTGGAGTGAGATGATATCTTTTTTTAAAATAACATTTCTTTTTATTTCTTTTTTTTTCTTTTTATTTATTCTTGTATGTGCAGGAATACACTGTCTGCATGTAGGTTTGTGCACCTGTGTTGTGCAATGCCATGGTGGTCAGAAGAGGGTGTCAGATTCCCCTGGAACTGGAGTTAAAGACGGTTCTCAGCCACCATGTGGGTGCTGGGGATCCAACCCCAGTCCTCTGCAAGAGCAGTCAGCACTCTTAACCGCTAGGCCATCTCTCCAGCCCCAGAGATGATATCTTAAAGTGGTTTAAGTTTGCATTTCCTTAATTATTAATGATGTTGAACACTTTTTTTAAAATTTACTTTTCTTTTTTTTTATTTCTTTATGTGTATGAATGTACTGTCTGCATGCAAGTTTGTGCACCCGTGTCGTGCAATGCTGCAGAGGTCAGAAGAGGGTCTCGGATTCCCCTGGAACTGGAGTTCTCCTGGAATTGGAGTTTCAGACGGTTCTCAGCCGCCATGTGGGTGCTGGGGATTGAACCCAGGTCCTCTGTAAGAGCAGTCGGCACTCTTAACTGCTAGGCCATCTCTCCAAGCCGACTGTTGAACACTTTTTAAGATGTTTTTTCAGCTCTCCTCTATTTCCTCACTGGTTCTTTGCAGCAGTCTACTTTGTGAAGTCTCTTTCGTCGTCAACTCTTTTTATCTCTCATGATTTATGAGTGAGTTAAACCAGAATAATGGGAGACTAAATTTCCCCAAACTAAAAAAAAAAAAGAAAACCCATACAAATACAAGAATCACATAGAACACCACGAAAAATAGGAAGACAAGAAAAGAAACTTCCCCATCAGCCATATCCATAGTTTAAACTGTAGATGCCCAAAACAAAGACAAAATTCTGAAGTATTCCAGCCTCTTAACTGAGGCATCTTAAAACAATAATTTAAGAAAGAAACAAGTTGCACACTTCATATTCTGAGAGGGAAAGACCAGAGCAAAATTAAATCATATCAAAATAAAACCCAAATAGAACACCATAAGTTGCAGGTGTGTGACATCTGGGACTCATGGTCTACGGGGCTCCAAAGGGTCCAGGTAGCACAATGTCTCAGCCTTTCCCATCTGCAGCACCAGCACATGGAGTTTGTATCATAGGTTGAGACAGATTCCGTATCTACTGCTGTCCTTTGTGGTAACGCTAATCCTCCTGGTATCTCCAATATCCTATGGTCTTTGATGCAACTAAGTATCTCATAGACTGCCCAGTCTAAGAGGGTCATGATCCCCTGCATGCATTTACAGCAAGTGCAATGGGGGAAGCGCTTACATAGTGACAATTTGGCCTCCAGCTTGAAATTTAGCTAGACTCTTCACCACTGCTTCAGTGTACTGACTTTAATATTTCCCAGAAATTTGAGCCTCGACGACTCCTCTCTCTGTGTCTCTGTGTCTCTGTGTCTCTGTCTCTGTCTCTCTCTCTCTCTCTCTGTTCCTCTCTTTCTCTCTGAGACAGAATCTCCCATAGCCCAAAATGGCCTGAACCTACTATGTAGACCAGGCTGCCATTAAACACCCTGAATTTCCTGCCTCTGCATCCTTAATGCTGGGATTAAAGACTTGTGCCATAACACCCAACAATGCTATTATTTTTTATTAATCATAGCTGAGTCTTCATGTCCTGCTACCAGCTTTCATTGTCTGGGTCAAGAATAAATTTATAAATTTCACTTCCATGGTTTCTTAATTCATAGATATCATGTGAAATACCCTGATATAATCTTTGAGAGACTATAAAACTCTCATCTGGGGGCTGGAGAGATGGCTCAGTGGTTAAGAGAACCAACTTCTCTTGCAGAGGACACGGGTTCAATTCTCAGCACCCACATGGCGGCTAAGACCCATCTTTTTTTTTTTTTTTTCTATTACTTTTTTTTCATTTTTAACAATAAGTAATATTTATGAGTACAAGCATCCTTCACGTAAAACCAATTTGCAAGCAGTTGGTCCAAACTCACACGCCACAGGGTACCATCCAGCTGGGAGGGGGGGGCTTGTATGTAAAAAAGTTGATCAAATAAGTGTCCAATCTATATTGCTGTAGTTTCACTCACCCATACCCAATCGCATACCCCTTACATTCTACCACACGCCCCCTCTTCCGCAGACTGTTCCCTAAGCTTAGAAAAGGGGCCAGGTGGACAGGGAAGCACAACAGTCTACTTTTCCTGGAGCTGTTGTTTTGGACTCTCGTCAATTCTGTCTGTTTCCTTTCATGGGCTGACAGTTTGTCAAGGAATAAACTTTCAATCAAGACCCATCTATAAACTCCATTTCCAGGGGAAGACTGATGCCCTCTTCTGACCTCCGCAGGGCAATTGGCATGACACGGGTGCACCAACCTACATGCAGACAGCACACATCATACACACACACTCACACAACACACACACAATAAATAATAATATATAAATAAATAAACTCTCATCTGATAGTTCACATATATGAAATAATTATTTTTTAAAAAAAAAGAAAAGGTGTCAGATTCCCCCCTGGAACTGAGTTAAAGGCAGTTCTCTCAGCAAACCATGTGGGGATCATATAACCGTCCCGTCTGCAAAGACACTAGGCCTCTTAACGCTAGGCTCTCTCTCTCTTCTGCCCTGAAAGAATTCTTGAAATATTCTGTGGGGGTGGGGCGTATAGGGGAGCAGAGAGGGAGGGGCATTTTATTAGTCAAGAATCTATTAAATATATATAATATATATATATATATATATATAGTAGTAAAAGTCCAACTCTATTAAAAGGAGAATGCCTGATTGAGTATGAGTCAGGGGAGAACGCTAATAAATAGCATTCCTTCATGGACTCTGCTTCAGTGCCTGGTTGAGTAAGATTCAGGGGAAAATACCAATAAATAGCATTCCTTCATGGACTCTGCTTCAGTTTGTAGTTGAGTATGAGTCAGGGGAAAATGCCAATAAATAGCATTCCTTCATGGACTCTGCTTCAGTTCCTATCACTGGCATTCTGCTTGGACATTCTTTTTTTTATTTTATTTTAATTTATTTTATTTTATTTATTTTTTATTGTATGAATGTACTGTCTGCATGTAGGTTTGTGCACCCATGTCGTGTAGGATTCCCCTGGAACTGGAGTTAAAGAGGGTACTCAGCCACCATGTTGATGCTGGGGATTGAACCAGGTCCTCTGGTTCAAACAAAAGCAGTTGGCTCTCTTAACGCTAGGACCATCTCTACGCCAAATGGGTGTCTTTTTTTTTTTTTTTTTTTTTTTGGTCTTTTCACCAAGACAGGGTCTCCCTGTAGCCCGAGCTGTCATGGAACTCACTATGTAGACCAAGTGGCCTTGAACGCACAGAGATTCAACTGCCCTGGCGGCTCCACCACAAGTGCTAAGGATTAAAGGCATATGCCAAC